>CM051256.1:41684641-41884641 GCA_027921565.1 Artemia sinica | reverse complement strand
AGAACGAATTTTGGCTTCCTTTCACATGATTAACTTTTGAGCATGCTTTTCGTTATTAGTTGTTCAGCCTGAAATTGGGAAGAGCAAAGAATTGAAAGTCAACTATCGCATACCTGTCTAAAACCAATGGGTTGTTAGTTTGGTTACCCAAAGGGTTTAGTTTTATCGGTAATGAAAAAAAGGAAAACGACGAGTAGTCTTAGAATCGAAACAATCGATTGGACCTTTAAATCAGAGTCGGAAAAAAATTTTGACACGGTCTCGTAACTGCTTTCTACACCTTTAAGTGTATACTCTTATTTTCTGTTTTATTTGTTACCTCTTTTCTATTGCATCTTAAATCACTTTCAGGACTGTATCTAGGCAGGTTGCTAGATCTGACTAAGTGTAAAAATCTAAGAGGTTCTACTTGACCTATGGTTTTTTTTTTTATATATGATAAGATCTTACTCAATTTTTTACTAGTGAAAAAAAAATTCTATTTAATACTTTTTTGTTATATTTTTGTGTAATGTATTCAATGATTGCAAATTATAATACTAATACTTTTTTTTAGGTCCAAGCTGGTAAATCTAGTACGGTAGATTTACTAGAATTATTTTGGGCCTATCAATCTGAAGATAGTTATGTTGTCTGGTCTTCTATCTGTTCAGGTCTATCACGTTTGCAAAATATTTGTGAGACAATGGGCTACAAGAAGCCTATGGATTCTTATATTAGAAAATTGCTTCAAAACGTTTTAAGTATGCTCGGATGGAACGCTGTAGAAGGAGAAAGTAAGTCTGTTTTTCTTACAGTTTCTAGTTGCATTCGTTGTTTTAGTTCAAAATTTGATGAGCAATGTTTGATTTCGGTGTATAGGGTGCCCAGAGGTCAAAAAACGTTACGTCCGTTGGCATTCTACTAGTAGCTTTGCTTCTATAGCATAGCCAACGCCAGACATATCATTCAGATCTCCGCTCTCAACACTTTCCTACAACCCGGTTGGGGACATGTGCTAGCGGCTGCAAGATACCGCAAAGACTGGAGACTGTTGTTGATGCTCCAGGTGCCTCTGGATGCATAGGAGGATCTAAGGTCTACAGCATAAACAAGAGGTTTGTATCAACAGAGGACTAACCCAAAAGTACCTCGGAATTTCTCTTACTTTCACTGAACTTGTCTTACTTACTTGAATTAATTCAGCGTTGCCAAACGTCAAGAAGAAATAGTACCTAAGTCTTAGACCAAGTCATTCACTAAGTAGTGCTATACTGCTTGTCTGGTAGATAGAGCATTGGTATTATTTAACATCGTATGGATGCAGTTTGTTTCTTTCTTTATGTAAATTGCATGCTTGAGTGAACACGTCAGGGATCGCAACAATGTCACATAATTAGCGAAAAATATAACAAAACTGCACTAAAAAGAAAAGTAGACAATTGTTCAATTTTGATTTTATTTCTTCTTTAAAGTCTTGAAACTGGTGAATTTAATTGTATTCATGGTTCATGGTTTGAGTTTGGACGCACCCATCATTACCTGTCGATGTGCTCTCTAAAAACAAATTGTAATCACAGACGTCGGATTTGCCCAACTTGTATTGTATCTAAAGGAAATAAAGAAGGAGGGGGAAGTAAAAATATAAAAAAGAGAGTACAAATGTGGAGAAATAAGACAGAGAAATATGTATCAGGTAAAGAGTTGAGACGGTTAAAAACCAATGTAGAATATAATTAGCTAAATAAAGTCTGGGAAAGCCAAAAGAGAGTAAAGAGTTTGAAGAAAAGCCAATCCAGTAGTTACAAAAGCCCAGTGGAGAAATCTGTTCTAACTTCCATAATGTAAATGCTTGCTTGTTGACAAAATCCAAATAAAAAAGGTAAGTCCATGTCAACTAATTAGAATGTTTCTGCTCTCCTATTGACAAACTGACTTTTTACGCACAGCTCTTCTATTTTTAAGATTGGATATGTTGCATGTGAAAAATTTATGCATGTAATTGGCAAGTGCCTGTAAGTATTGAAAAAAACCCGTTTATCATTATATGTAAATACCGACAAAGGTAGAAAACATACCAACAAGCCCGAGCTAGTATGAAGAGAATCTGAATTCTAGTTTTGGGGTCATCGGCTCTAGCTTGGCGTTGTTTTTTTTTCCGTCAGTAAAAATTAAATATTGAAAATATATTCCTTTTAGTTAAAGTTGTATTTATGGAGTAAAAAAATGGTTTTAGACTATTTTGTGCTTGCACATGGATAAAAAATTCAGGTTTCTCTTCGAAAATGAGTGTTCAAAGTTACACTTCTGCCAAGCCCATCCGGTTCTGTCACGCTGCTGGGAGATTGAATTAAAACTTTCAGTGACAGTTCTGGTGGTCGTGGGAGGGCCGTTCGTCAAGATAACTTCGATTTTGTGTTGATGGGGAAGGGGGACAAAAAATTTCTGATCCTCACAAAAGAGTATGCGCCATGATTTGTTCTTTTTTATTATGCCTTTCATCAGAAACCCTTTGCTGCCGGTAACGGTATGTTTTGGGTTTCGGAATTTATCAAAATTGTAAGTGTCAAATTGTACAAGGTTGAACAATTTGTCAACGATTATATTGAAAAAATAAGATTCTTTCACTAATTTGTGATTAAATCAGTTCTTTCACCTTTTTTGTTTGGTTAAAAGCAGCATAGAAACAAATAAACAAAATAGCTTTTGATGATATTCGGCTATATGTCTATTAAAACTAGTGATGGTCTTAAGTAAGGTCAAGCCTGGACTGTACACCACTTTAGGCTCTACAAAAAAAAGAGTTTTCTTTTCCTTATAAACCCATCAATGCTAAGTTTTTTTTTAAATCAAAAGAAGTTTGTAAATTGAGAACTAGCCGATTTATAAAATAAAAAATAAGACGTTTAAAATAGATATCAATCAGTTATCATTTCGCATTTGACCTGTGAACATCTATTGATATTTAAGCCGGATTAAATTTGGAATAAATTACAGTAGATTGCAGTGACCGTCAGTTTCGAAATAAGTGAAATAATAAATTGATATTTACGGACTATTTTACCATTTGGATATATTTACTTTTACTCACTCATATAAGGTCATCTATTATTTTACTATCTTTTTAATTTGATTTGATAATCTGATTATAATTCAATTTTGCTAATAAGCGAGCAGAAGAGGGGAGTTTCTTGTCGCAAGGGCCGTTGTACCTGCCGGGAGTGTTACTCCCTTAAACTGCGGGGATCTGGTTGCAGGAAACTACGCTTCCTTTGCTTATTGGCATCTGGTTCTTATGATATGTACAGTGAATAATGAATAATGAACTTGTTTTTTCGCCGGTTTAAAATTTTTTGCAATTTAACCGTGATAATGCAGTGAATGAAAACGAAATACTGAAATTTGGAAAGGAGTTTTTTCTGGACTTGCCGAGTGTAATCGAAGCTAAAAAAAAAACTCCTCTACGATACGGCTGTACCTGGGACTGAGCTTCCGAGAAGACAGGGGCCGAAGGCTTTGGAAAGCCATCTGAAGGATATGTGACGTATATTCGAGAAATGTGACGATGAAGACATAGACCTGCCGATGTTTGTAATTCGTTCTCCAAATGATGTACCTGTCATCCCTGCTTTGGTTTATTCGAGTTTGAACGCAAAATTGAATAGAATGGAACACTTCCTAAAGACTGTTTCAAGTAAGTTCGATTCGTATGATAATCACTTTCCACCACTGCCTGCCCGTGCGACGCCGTCAACTGACTCTCACACCACTGTTGTTGTCTCTAAAGTGCCGAAAACACTAAATGACCCGATAAAACGCAAAGAAGTGCTTGATAAAGTGAGCTGTCATGATGCAGTTACCAAGCTGAGTTTGCGAGATGACAAATGGCTAATCAATGTTAGAAAATCTACTGCTGAAGAATTCAAAGACTCTATTTCAGTGATTTTAGCAGAATCTCCATCCAAGGTGATCACTAAGCGGTTTTTTCGGGATAGTCAGAGGAATATCGAAGGACTTAGACCTCTCATTCTTTCAAGGACATCCATTTGTGGGGAAGCTATGCGGCTCGGTGACACTGGCACGGTTAAGCTTGAGTTTTGTGACTCCATGTCAAAAGCCAAGGCTATGCAAAAGGGTGTTAAACTTGGATATGAATATTTATCTGTGAAAGAATATCTGTCGGCACCTCGGTGCTGTCTAAAATGCCGTTCGCCAGACCATAAAGTAGCTGATTGTGCAAGTTTGGTTTCGAAGTGTGCACGCTGTGCGGGCCCTCATATTTCCACCAAGGATTCTCCCTGCCAGCTTGATGCAAGATGTGCCAATTGTGGTGAAAATCATGCCTCCTTTAGTCTTAGATGCAAAGTGCTGAGAGATATCATTGCCAAGAAGAAATGATTGTGCCTGTTTCGATTGTTTCGCTTAATATAAATGGTACTCGTTTAAAGGAGCATATGATTGATGAACTGTGTAACCAGTTTGACATAGTATGCCTTCAAGAACACCTCCTGACTTCTACTAGTATTAACGTGTTAAAAATAAATCGTTATCATTCCGTTTTTACAACTAATGCTGAGGTTACTTTTGGTAGACCTTCTGGAGGCCTCGCGTGTATTGTTAAGAATGACCTGAGTTTGTTCTCTCCAGTGTGTTTTCACAGTGATAAGTTCATCCTTGCGGTTCGGTTTGGTAATACTGTGCTGATAAATGTGTATCTCCCGTGTAACAAAAAAACTATTTCCGCTTTAAACGCGTATATGAAAGCCTCGGCAAATCTTAAGGCTATTCTTGCGTCTGTTGTATCGACTGGTTATGATTTCATAGTGGTTGGTGACTTCAACACAGATATTACAAGTCAGTCAGTTCGATCCGATATAGTCCTTGATGCTTTTTCTGCTTATAAAATAGTCGAGAAAAGTGCTGATTATTCATATATTCACCAATCTGGAAGTTTGTCTAATATTGACCATGTAGTTTCCTCGCCAAATATTAATGTATCGACTGTTCTTGTTCACGAAGACGATCGTGATATTGACCACCTCCCGATTTTGTTCTCTGCTTCACTAGTCGCTTCCTGTTCTACTAGGCTATTTACACAAAGTTCTAAGTGGTTTTACAGGAATAACTGGAGTGGAGCTAATTTTGCACTTTATATTACTACGTTGTCCGCGTTATTCTGTTCTATAAAAGTTCCTTACCATTTGCTTCAAGTTACTGACCGTTTCTCAAATGATAAGCAGTCTCTAAATGAATATTATGATAAAATAATTTGGTGCTTAAAACAAGCAGAGGCGACTGCTGTTCCTCTAGAAAAGATTAAAGTTAAAACTAGAAAACCAGAATGGGTTTTGGACCCAGAATTAAAAGTTGTAAAGAATAAAGCTAAGTTTTGGCTACGATTATGGGTGTCTTGCGGTCGGCCAAATCGAGGAGTTGTCTTCGATCTGAAGCAAAGTACCAAGCGTGCTTATAAAAAACGTTTACGGCAGTCTAGGGTATCTGGTTTTGATTTTCCTGCGTCGAGAAAGGAGTGGTCTCATGTTCTGAATTCGGATAAGCTTAGTGGTGATTTTTCTGAAAGTCCTATAGCAGTTCATCCTTGGGTGTCGTATTATAATGATATTTTCGGCAAGGTGAACCGGGAAGTTGAAAAGCTTTTTAGTAACCTTCTTGAGTCGTGTTTGCCTAATCGTATTTCTCAGAGTAATGTATTACCAGTTTCTACTGTTGATATTGGCCAAGCTATTAAGAACATGCAATCTAGCTCTGTTGATCAAGACGGAATTTCGTCTTATCATCTAAAAGTAGTTTGCCCAACTTTGATAGATCACCTTCAGCTACTGTTTCAGATGTGTTTATCTACTTCTATGGTTCCCGACAGTTTTCTCTGTGGCACAGTCACCTCGATTTTGAAGCGTGGAAAAACTTCGTCAAAGTGTAGTTCTTATCGACCAATTACTGTTTCATGCACTCTTAGCAAAATTTTTGAATATACTCTTCTCCCTTTCATTTCAGAAAATGTTAATTTTGGTGAAAACCAATTTGGCTTTCAAAAAAGGCTGGGATGTCAGCACGCCCATCGTGTTCTAGCTTCCCTCCTGTTGCAATCTGTTAATGATAAATCTCCTCTTCATATCTGTGCTCTTGATCTTTCGAAAGCTTTCGATAGTATAGTCCACTCACATGCACTCTATTTCCTTTTTTCCAACAATATTAACCTTTCTATTGTTGTTTTGTTACGGTACTGGTATTCTAACTCTTTTATTCGGGTAAAATGTAATGGAGTAGTATCTGATTCAAAGGTGTTTCTTCGGCGTGGGGTCCGTCAAGGTGGTGTGCTTTCTCTAACTATTTTTAAGTTATGCATTGGTCCTATCTTTTCATCCTTGCCTTCGACTTTCATTTCTGATGGAATTGATGTCTCGTATCTTGCTTATGCGGACGATGTTCTCCTTGTCAGTCGTTCTAGGGCTGGGCTCTCACATTCTGTCAGCTGGATCTCAGACCAGTTCAGACGGATTGGGCTTATGTTGAACGTTGATAAGTGCGAATATACTTCATTTAATTCGAGTGCGAGTCTCCTTCCTAACTGTGGTTTTTTCTCTATTCCCTGTGTCTCTTCTTTTCGGTGGCTTGGTCTTCACATTACTAATAATCTCAAAACACTTCGGGCTCTAACAGTTTCTAATGCAAAAAAAAATTCAGATAGGATATTCAAAAATCGTTGCAAATTGAGGGAGGTATAATAGAAAAGCGCTTGGGAAATTATATTCTTCATTTTGCGATCATTCTATTCTTTTTTTTTATCTGGTTTTCTTCCAATTCTGAAGCCTAAAGATCTGAATTCTATCCGGACTTATTATTTTAAATTTTCTCGGTACCTTTTGTGCCTCCCTCCGTGGTTCCGGAACCGGCATCTAATATCGCGATTCGGCCTCCCTGATTTACGGGAAAAAGTGACAGTGCTTGCGGAAAAGCTGTCGTTATCTGCAGGTCTTACTGCGCACCATAATTTACGTCGTTTTATGTAAATAATTGTTAAGTGTGCGAGTTTTTTTTTTTTTTTTTTTTTTTTTTTTTTTTTTTTTTTTTTTTTTTTTTTTTTTGTTCTTGATATACTCCGCTTCTTTTTTATAGTGGGTAATAAATAAATTATTAATATTATATATATATATTTTTTAAACAACTTTTTTCCTTTTTTTCAGAGGTTACAACTGGTTCATTCCGTGCAAGAATCCTGCTTTATGCTGGTTTAGCCGGTGACAAATCTGTTCTTGAGGAATCGCGTCGTCGCTTCAAAAGACACTTGGGTGGCGTGGAGTTGATTCCAGCTGACCTTAGGGCTGCTATCTATTGCATTGTTATGGCATTTGGTGACAAAGAAACATTTGAAACCCTGAAAAAGGTGTGCCTTTTTGTTGCTCTTTGACTCTTACCCTCCACGCTCTTACCATGCTCAGGAACCATGTTTGTTTCTGAAGCGTGTCGAAGTGTTCGCAAGAAGAGCGAAATAAAAAACATGTTTAAAAAATAAACTATTTTAAAAGGTTTTGGTAAAGATTAAGAATAGCGGCTCTCCAGACGCAGAAATGCTAGAACAAAAAAGAGACATTTTTAGATTGCCAATTGTATGCTCATTTTTAGGGTTTTATTCGTGTTTTCGACAATCCATCCCCAGACCCCCTCCCCCAAAGTGACTTCTATTAATACTCACGTTCCACGTTCACGTTCAATCATGTTCCTTCTATTAATACTCACATTTTTAACTCATCTAACTTTTTTTTTTTTTTTTTTTTTTTTTTTTTTTTTTTTTTTTTTTTTTTTTTTTTTTTTTTTTTTTTTTTGGAAAATTCAGCAATTACAGTAAACTAAATATATCTGATTCCACACAGAGTAACTGTTTTTAGAATGGATCAACCAATGGAAAGAATAACAAACAAATATATCGTTACTTCTATATATGTGTCCAAAAGGGGGGAGGGGGTGCATTGTCAGGGTAATGATTAATATTTTAAAAAAGAGCGTAAAATAAGGGATTTAATTGTACAATTTTTATTTTATGCTCTATAGCCTAAGCTTATATAGGGGGGGGGGGGGTCAATTTTCAAAAACGCGTAACAAAATCATAAAAATGTGCATATGATTAGCAGTCTAAAAATATCTCCTTTTTTTCAGCCTATCTCCTTCTGGAGAGCCACTATTTTTAACCTCTATCAAATGTTTTTTTTAGATATGTGTACGTAATTGAGTTGTTTAAGTGCGTTCAGGTGTTTTCTTTAGATAGTTGTAGATTCTATGTTTAACACCACCTTTTTCTAATTGTCGGTAAAGATTTTTTTTTTTATTTTTTTTTTTATTTATTTTTTTTATCTTCCTGCGTTCTTGAATTTTTTTAGTTTTCTAATTATTCGTTTAGAGAATAATTTTCTAGTTCATTATTTCGAAAATAGCAAGTTTTTGATAGTTTGAAATAACAAATTGTTCGGAAGTAGAATGTTCGAAAGTAGAAGACTGCCTGTTTTATATTTTCGTCTTTCTTGTCATTGGCATTTTCGACACATTTCGAAATACGGAACGCTTAATTTAAGCTCTCAATCTGCTCTAAATCCAAAAATAAATTATTTGATCGAAAATAATTAATTGACTAACTCTTAAACGAAATAATAATGATAAAAAGGGGGAAAAGGTAGTATTTATCTAATAGTTAAAGTATTGGAGAGTCCCATATGGTTTTTACGGAAATAAGAATTCCTTGATTCTCTTTTATTCCTTTTTAATTCTTGGTAATATAAAGATTTGGTTAACAAGGAAAGGTTTATTGCTCATGTTTCTTGGACAAATAAATAATTGAGTTGGAAATATTTGTTTCATTCTATACTATTTTCAGGAAATCATTAGTCAACTTTAGTGCAATTTTTCTCTTTTTAATTACTATTCTATTTGGTGAAGTAATAATTTATTTTTTACCAATTATTAAAAAAAAATAAAAGAGTTAATAAAATATCATCAAAAGACACGAAAATTATCAGAAACACAAAATCATCAAATATACAAAGACACAAAAACATGTAATTACGAGACAGAACAGATACAAGACGGGCCAAAACTTAGCACCGTTTTATTTAGTAAAATAGAACTTAAAGTTTGAATGTTGCCTGTTTCTGAATATAAAGTGATTAGTTTATGATTAGGGAAAGATAGAGAGATGTAAGGCTAAAACTTCAGATACCGATAATAGTAGTTCTTGATTCTTGCTAAATCGCTATTATTAAAACAACTGCTAATGCCATTATGAAAAAGCTGGAATATAGTCTAGACTGGATAAGGCTTGTGTTCTACAACGAATCCAGTTTCCAGTAATATTTGAATACCCTAACTTAAGTTGCTTTACGAGGTTTAGCTTAAATCTAAGTTTCTTAACTAGCTTAAGTAACACACACGGCAACTTGAGAACGGCTACCGAGAAGCAAATAATGGGCATAAAGTGAATTAGATGAATTCAAAAAAACAGTAAATAAGTACGTTTAATTCTAGACAGGACACTGGAATTATGGATGTTAAAAATGTATGGCAAAAGTAAAAAAAAAAATGTATTTTATTGTTTTATTTGCTCCGTCATTATTTTTTTTAACTCGTCGGGTTCTTAATAAATTAAATAAATTTATACTTGCTTGCCTTCTTTAGTAACATGTTAAAAATATTCTTCTCAACCCAACTTTTGCCACAAGTAAGACCGCGAGTACTAAAACTTGAAAATTAAAATCAAATTTGTGAATGGCAATAATCGACAAATTTGTGAAAATGGTAGATATCGACAAGAGAAAAACTAGCTCCGAGGTCCATAGAGACACAACGTGTGATAGATATTCATCAGATTATAGTAATTGTACTTTTACAAGCTGGACTTTTACAATACGTGCGATCGAAGTGTAATATTAATTATGATTCCTCTTGATAATTTAACACCCCAGTGCTGAAGAGGCACTGATTTTAATATTGCAGCAATTTTACTGCTTGTGCTTAGATGAATTAGCAGTATTAACAACCATTGGAGTTTTATGGAAATGTAGACAGCTTTTGCAACTGTTTATTTCAACACCTAATTAACAACCTAAAAAATATGATGCCATCTAGCAAAAAAATTTACCTAAATTAATATTCCTAAAAATTCGAGGGAAAATATACATGCCATTAAACCTCCATTAGCTATTTCTTGCCTAACTCTGCTGATCAGCTAAGGGAATATAAATATTTATTTGAAGTATTTTATATCGTTTCTGAGAATGGACGCGTGATGGTAGGACATTTTTTCAGTGTCAGTTGCTCGTATGAAAATTGGGGACATAGCTAGTGTGCATGATCTTAGGTCTATTATGCTAGTCGTTATTTCCTTCCAACGTTTCTTTCTCACTTGTTTTCTCTTTATATATCCATTTCCCTTTTCTTGCATCCTTGGTTGTCTTTTATGGATGTTTATCTATTCAAATCATTAAATCTTTTTGCCTTTTAGCTGTTTAATGAGGAATCTTCTTCAGAAGAGAGACAGCGCATCGGTTCGGCCTTTGGCCAAGCTAGAGATGAGAGTATCCTTCGCAAAGTTTTAGAATTTTCAGAATCAGTAAGTTATTCAACGACTCAGTAGTTACTATTTATAATAGTATAGAGCTATTTATTATATGGTTACATATATATATTATTTGTATACTAGTTCAAACCAAGTTGTTATTATTACTATTGTATCTATACTTTGCTTTTTAATGAAGATTAGAAAGATTAAAGACTTTCTTCAGTTATACATCTCCATTGACAAAATATAATTCTAATTGTTGCTTATCTGTAGCTAGATTTGGAGGGTTGGAGAGAGGGGGGGGGGGTAAAGGTTGTAGAAAATACCTCAAACCTTCTCGTTCTCATCCTCCCCTTCTTCCCTCACTAGTGTTAACACTATTTATTTTATTATTCTTCGTATTTTCACTTGTTTTTCATATACCAATGAATATATTTGTCACTTGGTCTCTTAAATGGCATTTATCTTCATCAACATGCTCTTCCTTCCTCCGTGATTGACTGTTCTTGCGCTAGCGACCTAGAAAAATGAGAAAAAAAACTATCAGCCAGTAAAAAAAAGAAAAGAAGACAGTGCAATTATTTTGGCTAGAACCTCAGTTTCATCCTCTGTGACTAAGTGCTAAGAAAAGAAAAACAAATGTAAGGAAAATTGTGGAAAAAAACTAAATAGTACAAAAAATACCAAACAGCTCAAACCCAATCAAAAATTAAATAGAGGACAAGTCCCATACCAAATGACGAGACATAAACCTATAAACCTACTAGGCTATCTATTCAATATGAATTTTTTTCATACTTTTTTTGTATCTGTCGGCACATAGTCCTTACTGGTAATCTTTAAAGGAAGCTCATTTGGAAGCTCAAAAGGAAGCACATTTGGAGTAGTGGGTGATTGATTTGATGGTAAAGTGAAGGCCCCGCGCATATTAAAGAACTACGTAGCCTCTGTTTTTCGTTTTTTTTTTTCTAGTCCCTGTGCTTGATTCTTTTATCTCTTTTTTTTGTGTGTCTGCTGTCAATTAGTTTCTTATGGGCATGATCATTTTTTGCCATATGTCATTATCGAATACTACATTGTTCAGTTGTATATCATTCGAACTATAAGTAGTAGTGATTGTATATTCTTCTACTACTACTAACAACTCACCGCTGCACCAAGTAGCCTGAGGCCAACACAGCTACACACGCTCCTCCTCCGTCCCAATCTATTCAAACCCTCCCTTTTTACACCCTCCCAGGAAGTTCCCATTTACTTTAAATCTTTCTTTATGACGTCCTCCCACCCCAGACGAGGACGACGTGCTTTCTGTTTAGCCCTAGACGCTTGGCCGAAAAGGACAATCTTCGGCAATCTGTCATCCTTCATAACGTACCCTAGTCATCTCAGTCTTTCTTTCATTATATCCCTAGAAAGTGGGATCGAACCACTTTTTTCGTACAGCCTATTGTTTGATATACGGTTAGTCATATGGGTACCCAGAACAATCCGTAGGCAATTTCTCTGGAAAACATTTTGCAAATCTTCATCCGCTTTTTGGAGTGCCCATGCTTCAGAGCCATATTTGACCACTGTCATCACTATAGCTTCTAATATTCCAATCTGGGTTTGCAGACTTGCCTTCCTATTCTTTCAAACTTTTTTTTAACTGTAAAAAATCACCCTGGGCCTTAGCTATTTTACTTTTAACATCTTCACTTCTCCCACCATCTTTACTAATAATACTACCAAGGTAAGTGAAGCCGTCCACCTGATCAATCTTTTCAATACCCAACGCCAACTTTTCAAATTCACTTATTCCTAGCCTTAGTGACTTCGTCATCTTAACATTAATTTTCTTCTAGCACCCTGAACTCGCAAAACCTCTAAAACTTCATTCATTTTGCTCACACTTTCATCTAGGATGCTTAAACCGTCAGCATAATCTAAGTCCAGGAGACTTTTTCCTCCCCATTTTATTCCGATATCTCCCATTGCCTTTCCTCTGTTCCTTAAGAAAAAATCAATCAAACTGCTCTATATAAAGGGGGATAGAACACAACCCTGCTTAATTCCTGATTTAATACAAAAACAGCTGCTAACCTCATTTCCTACCTTAACAGCAGCAGTGTTATTCTAGTGCATAGCACTAATTACTTTAATGTATTTGTTTGGTATACCATATAAGGATAAGACTTTTGCTAAAACTCTTCTATCAACAGAATCGAATGTTTGCTCATAATCTATAAAACTGAGGACCAAAGGTATTTGACAACTCAGGCACTTCTCAATTATTAACCTAAGAGTGAAAATTTGGTCGACACATCCTCTACCTTTTCTAAAACCGCACTGTTTTTCTCTCAAAACTTTGTCTTCTGTATCTCTCGGTCTAAAAAGTATCATATTACTAAGTAATTTGCTACGTACAGAGACCGGACTAATGCCCCGATAATTACCACACTCACTCTTATCACCTTTCTTATACAGTGGTTTAATTAAGATTTTCCTAAAATCGTTAGGTACTTCCCCTTTTTCAAAATCATATACATAATCTTCAGTAATTTATTTCTAACCTCAGAGCCGCCATATTTAAGAAGTTCATTTACCACCCTATCAGCACCTGGAGCCTTATGATTTTTCAATCCTTTTAGTACTTTCGCTAATTCTTCCTCACAAAACGAATCTTCCTTCACATCCAAGATATCACAAACTTTTTCATTTTTCCTATATACCTTTTCCTGTAACTCTATCTCGGTTTAGCACATTCTCAAAATGTTATGCGTATCTCTCTTTAACTCTTTCCTTATCACTAATTGTGGCCCCGTTCCTATCTTTAACTGGGAAACATCCAGAATGACTACTCCCTCTCAATTTATTAACATGTCAGTGCAATATTTTACTTTTATGCCGTCTAGCTGCATCCTCCAGATCCTCGGCAATTCTATCTATGGCCTACATTTAACACCTCCTTAGTTCATATGCTTTCTCCACTTCCTTTACATTCATTTTGTTTTCATATGATATATCTCTCAGATAGTTCTTGTACAAGTTCTTTCTCCTCTCTATTAAACATTAATTAAAAAAAACTTTTTCCACAAAATAAGTTTTTCAAAGAAAAGTAAAGAACTCCATTAAACAAAAAATGAGCAAAAATAAAATCAAATAATCTACCAAGCGTGAAACTACCACAAATCAGCATCGATAAATAAATGAAACCCAAATCGAACAGAAATTACTATAAATAACCGAGTCAAACTCAAAACGAGCAGAAATTAACATAAGTTGGGCTCAAAACCCCTATGCCTTCCCAAGGCCAGAACATAATTTGCACTTTACTGAGAAAAATATAAATGTTTTTACTTTTATAACTTTAATAAATCAAATAATATTAACATTTTGATTACTAAATATCAGTATAGGTATATTAAACTGACAATGCAAATTCATTTGTATTTTTAACGACGACGCGTTCTATAAAAACCTTATATGCCCCCAGGGCATAACTTACAACCCTTGACCTGAGGGCTGTGGGGGAGTGTCCTCCTCAAAAACATAATTTCTATCTCGAAATCCACAACACTGAACAAAATTCAATAAAAACTTATATGCCCCCAGGGCATAACTTATAACCCTTGCCCTCAAGACTGTGGGGGGAGTGTCCTGCTCAAAGGCATAATTTCCTGAACTTTAACTGCGTGGAACAAAATGGCTATCTCAAAATTTTGATTGGATGTGTTTGGGAAAATGGTGGGCGTGAAAGGGGTGTTAGGTGCCTTCCAATTACTTTCGACTGTTAAAAAGGGAACTAGCCATTTCAATTTCTAATCCAATGAGCCCTTTTTGAAGTTTCTACGACAACGCGTTCAAAGACCTAAGTTACAGAACTTAAAACTACGTTGAATAAAATGGCTATCTCAAAATTTTGATTGGATGTGTTTGGGGAAAAGGTGGGCGTGAGAGGTGAGTTAGTTGCCCTCCAATCACTTTCGACTATTAAAAAGGGCACTAACCCTTTGAATTTCCAATCGAATGAGCCTTTTTTGAAGTTTCTACGACAACGCCTTCTATAAAAACCTTATATGTCCCCAGAGCATAACTTACAACCCTTCCCCTGAAGGCTGTGGGGGAGTGTCCTCCCCCAAAATTTTTTTTATCTGGAAATCAATTACGCTGAACAAAATGGCTATCTCAAAATTTTGATTAGATGTGATTGGGGAATGATGGGCGTGGGGGGGGGGCTAGTTGCTCTCCAATCACTTTCGACTATTAAAAGGGGCACAAGCCACTCCAATTTCCAATTGAATGAGCCCTTTTCGAAGTTTATACGATAACTTCTTCGATACGAAGTGCCCTGCTCTAAAGGAAAAAATAATAAATGATACATTGTGCAAACATCCTTCTTATATTCCCTCAGGGCATAACTGAAAATCCTTGCCCCGAGGGTTGTGGGGGATTGTCCTCCTCAAAAACATATTTTCTATCTGGAACTCAACTACGCTGAATAAAATGGCTATCTCAAAATTTTGATTGGATGTGTTTGGGGGAATGATGGGCGTTGGGGGGACTAGTTGCCCTCCAATCACTTTCAACTATTAAAAAGGGCACTAGCTCTTTGAATTTCAAATCGAATTTTTTGAAGTTTCTACGTCAACGCCTTCTATAAAAACCTTATATGCCCCCAGGGCATAACTTACAACCCTTGGCCTGAAGGCTATGGGGGAGTGTACTCCTCAAAAACATAATTTCTATCTGAAAATCAACTACGCTGAACAAAATGGCTATCTCAAAATTTTGATTGGATGTGTTTCGGGAAATGGTGGGCGTGGAAGGGGTGTTAGTTGCCTTACAATCACTTTCGACTGTTAAAAAGGGCACAAGCCACTCCAATTTCCAATTGAATGAGGCCTTTTCGAAGTTTCTATGACAACTTCTTCGATACGAAGTGCCCTGCTCTAAAGGAAAAAATAAAAAAAAATGATACATTGTGCCAACATCGTTCTTATATGCCCTCAGGGCATAACTTAAAACCCTTGTCCCGAGGGTTTCGGGGGAGTGTCCTCCTCAAAAATATATTTTCTATCTGGAAATCAACTACGCTGAATAAAATGGCTATCTCAAAATTTTGATTGGATGTGTTTTGGGGAATGATGGGCGTTGGGGGGCTAGATGTCCTCCAATCACTTTCGACTATTAAAAAGGGCACTAGCCACTCCAATTTCCAATCGAATGAGCCCTATTCGAAGTTTTTATGACAACTCCTTCGATACGAAGTGCCCGGGTATGGAGGGAAAAAAAATAAATAAAGAATACATTGTGCCCACATCGTTCTTTACTTAGGCAGCGCTATTTCGCTGCCTATGATAAAACTTCTTCACTAATATTCCTAGTTGCAGTCCTAACTTTCTTCCCTAAGACACCATCAGCAACTTCACAGTTTTTTTTTTTTTAAATTCTCGTCCTGGAGTCTACCAACATCATAACCTCCTGGGAGGTAATTAGCCTTCCGGAATTTCAGCTTTAAATTAACCATAGAGATTACAAGATGGCGATCTTAACTTTGAACATCAATAACAGCACTCCTATATACCCTAGTATCTTCTATTGATCCTGTCAGTCTTCGGTTTACTATAACATAATCAATAAGGTTTGCTGTCTTACCATCATGTGAACACCATGTTAGCTTATGGGCCATTTTATGACCAAACACCGTATAGGTTACAACTAGATTGTTATACCTACAAAATTGCAAGAGTCTGTAGCCATTACTGTTTTCTTTACCTTCACCATATTTACCTAGGCTGGGTTACCATCTATCCCTATTTCTACTGACCTGGGCGTTAAAATCTTTTAATAAAAACATCTTATTTTTACCTCGGACCCTGTCTATTTGCTCCTTTAACTGTAAGTAAAATTTATCTGAGTAACTAGTATCTCCGCCAGTCGGTTCTACAGAGGCATATACTACTATAACTGATAGCCTGAACTTTTAAGTCATAAAATGAGCAACTAGCATTCTATTATTAATACCTTCCCAACCTAAGCAAGATTTAGCAGCTTCCTTATTCATCATGAGTCCTACTCCCTACCTATGTATCCTATCCTTCCTGCATGGAACAAATTCTATACCACTTAATTTCATGTTTCCTACCCCCTGGGATATGAATTTTTGATACAGATTAGTAAAATTCATCTGAGTAACTAGTATCTCCGCCAGTCGGTTCTACAGAGGCATATACTACTATAACTGATAGCCTGAACTTTTAAGTCATAAAATGAGTAATTAGTATTCTATTGTTCTATTAGTATTCAATTAGTATTCTATTCTTTGTATATTCTTCTGTCCTTTACTTTAATTTGATCATAATATCTTATTCTTTGTTTTTGTGTGCTCTTTTTTTCTACGTACTTTTTCTGCAAACTTTCATTATGTTTTCTTCTGTGTTCTGATTTCACTTGGTACTGAAGACAGATGAGAATGTCGATTTTTTTTTGACAATTCTCTTTTTTTCATTTTTGCTTTTGTTTTTGTTGATCTTAACACATTTTGCATGTATTAAAGTTTTCAGACTGTATTGGAATCGTGATTGCCTGATTTGATCTTAAAAATGGTTTCGCGACAAAACCTCAAATATCATTTATCACTGGCCCCAGTTGCATTTGACTTTCATTCAGTTTTAAACTTTCTAATTTTGTCTAGGAACATGTGCGGAAACAAGAATCAGTATTGCTACTTGGTGCTGTTGCGAGTTCACAGCTTGGGCAGGAGCTTGCCTGGAACTATTACAAAGAAAAGCATGAAGGTCTTATTCAAAAATTCCCGGTAAGTAAAATAGTGTTTCACATAAAACCAGTCAAGAAGGAGAGGAAGAAAGAAAAATGTTGTTGCCAGTTACCTCAAACACAAAATTACAAGTCTACTTATGCCAGTCCCCCCCCCCTCACCCTTAAAAGGTCTTCAAAGAGTTTCAGCTCGATTCCTAGCTATGAGACAAAATAGTGTGTGCTTACAAAACTAAATATAAAACTTATCACCTTTCAGTGAAACTTGCTGACTGTTTGTTTTATAATGAGAAACACTCGCTTGCCTTCATATTTCAGATTTTAAATTAAAATAAGAAATGTATGCTTTAGAAATCACTAAACCAAAAACTTGTCGCTGAATTGTAATAAAATATACAAATAGTTGCATAGGCTTAGGTCATTCAAAGTGATATAGTTAAGCACATCAAGAATACATTCTCAGGGGTAAAAAGTATTAGATCCTTTGTAAATTCTTTTAATATTTATGATTAACGGGATAGAAATAGGGGATCGAGAGAAATTTGCATTTCAAATGTAAAAAATGTAAAGGATGGGTTTCCTGATGTCTAGGGATAAGAGTATATTAAATAATTGAATCAATTCCTGTCAACAAGATAATTAAACGATAAAACTTTCAAAAATATTATACAGTATTTCCATATTTATGTTTTTTTTTAGTGAGCGTTGCTGTTCTGATTAATGATGTATGGGATATATATGTAGACAGAGACGGATATATATATATATATATATATATATATATATATATATAATATATATATATATATATATATATATATATATATATATATATATATATATATATGTATATATATATATATATATATATACCTTGGGCCACTAAACCTACAGTGAAAGGACAGATATCCCTGGGCCACATATATATATTATATCCTTCGTCTCCAACGAAGAGTCTCATCCCCACTGCCCTGTCATACATCACTGTAAGGACAAATAAATAAATATACAAAAGACACCAGATTATACAAAGGTATTGACTTGTTTTCCTACAATACCAATTTATGAAGGCCTTGATAACTCTTCGACAGCGACCATTCCCTGGTCATGTCTGCACTAAAGATACGCCTGAAATCTTTCGCAAAGCTGAATAATAGACCCGCTCGTTTCAACACACATCTTCTCAAAGACACTCAAACTCGCCAAACCTACATCGATGAACTGTCTACTCAAATATCGGACCTTCTTTCTAATATTCCTGTAACTCTATCTAAAGAGGATATCGATAAACTGGTCACAGACTCCTCTAAGATCATCAGCAAAGTAGCGATGTCCGCCCTAGGAACCAAAAAGGGTGATAAAAAGCCTTGGATAACGAACGAAATCATTTTATTATGTGCTGAGAAACGAAAACACAATAACAGGTCAGACAGAGAGAGCAGGGACAGATATAAGCAGTTGAAGCGTGCTGTAGAAAAAGCCACCCGTAGAGCCCATCGCACCTACATTAAAGACAAATGTGAAGAGGCGATTTTAAGAGAGGCGATTCATACTTCATGTATAAGAGAGTTCGTGAGCTAACAAGCAAGAAAAGCCTCATTTCTTGTGCACTGCTAGATAAAAATGGCTCTCAGATACAAAGCACAGAAGGTATCCGATCGAGATGGATGGAGCATTTCAAAGAAAAGCTTAATCCTGATATCTTTCCAAACCCTGCTGTCCTGGACCTCTTTCCCGTTACTGTCTCAGACCCCAGCCCACCTCCTCTCCGTTCTGAGTTCGAGGATGCCATCCAAGTGCTGAAGACTAACAAGGCCCCTGGCCCGGACGGGATACAGGCAGAACTGCTGAAAGTCCGGTGTGAACCACTTATAGATCTTTTCCACAAGATTGTATCCGGTGCCTGGCAAAAGAGTCATTTCCCAACTTCTTGGTGTGAAGCCACAATTGTTCCACTACACAAGAAGGGGTCAAAGGCAGTATGTGATAATTACCGTCCTATTAGCCTAACAAGTCAAACTGCCAAGATCTTCACCCGAATTATACTCCAACGGATCAGAGCCGTGTCATCCTTAGTCATTCAAGAATACCAAGCTGGGTTTCGCCCTGGGAGATCGACCGTTGATCAAATTTTCACTGTTCGCCAAATTTTAGAGAAATATCTGGAATTCGGTCGCGGCCTGTATCAGCTCTTCATCGACTTTAGGCAAGCATTTGACCTTATTTGGAGAAATGGCCTATGGCACATCCTCCTCCATTACGGAATCCCACGAAACCTAGTAGATCTTATCAAGGATATGTACTCAAAATTTGGGAGTCGCGTCATGACTAGTGAAGGTCTCACTGACAGTTTCCAGACTTCCGCAGGTGTCCTTCAAGGATGCCTTTTGTCTCCAGAGCTGTTCAACCTTTTCCTCACAGCAGTCTTATCCCTGGTGGAGACAACTTGTGGCGCACATATAGGGGGTGTTCAGATAGATAAGCTAGCCTACGCCGACGATATCGACGAAATGGCTGAAACACCCGAGGATCTACAAGCCGTTGCTAACGACGTCTTCGAAGCCACTAGTTCTTTTGGAATGATCATAAATGTATCAAAAACAAAGGCTATGTGCTGCTCACGAAAGCCACAGGATACAGTTAAGCCAGACCTGAAAATTAATGGAGAGAATATCCAGTGGGTTGACGAGTTCCCTTGCCTCGGTAGTCTGATCACCAGCGACAACAGTCTATCAAAATGACATTAAAAGACGTCTCGCCCTCGCGAGTTCCAGTTTCAAGGCCCTTATGCCCATATGGCGAAGCAAGGATTTGTCTCTGCGGCTTAAGACACGACTTTTTGATACCCTGATCATCCCCATCGCAATCTACTCATGTGAAACATGGACACTGAAGGTAAATGACAACCGTCGACTTGCAGCATTTGAAACTAAGTGCCTCCGCCGCATCGGCGGGATCACTTACCTTGACAGAATCTCAAATGTCGAACTTCTCGAGCGCCTTAAAGTACAACAAACAATTCTCATGAAGATCCAGCTCCAGCAACTTCGATGGCTCGGTCACGTACAACGGATGAGTCGGTCCCGTCTCCCAAAAATCACCTTCGAAGGCCAAATTCACGGTTCTCGTCCTCGTGGTCGTCCCCCAAAAAGGTGGAAGGAAAATTTTGCACCTCACCGCCTCTCGGACCTTCTTCGCCTAGCAGAAGACCGTGAAGCATACAAAAGGCACATCCACGCCGTTACGAAGAAAGAGGCCCCAAGACGACCTTCAAGGACGGATGGGACTTAAGTCAAGTAAGTCAAGTGATAACTCTTTATTTATTGGAAACTAAAAATTGAAGTAGTTGGTAAAACAAAAATGCTCACTTTTATTATTATCTACAGTCCGTTGGACCCTTTCAAATCTAATTTTATTAAATCAAAGAATTAATGTTTTGACCATTGTTGAACCCTACTTGTGTTCTATTTTGCTTGAGTTAGGTTCTTTAATGCTGTATAATATGTGTAATGTTATAACCAGTAGAAGGCCACTGAGCGTTAACGCCAGACTGGGACAAGCTCCGATAATTTTGCTTGTAAAATTCTTGCTTGGTGATGAAATTTTTCAATATGTCTATGAACAAAAGTTAGCAAGTTTGAAAAAATGTTTTAGCTTGGCGACGTCAATTATAATTCTGTAATCATCAGTTATAGAAAAAAGCCGACTCTGATATCAATGATGCGGAAGTATTGGGTCTAAAAATCAGGTAGAGTTTTCCAAATAGGCCATATGTCAGCCCTGATCTTGATGATGACTTTCAATTAATGTTTGTGGGAACTGAATGGTGATAAAACCTGTAACGGGTCAAATAATTAGTTAGATTTTTTTTTTTTATTAGAACGACTACCACAACCAAACTGTGTTAGATCTCAGTATCTTGTCACACTACAAATCACTCGACAAAAGTGTTTTTAATCAATACTGTGATGTATATTCTTTTGTCAGAAAATAAGCTTAAAAGAAAAAAAAACCTTGGTCAAAGCAATAGATTAAATAGAGAACTGAAGAATTATTAAAAACAAAACAAAAATGGTATGTATTGAAACAAAATAAAAATGCCATAAAGTGTGTGTGTGTGTTTTTTTTTTTTGGGGGGGGGGGGGTAAGTGGGTAAAACAAAGTATAAAACATGGGGAGGGTGACAAGGAGGGTGGCAGAACTAGTAATTGAAATTAAGAATTATACTAAAAATGTTTGAGGCTGTTCTTTGTGGGTGTTAGTGGGGGAATAAGTAGGGATTTCGAAGAACACTACTTAAGGAGCCCTGGGAGTAAGAGAATTTTAGAGTTTAAAAAATGTGTTGGAGGTGGTATTTTATCAGACAGAAGACTTCTATGATGTCCACCATTTTCCCAGTTTTCATAGATTTAGGGTACCGTATTGAAATTAATTGAAAACATAAGTATTAAGTTGATATGTATGATTTCTAGGAAGAGTAGGACAAGTGACATTTTATACGCGCTAGAAGACTAGTATCTAATCAGAAAGCAGGGCGTTTGGAGTATTATACCCCAAACACCCTGCTCTCTGGCACCCTGGGTATGTACTAATTTACGTGTACATCCAAAGCAAGGTAAATATCTTTCAGGGTGCTTGGCATATTGGAAACATAATTCAAAGCTTCACTTCGAGTTTTGCCTCAGAAGAGCGTGCGAAAGAAGTGGAAGAGTTTTTCAGCAAACATCCAGCAGGTAATGCATCATTTTATATAGTATGTATATAACAATAGTATATACACTACTTTCAAGGCCGTATCCAGGGGGAGGGGTAGGTGTTTGAACCCCCCCCCTCCCCGAATCCTTGTGCGACCCGTAAAAACTTAACAAATATATAAACAAATTTTTGACGCGTTTTTTAAAGTTTCTTTTTTTACGTTTAGTAAGTTTAGTAAGTTTTTTTTAAAGTTTTTGCTATATTTATGTGAGTGACGTAATTTTTGTATACGTCAGTGTTGCAATGACGTTGTCACACTTGTCTCATGTGAAAAAATTGAAGATTTTCATGCATGGTAAAGTTTACATTAAATTGCTTAAAGAGCAAAAAACTGGTAATTGCAAAAATATTTGTATATATTTTGACAAGGGAATAAAATAATTCAAAAACCTTAAAAAAGAAAACCAAAAGTTTGAAGCTTAGTAAAAATATTTGTTAGAAATCGGACCTGCTTGAATAATCAAATATCTTTGAAAAGATCCAGTATGAAAAGACATTAAATTGCGTAAAAAGCAAAAAACTGGTAATTGTAGAAATATGTGTGTATATTTTAACAAGGGATTACAACAATTCAAAAACCTTAAAAAGAAAACCAAAAGTTTGAAGCTTAGTAAAAATATTTGTTAGAAATCGGACCTGCTTGAATAATCAAATATCTTTGAAAATATGCAGTATGAAAAGACATTAAATTGTTTAAACAGCATAAAACTGGTAATTGCTAAAATATTTGTATATATTTTAACAAGAGATAACATCAATACAAAACCTTAAAAAAGAAAACCAAAAGTTTGAAGCTTGGTAGACAATCGGTGTTAGAAATCGTACTTGTTTGAATAATCAAATATCTTTGAAAAGACAAGAGTATGAAAAGGCATATCATTATGAAAACTTATCTAAAGGTAGACCCAAAAAAACGAAAATTTACAAATGTTATAAATAATAATTCGTTGGAAGAAAAAGAAGGTTTTGAAAGAAAGAACAAATCTACAGCCTGGACCATCATGTAATACTAGACCAATAATGGCAGCTAAAGCAAAGGGCTTTGGAATCAAATTCACAATGGGTGAAAATCAACAACTAGGACCATCAAATGAGACAAGATCCGAAAAACAAAATTTACAAGTATGTATGGAAGAAAATATGTATTACAAGTATGTATGGAAGAAATTGTAATCTGGAAGAAAATATAATTCGTTGGAAGGAAAAGAAGTTTTTGCCCCCCCCCCCCCACCTGAACAATTAACAAATCTATAACCTGGACCGTCATGTAAAACTAGACCAATAAAGGCAGCTAAAGGAATGGGCATTGGCAAATTGTCTGAAGTTATGAAAATCCAAAATGAAGAAGAAAGAAAAAGGGGGTTAGAAGATAAGCGACAGAGAGAATCAAAACGTGTCAAAATTGAAAATGATAGTGATGAGAATTAAAATGATTCTTTGGGACCACCTGAACTGTCATACGTGACAAGAGCAAGAGCACATTCCAAAAGAATTAAATTCACAACGGGTGAAAATCAACAACCTGGGGTATCAAATGAGACAAGACCCAAAAAATGAAAATTTACAATTGTTATAAATGATAATTCGTTGGAAGAAAAAGAGGTTTTTGTCCCACCATCTGAACAATTAACAAATCTATAACGTGGACCGTCATGTAAAACTAGACCAATAAAGGCAGCTAAAGGAATGGGCATTGGCAAATTGTCTGAAGTAATAAAAATCCAAAATGAAGAAGAAAGAAAAATGGGGTTAGAAGATAAGCGACAGCGGAGTCAAAACGTGTTAAATTTTTTAAACTGTTGTCCACCTTAAATCTGTGCAGCAGCTGAAAAGTGTTTGTATTTTGTGAGGACGTTCGAACTTTGTGACCGGCATTTTGAAGAGACATTTTGACCAACATGTGACCATTGCACCTATGGGCAATCCTGGTCACATGAAAAATTTCCGTGGGGGGTAGTTTTCCATATTAGAACGTATTTGATTTGCAAATGCTCTTCTGGCTCTTGGCATATGTGATCAAAATAAATTAGTTAGGTAACTTATATAAATATATGGTAAACGACAACTTTATTCAGCCTGGGATTAACTCTACTGTGAAAAGCATGACGTTTGAAAAAAGTCCATGTTCGTGTTTATCCATTCAGTGCATTATCATCTTTCTCGATTTATTTTTCGATTTATGGAATCGCTCCCCAACGAAAGGGAATTGTTGAGAAATTTTTCCGCAGTGAGGGGGAGATTTTTTCAAGGGAGAATTTTCCTCGGGGGGGGGGGGGATTTTCCGTGGGAAATTTTTCAAATACTTTTTTAATTACAATTGCGATTGTTATTAATACGTGGGGGAATTTTTCAAGGGGAATGGGATATTTTTTTGCGGGGGGGGGGGGGATTTTCTACAAGATGGAATTTTTCCGCGGAGGAATTTTCCTTGAATTTCTCTTCTTTTAAGATCGCCAGCAACGCACACCGGGTAAGATAGAAAACTCTGATATATATATGTATATTCAAAAGAATGAAATTCAACATCAGCACAAATAATTATTAGATAAAAAAGAGAAAGTACGGATACATAACCAAAAGCCAGTTCCTGTGATGCAATAATTTCATTGTGTTGCGCAGCAACACAACTGTTTTCGTTGATTCTTTTTTATAGCGATTAGCGATTTGTAAGAAAAGGTAAAGGATAAGATAAAGAAGTTTGACAAATTTTGTTATATTTTTTTTCTAGCCTGCTAAATTGTTCAAGAAAGAAAAAAAAAATGAGAATAAGTTTCTTTGGAAGCTTGTTATTTAGGAATCGTGTAGAACATGGAGTTGTCTCTTTGAGAACCTGAGGTAAAAACTTTGTGTTTCATTCAGATTTTCCAGGAATAATTCACTAAAAATTGCTCTAGCCCAAAATTCAGTTTTTGCTAAATTTTGGTTTTCATGGAATTTTCTAAAGTTTCGTATGTATGTCAAGGTTTGTCCCAAAGCTAGACTAACACATTTTCATCTTTGATCCGACTTGTAAATGGGGGGGGGGGGAGTTTCAGGAATTTTATTATCAGCCAATCTGTAATGAGTGGTAGTCAAACCTCAATCACATTGGTCGAAAGTAAGAGCTTGTATCTTAGTTGCCCCCTTTGGGTATCCAGGTACAATCATACTTCTGTAGGGTAGCTGTTAAGTGTTTCTTCGTAATTCTTGTCATTAGGCCATGTACTGCAAAGGATTGCTGGATATCAACATGCTTAATGGGCGTTAAGTGCTATTGTCCTTTATACACCTTTTGGCTGTGACTCGATTAGACCTCTGGACGGAAATTTAATCCCTTTCAATATTTGAAGATCACCCAGTTTATTTATCTTATTTATTTGTTTAAAAAATTGAATCATTTTAGGTGTTGAGATGACGGTGAAACAATGTATAGAATCAATTCGCTTGAATGCTGGTTGGTTAACAAGAGACGGAGAGTCTGTGAAGAAATACCTTGACAAATATGCAGAGTAAATCCTGTGTCTGACCTTCGTTTTTTTACGCCCTAACGGATTAACTGTAGCTCTTAGTGAATTATGAATAGGTTTGATTTGAAGCTTTTTTAGTGTTGCCATGGAACCAAATGGTAGCAAGGCAGAAGTTAATTCTCTTTGTTTCAGTTTAAAAAAAAAAAACTTTTAACACTCTAAAAGGACTCTTTCTCTTCTCGAGGTATTTGAAGTAACAATAGGGGGCGTCAGTTTTCTTTTATACTCAGAGATATTTTTCATGTAAAAAGTAAGGTCAAAACTTTTGTGAAAAGAATCATAGCAGTTATTTCCATATTTAAAGGAAATTCAGGCTCATTATATGCTTTCCATAATAGCTTAGTGCCTTGGTGGTTTCTAGGTGTATATTTTAATTTTTTTAATGTGTTTTAAGACCATATTATCATATTTTACCTAGAAAAGGATTGGGGGTGATACTCCTAACCCAAAATATAACTCAAGGATCCCTTAGGATATTTTAAGAAAACATTTTACAGGGGACGAAAGTCGATATTTTGTTTATTGTGAGGCAATATCATAGGCTGGAAAATTATATATTCAGATTTGCATTAGGCATTTTGAAAATTTGAGAAAAAGTATGATTTTGAAAAATGCTATAGCAATGCTTATCAAGGAAGATTATATTTGCTTTGGCAGTGGTATTTCTATTAAAATTAAAATTATTGGCTTCCCGACGAAAGTATAAAGTCTGCAATTTTTAAATGAGCTGTTCAAAATCCAGATTGATTAAGTCCAATTTGTCAGGTGTATAAATTTGTGTAGTTTTGCTTCAAAGCAGTTGATTAACCACTAAAATTTGCACCAACACATGGATATTCCCTAAAAATAACGCTTAACACCAAATAATATAATAACTCCTTTCCATCCAACGTTGAGTATTTTTTGCCAACTGTTAACAACAGATATAAAGACTTTCCAGTCGTGAACGCTTAACTAGACTATAAGATACGTTGGTCAATATTAATGGCCTGATTTTCTTAGTTCGAATATCGAGTCTATATTCTACACTGGACTATACTCTTAAGAAAGCTTCGTTAAATTTGATGGCCTGATTTTTCTAGTTCCCATATCGAGTCTATATTCTATACTAGACTATACACTAAGATAGCTTCGTTTATTTTGATGGCCTGATTTTCCTAGTTCCCATATCGAGTCTATACTCCATACTAGACTGTACTCTAAGATATTTGAGTGGAATTTGAGTGGTCTAGATCAAAAGCTACCTACTATAATTCAGTGTAAAATTTATCAAAAAGAAGGCATATTATTTAACTAAAATATCCTAATTTTAAAGCTTGTTTCTATGATTTGGATTATAGAATATTTGTTCCGTTTCAAAGTATTTGAAACCCGTTTCAGAATTTTGGGTATGTCACATTGTTGGTTTGAACACAATACTTTGTTGGAAAAAAATAAGGCCGAAAGAAACAATTAATCGAAAATATCGTATAAACGATATTTTCGATTAATTGTTTCTTTCTAATTCAATTCTTTCTTTCTAATTCAATTCAAGAAGTTTTTCTAATTCAATTTTTGATACACTTTTTAGTTCAATTTCGACTTACACAAATGCATTAATCATTAAGCTAGTCGAGATTATCCTAAAGGTTATTGCTGGTGAAAAAATTTTTGTTTGGAAGCATGTGTGTTCCAGGTTTTGGAATGTTTCAAAAATTTTCAAAAAGCGACAGTGTGGCTTACAATAGTATAAATAAACTGCTAATATGTTCTGTTTGATATTTTTTACTATAAAGTAATGTTTCGATGGTGTCGATGTAAAATTTGATACGAGTGAAAAAAAGTGAATTAATTAGAGACGAATTGAACAAAAACAATTGTATGAATTTGTGGTAGGTAGTCTCTGCTCAATATAATAAAATCAACTATCAACCTTAGTTTGCAGTTTGATACTGAATATAGGTCAGGCAGAGAATATTACGAGGAAACGGTTCTGAGAAAAACGGCGTTAAAAAAAAGTTGTTTTCTTTTTAAACAATTGAAGTTGACGTTAGCAAAGGCTTCACAATTTTTTATTTTTTTTTTACCTTTTCTATATTTGTTCATAATACCTTTCATTTAATAGATTGTCATTGTCACCTTCTTACTGATAAAATCATACTGTTCGAGACCAGCAGCCAACCGCTGATATCCTGTTGCCAAATCATCGATGTGGACCTTCTCCCTCCCCCATTTTTCTATGTCTTCACTGTTTCTGTTATGATTATTATTATAATTGTACAATGGAAACCTTAAAAAATATATATTTTATCCATTAAACTGTCTTCTTCTTCTTCTCACTGATAAAGTTTTACTTTTTTGAGACCAGTAACCAACCATAGATGCTCTTTCATCACATCGTCGATGAGGACCATTGATGCCAACGCTTTGAATAAACTCTACCAGTTTTCCGACTAAAATTGTACCACAAGATATTAATTTCTATCGTATGAACAGCAGGTTAAAAATTTGCCGCAGCAAGAAGAAAATATTTAATAAAGTGAAACTTGAACTGATATCCTAGTCAGAAAGGAGCAAGTAAAACCAAAATATACCGGAAAATCTTATTGTACCAAAAAATATTCAAATGTACCGCATTGTACCAGGATCTAAAAATTGTAACAAAAAATAGTACAATTGTACCGCGTTGGCTAAGCTGATGAGGAGTATTATTATCCGTTGCCAACATGATGGAAGCAATTTTGTATCAGCATAATCATGAATCATAATCATAAGTACGGTGATATATAGATCATAATATCAGCATAAGGTTCATTGGTGGAAAATCCCGTCAAAATTACTTAAAATCCTATGTTTGAACCTTCTTTAATAACAAGATTTTTTTCAAATTAGTAACTAATGATTAATATTGTCCAAAACAAGATTTTGGAACTGTTCTGGCTTTATGATTCAAATAAAAAAATTATGTAGCGCACGTATTTATTATCTAGATATTTTTAACGTGAACCTTTTTAATTTTTGCAATTGTTGGAATGGTTTTCTTTTCCTTAGTGTGTTTTAATAGTGATCTGGGCTTGTGTTTTTTTTTTTTTCATTTGTTTAATTTGTTTATGGTTTGTATAATTTTGAGATTTAGACTTCAATTTAGATAGATATATTCATCATTTAAGTAAGCAATTCTTAGTTTCGTTTTAATGGAATCTTGGTTATTTTATATGTTCGAGAATTGCATTAAAATTTTCATCTGCAAATATTTTTCTTTTTATTCATTTTTGTCATCACTGTAGACCAAGACCGTATCCAAATGTGGTTACAGTGTTTGAACCCCTGAAATATTTGTCCGACCCGTAAAAAACGCAACAAAATACATATCAACAAATTAATTTTTTTTCTTCGTGCCCTCCCCCCCCCCCCTGGACGAAAATCCTGGATACGGTCTTGCTCTAGGCTACTACAGTTTGTTCTCAAGTTGTAATCTACTTTGATTGCTATGCAGTTGTGTCTGGTCTCTAAGAGATAAAATTGCACCTTCAAATGTTAAAAGTTAATTGGCTGTATGTGCTCATTTGTGAAGAACTTTTGTTTCCTTCGTAGAATTTTTTTGTTTAATCCTTATGCCCCTCATTTCTTCAAAAGAATATGGATTTTTCATTTTCAATTACTTTTCTTCTATTTTTCTTTCACACATTTTTTGCTTCCTCATGGATTGTAAGAAGCTATAGATGTTCCATGTTGAATCTTTGAGAAATGTAAGATTCTGTAATGAATTAATGATTTCACTGAACCATGGAACAGCTTCGAAGTATTAATGAGCATAAACTGTAATAATAATTTATTCCATAGTAGAATGTGCAAAATAACGTTTGAGACTTCACATTGGGACTGTTGAGAAGTTAGGAGCAAAAACATCAATGTTTTTACTTTTATATCTTTAATAAATCAAATAATATTAACGTTTTGATTACTAAATATCAGTATATGTATATTAAGCTGACAATGCACATTCATTTGTATTTTTTTCAGTAAAGTGCAAATTATGTTCTGGCCTTGGGAAGGGTTAGGGGTTTTGAAATTCATGTTAATTTCTGCTCGTTTTGAGTTTGACTCGGTTATTTATTGTAATTTCTGTTCGTTTTGGATTCCATTTATTTATCGATGCTGATTTGTGGTAGTTTCACGCTTGGTAGATTATTTGATTTTATTTTTGCTCATTTTTGGTTTAATGGAGTTCTTTACTTTTCTTTGAAAAACTTATTTTGTGGAAACAGCTTTTTTAATTAATTTCTGTTTGTTTTATATTGACATAGTCTTTTCAGAGAAAAAGAAAATAGCAGAAGTAGCCCCGAAAGTTTGAACATAATACCCTCAGTAGTTCTTGGGATACTGCTGAGATGCCTTATTGGGAATTAGTATTAACACAGTGTATTTTGATTTAATCTTAAGACAACATTTAGTTTTTAAACATAATGGGCATATGGAAGGGTGGGGCTGGGAGGGGGATTAGTTTCGATACGAAGTGCCTGGTCTAAACAACAAAAAAAATAATAATACATTGTACCCACACCAATCTTTACTATAAAAATGTCAAGCCTTCCAATCACTTTTGACTATTAAAAAGGGCACTAGGTCTTTCGATTTCCAATCGAATGAGCCCTTTTTGAGTTTCTACGACAACGCTTTCTATAAACACCTTATATTCCCCCAGGGCATAAATTACAACCCCTACCCTAAGGGCTGTGAGGGGGTTGTCATCCTCAAAGACTTAATTTCCAGAAATTTCAACTATATTAAACAAAATGGATATCTCAAAGTTTTGATTGGATGTGTTTTGGGAAATGGTGGGCGTGAAGGGGCGTTAGTTGCTCTCCAATCATTTTCAACTATTAAAAAGATAGTAGCCCTTTCAATTTCCAATTGAATGAGTCCTTTTTGAAGATTCTACAACATCGCTTTCTATAAAAAACCTTATATGCCCCCAGGGCATAACTTACAACCCTTGCCCTGAGGGCTGTGGGGGGAGGGGTTTTCATCCTGAAAGACCTAATTTCCAAAACTTTGTACTACGTCGAACAAAATGGCTATCTGAAAATTTTGATTGGAGGTGTTTGTGGAAAAGGCGGGTGTGAGAGGGGGGTTAGTTGCCCTCAAATCACTTTCGACTATTAAAAAAAGGCACTAGCCCTTTGAATTTCCAATCAAATGAGCCCTTTTTCAAGTTTCTACGACAAAGATTTCAATAAAACCTTATATGCCCCCAGGGCATAACTTATAACCCTTGTCCTGAAGACTGTAGGGGGAGTGTCCTGCTCAAAGGGATAATTTCCAAAACTTTCAACTGTGTGGAACAAAATGGCTATCTCAAAATTTCTATTGGATGTGTTTGGGGAAATGGTGGGCGCAGAAGGGGTGTTAGTTGCCTTCCAATCACTTTTGACTATTAAAAAGGGCACTAGCCATTCAATTTCCAATCGAATGAGCCCTTTTTGAAGTTTCTACGACAACGCTTTCTATAAAACTTATATGCCCCCAGGGCATGACTTACAACCCTTGCCCTGAGGGCTGTGGGGGGTTGTCATCCTCAAAGACCTACTTTTCAGAACTTTCAACTACGTTGAACGAAATGGCTATCTCAAAATTTTGATTGGATGTGTTTGGGGAAAAGGTGGGCCTGAGAGGGGGCTAGTTGCCCTCCAATCACTTTCGACTATTAAAAAGGGCACTAGCCCTTTGAATTTCCATTCGAATGAGCCTTTTTTTAAGTTTCTACGACAACGCTTTGTATAAAAACCTTATATGCCCCCAGGACATAACTTACAGCCCTTGCCCTGAGGGCTGTGGGGGAGTGTCCTCCTCAAAAACATAATTTCTATGTGGAAATCAACTACGCTGAAAAAATGGCTATCTCAAAATTTTGATTGGATGTGTTTGGGGAAATGGTGGGCGTGGAAGGGGTGTTAGTTGCCTTCCAATCACTTTTGACTATTAAAAAGGGCACAAGCCACTCCAATTTCCAATTGAATGAGCTCTTTTCGAAGTTTCTACGACAACTTCTTCGATACGAAGTGCCCTGGTCTAAAGGAAAAAATAATGAATAATACATTGGGCCAACATCATTCTTATATTCCCCCAGGGTATAACGTAAAACCCTTGCCCTGAGGGCTGTGGGGGAGTGCCCTCCTGAAAAACATATTATCTATCTGGAAATGAACTACGCTGAAAAAATGGCTATCTCAAAATTTTGATTGGATGTGTTTGGGGAAATGGTGGACGTGGAAGGGATGTTAGTTGCCTTCCAATCACATTCGACTATTAAAAAGGGTACAGGCCACTCCAATTTCCAATCGAATGAGCCCTTTTCGAAATTTCTACGGCAACTCCTTCGATACGAAGTGCCCTGGTCTAAAGGAAAAAAAAAATAATACCTTGTGCCAACATCGTTCTTTTCTTAGGCACCGCTATTGCGCTGCCTATGATCTTGACCCATTCGCTAGATAGATCACCCGCAGCAATTTAGGACAAGGGAGCTTATACGGAAGATGACGTTTTTGGAAACTGGATCTGAAAAATAGAAATTACAAACCTTCAACTACGTATGAATTGTAAGGCTGCTCAAATTAAGACAATTTAATTACACTTACTTTCATTTCACTTCTCGACTTACCTTAGGCATCTAGTTGTAATTAATTTTCATTGAATTAATCAATATAGCTGACTTGCTCTTCCAATACGGTAGTCATAACCACATGTATCATTAGCCAAATCATTCGATGGGATTCAATCGATTTTGCTGACTGATCGATCATTTTTACCGAGTTCAGTCAATGTTTCAATGAAGCTTATGTAGTACTACGGAAAAAATACCAGAACTACAGTAAAATTGTGTCCGTTTCTGTAAAATTGGGATTAGATTGCAGCGTTTTGGATCAAAAGAAAATCGTACTGGACAAATTCTATGAAGGAACAGACTACGACTTCCATTGATGTCACTTCCAGTTGCATCCTCAAATTTTAGCAAGATGACTGGTCGACGAATTTGAAAATTGTTATGCTTAAGGAGACATTTTTAAAATCTCTTTCGAAATACTTATCATTTAATATCGTTTACTCTAACTGATGACTCTCTTGCTCTTGTTGTTCAAAGTTCCACTGACCTGTTCTGTTACATAGCATTAAGCAAGGTGGCTAATTAATTAAGCAATCGATGCTTACAAATTTGATTAACCCAGTTTGGGAACTTTTAGGAGTAGTAATGACGCAATTGCCATTCAATCACTCTTGAACAGAAAATACCGTTGAAAATGACTGAATAATGAACCTCATTGTGAATAATCTTCACACATTTGAAGTGATATATCGTAGAAATCCCGTAAAAAATCCCAAAAACTTGTAAAAATCCCCAAATCCCTGCATGGAAAAGATCACTCGCAGAAGACCTCAAATAGTCCATTGTAGGGAGGAAACCTTAAAGTGGAAAAACTGGACTAAATTCTTCCCTCATCAGTTTCAAGCCGATACAGTCTCTTCTTTTATCAGTGTCTGGCTTTAAGCCGGAATACGAACAATTACCTTATTACGAACAATCTTATTAAACAAGCGGTAATGACTGAGCAGAGCTCGATCTCTGGTAGATCAAATGATATTGTAATTTTTCTCTTGCAATGCATCACAGTTGATTCAAAGAAATTAAGAATCCGAGACTCGCTTCACAGCTATCAAACCGGAATGTCTCTCTCTAAAAGCTCAGAAACAACATCTATGTCAACAAAACAAATTGTGTTTTAAAACTCCTCCTATTTGTGCTCGAGGCTTTTAACCCTCAGGGAGCTCTAATTTCATTCAGCAGACGATTTATGAAAATATAAAGGGGGTTTGGAGCGGGAAACGAATTTTCCCAGAATCGTGACCTATCTAGATTGTTTTAATAACGGAAAATGGGACTCTGCCAATTTTCTGAAAAACATGTAGTGACGTTTTCGAGAAAAATTTACATATATACGTGTATATAACTATTGCTCGTTTAATAAGATAGGTGTGAGAGAAAATAATGTGTAAAGAAATCTCTATGATATGCCCCCATAATGCGGGAAAATTTATATGTAAAGAAAACGGGACTGTTCTTACCAGTATTAAAAATTTTATCAGGCCTATTGCTCATTTGACTTTGATTCTCAAAATGTACTCAGAAAATCCTTACTTAATTCTTCTATTATGATCTTCCTATTTTTGCTTTGCACAGATTCTAATCTTTGCTATTATTGTTGTCTTGCTTCATTGTACCCTGTTTGTAATGCGGCTTATTGTATACAAATTGTCACTTACTTACTGATACTTACACATGCAAATTGTCGGGGTGACTTCAAAAATGCAGTCTAAACTTTTCAGAAATAATACTTTTCTGCAGTAATTACTACTACTACTAACTACAAATCATTGCAGCGTCAAGCCACCTGACGCCAACACAGCTACGCACGCACCCCCTCCATCCCAATCGATTCAAAGCCTCTCTCTTTACATCCTCCAAGGAAGTTTCCATGTCCCTTAAATCTTTCCCTACATCCTCGTCTTACCACATTCGGTGATCACCTGCTCTTCATTAAGTCCTAGATGGTTGGCTGACAAGGAAGATATTTGACAATCTGTCCTCCTTCATCCGCAAAACGTGTCGTAGCCATCTCAAGCTTTCTCTCGTTATAGCCCTAGGAAGCAGGATTAAACCATCGTAGAGCTTACTGTTTGAAATACGGTCAGTCAGACGTATACCTAAATCAATCCATAAACAATTACTCTGGAAAAAACCTAACAGGTCTTCCCCGTCTTTTGGAGCGCCCACACTAAGAACTATGCTTGACCACCGTCATTACTGTAGCTTCCAGTATTGTAATCTTGGTCGCTGACTTATCTCCCTGTTCTTTCAAACTTTTTCAACCTTGAGAAAATGTCCTGGACCTTGGCTATTCTACTTTTATCATCTTCACTTTGCCCACCGTCTTTAATAATAGTATTAATTAGATATGTCAAGATGTCCACTTGATCGATCTTCTCGTTACCCAACATTACCTCTCCACCTTACCTTATTCCAAGTCCTTGCGAGTTAGTTTTCTGAACATTAGTTTTCAAACCTATTCCTCCACCCTGAACTCTCAAAATATCCAAAAAACTAATTCATTTTTATAACATTTTCATCTAAAACGCTCAAATCATCAACATAGTTTAAGTCTAAGAAATTTTTACTTGCCTATTTGATTCCGTACTCTTCCATAGCCTTTGCTTTTCTCCTTAAGGAAAACTCCATCAAAATGATCCACATAAATGGGCATGGAACGCAACCCTGCTTGACTCCTGATTCAATACGAAACCAACTACTAACGTTGTTTCCTACCTTAACCGCAGCAATGTTATTCTCGTACACCGCAGTAATCACTTTAATGTATTTATCAGGTATACCATACATGGGTAGAAATCCCCAGGTAGGCTACTTCCCCTTTTGCGAAAATCATATTCATAATCTTCAGAAAGTTATCTTTAACTTTACAACCACCATATTTAAAAAATTCATTAATACTATCAGTAGCCTACCTGGAGCCGAATAATTTTTTAATCCTTTTTGTACTATTGCTAATTCATCCTCACAAAATAAACATTCCTTCACTTCCAAAATGTCACAAACTCTTTCATTCTTCTCTCTGCCTTTTCTTGTGACGTTAGCAAGGTTTATCACATTTTCAAATTGTTATGCCTATCTCTCTTTAACTCTTAACTTATCACTAATTGTGGTATTGCTCCTATCTTTAACTACGACAAGTCTATATTGACTGCTCCCTCTCAATTTCATTACAGTATTGTGCTATCAGGCCGTCTGGCCGCATTTTTCACATCCTTAGCAATTTTATCCATGACCTCTACTTCACGCCTCCTCAGTTAATAATTTCTGCACTTGCCTTATATTCCTCTTATTTTTGTACCATCCATCACTCAAATATTTCTTTTACAAGCCCCTCCTCCTCTCTTCTAAACTCAGAGCATTTTTACTGATATTCCCAGCTGCGTTTCTAAATTTCTTCCCTAAGACACTGTCTGCTGCTTCACAAAGTATTTTTCTAAAATTATTCTATCCATCATCTCTGTTTTCAAATTTTAGACTCTCCACTTCACTATTCGGCTGTTCTTGGAAAATTTCTCTCAAATCCTCTTCCTGGAGTCAACCGATGTTGTAACCTTCTGGAAGGTAGTTACCCTTTCTAAGTTTCAGCTTTGAATTAACCCAAGACACTAATAGATGGTAATCTTTACTATTAACAATAATAGCAACACTCATATATTACTTAGTATTTTGCATTGGTCCTGCCAGTCTTCGGTTTACAATAACATAATCAACAAAGTTTGCTGTCCCACCATCATGTGGATAGCATTTAACTTATGGGCCATTTTGCTTCCAAATACTGCATTGGTTATAACGAGATTGTTATACTTCAAAAATTGCAGCAGCCTATAACCGTTATTATTTTCTTTTCATACACCAAATTTTCCTGGTTAAGGATACCATTTTTCCCTATTTCTTCTAATCTGGGCATTAAAATCCCCTAATAAAAATACCATATTTCTACCAGGGGACCTGTCTAATTGTCCCTGTAGCTGCATTTAAAACTCATCTGAGTCACTACTATCCCCATCTGTCGGTTGAAGAGAGGCATATGCTACTATGGCTAATTCCCTGCACTTTTTGGTCGTAAAACGAGTAACTAGTATTCTGTTATTGATACCTTCCCAACATAAACAAGTCTTAGCCGCTTCTTTATTCATCATTAGCCCTTCTTCTTTCCTATGCACCCCATCCTTACTGTCTTAGCAAATAAATTCTAAATCACCTAATTTTATGTTCCCTACCCCTGAGATATGTAGATCTGTAATTCATTTGTAGATCTCTTTATTAAAAAAATCGGCTGGGAGCGGGGGGTTATTATAAGATTAAATTAATTTTTTAAGGTGTACTGCTGTCACTGGAATTGCATCAATGAGTTACTCGTAGAATTCATTGTCATGGAATTCAATAAATATTCCTTGCTAAGATATTATAAATGCATATAAACATGAAAATGAGAAATAGTCTTGACGAAATTTTTAATAAAAACAAAGCACCATCCAGTTGAAAAAAAGCGAAAGCGAAAAAACTAAGAAATTAACTTCAAAAGCTTTTTTTTGTGTGTGTTGAGCCGGGATGACAGCTTGGCGGAGTTCCTTGCCGAAATATCTGCTTTGTCTTTTCGCTTTTTTTTCTAACTGGCCAAAAATCGCCTCGTTTTTCATTATAGAATAGACAATGATAAAACCCGTTTTTGACGTCTTAACTGTTATAGAGTAGGCAATGATAGCAAGATTTTCATTGCGTATACGATATTACACTGTGTTTTTTTAGGGTTTAGGGGGGGGGTTGTACCTAGGCTAGGTTACATATTTAATATATGCAATGCTTTTTTCTTTCTTTTTTTAAGTTGACTAAACATATTATTAAAAATGATAATTCAAAATAGCTTGGGAAGTCTTGTTGGAAAACACTGAAATCTCATTTTATCTTGTGTGTGTAACATTGTGGATTGAAATGGTTTTGCTTCGAAGCCAATGTTAAGTAATATCAATATCAATAAGCAATGTTTAGTAATATAATAAAAGGAAGCCAGTATGTTTTAATTGCCTTTTTGTGGGTGTGTGACGTCAATCAACAAATCTTTTTGTTGCATTATTGCATTATTTATTAAGCGTATGGCTGTAAAAGTGGTCAAATACCCTAGCTCTTTTAACCAATTGTTGTATTTCCTTATTGTTTTTATGTCAAATTTGAACCAGTAAAAGGTGTAACCAGTAAAAGGGAACCAGGTGTGGTACCATCCACAATTCAGGATCGTGAGAAGTCAAATTAAGAATAGTTCAATTAAAGCTGTTCAACAGCAACGTCCTCTTAATTATTTGCTATGGTTCTGACACTTGGCACATAGATCAAATACTTTAAAAGAAACTTCTCGCGTTCGAAAATATGTGTTTAAGGCGGATTCTTAATATACAAAAAGTAACAAACGCTACTACACGACAGAAGACATCTCAGCCACTGGTAACCAAAGTGATCAAATATAGCTAGCGGAGATAGGTCGGTCATGTGATCCGTATGCCCGAAACTCAACTACCGAAGGTTAGTCCGAAAGTCCGAAATTTCTGCTCGTTTTTTTAGTTAGACTCCGTTATTTATTGTAATTTCTGTTCATTTTGGGTTTCATTTATTTATCGATGATGATTTGTGGTAGTTTTCGGTTGGTAGATTGTTTGATTCTATTTTGGATCATTTTTGGTTTAATGGAGTTCTTTACTTTTCTTTGAAAATCTTGTTTTGTAGAAAAAGTTTATTTAATCAATTTCTGTTCGTTTTGTATTGACATAGTCTTTTCAGGAAAGAAGAAAATAATAGTTCAAATATTTTCGGTTTTTCTTTAAGAATTTATAGTTGGGCCTGCTATTTTTATGCTGGAGAAAATTTTTCAACGAGTTTTAACAACATACACCCTTTCTGGACACAAATAGTAGTGTTTAATGTAGTTTTATACCTCATTTAGTTGACCAGAAAAGTAAAGATTAATACCATTCGCAAAAAAATCTATCTATACTCTTTGGCAGCTTGGATACACTTCCGCCCTTTTGGTTTAGTTAAACTTTAAGAGCAGAAGTAGTAATAGAAGCAGCACCGAAAGTTTGAACGTAGTACACACATTGTTTTTGATTTAATCTTAAGGCAACATTTAGTTTTTAAACATAATGTGCAAGTTGTATAACCGTGGGGGATTAACCTACGCAATAGCACTAGAGATACAGCTAAAAGACCGTTCAGCTATGCACAAAAAAATGGCTATCTTAAATATTCATTGGAAGTGTTTAGAAAATTATAAGCTAAATCACTTTTGACTCTTAAAAAGCGTACTAGAACTTTGAATTTCCAACCACATTAGCTCCTTTCAAATATCAATGATACTACTAGCTATAATAGAGCAGCGCTGCTTATGATATTGTTTATATACCCTTTTAATACTTGCATACACATAGTTTTACCGTTTAATTGAAACTCCACCAAAAACGTTTCAACTTAATGCCTTCAGTGTAATTAGTTGCAGTAACCGTTGAAGTAGTATCAAAATGTACACATAGTGTCATTTGGCTCGTTCAAAATGTGTCACAACATACCCTGAAAGGTCTAAATTAATAATATAAGCTGTTATTGTGAAATTGCTTTTTCACCCTATTGTCAATCTACATGATCATAGTTCGTTTTGATTTAGTTCAACATCCGCCTAAGTATTCCTTGAAAGCTTCACCTAAATACCCTTAGCTTGTGTAGTAGCAGTAGATGCAGTATGCACATAGCACCTTTCTTTTTCAACACCCCCTACAATACACGATGAAAATTTTGACTTAATGCCATCAACCGGTCAGCATCGCTGATATGTCTTCTTAACAACCTATGTGGGCATTGTGCGTTTCGATTTATTTCAATACAGTTACAATATTGCCCGAAATTTTCGCCCTACTACCCTTAGGTTTATTAGAAGTAGTAGTAGCACCAGTAGTTATAGTAGTAGCAGTAGGAGTAGAGTTAATAGTAGTAGTTTTAGCTTTAGTAGCAGTAGTTGTAGTAGCAGGAATAATAATAGTAGCAGTAGCAGTAGTTGTAGGAGTAGAAGCAGTAGTTTTATGATGTAAATATTATCTTTTGGCTAGTTCAACATCCCCCACAACAAGCGTTTTAAGTTTTAATTTCACACGTGAAACTGTTCCTAAGATATTGCTGATATGTCCTTTTGACAACCTTTATACGGATGGCAGTTTGTCATCCGTACAGCAGAAATTTTCCGAAATATTCTCTGAAAATTTCACCTTCATACTCTTAGGTACAGTTATAATAGTAGTCACGGCAGCAGTGTAACTACTCAACTTAATACAATTAGCCATTGCTAGGACATAGTCGATTTGCTCTTTTGATAACCTGTGTATTCACATACTTCTTGAAATTTTATTAATGAGATGAGATGAGATGAGTTGAGATGGATTTCATTTTCAACTAATAATTACATCATACTTAACTGGCACTTACTACATTTTTAAAATAACATTATCAACCAAACGTAGAAAATGGTAAGAACGTGTGACGCTTTGTTAAACCGCTATTGTGGCTTGAGCAGCGTCACACAGTCTTTCATCATAAACCAAACTCATTCACTCTTCCTGCTCAGTCATACCATTCAGTACTGTTCAAATCTCCCGAATAAAAAAAATACCCACAAAATAAACCCCAAAAAATCAAAAATATTAAAAACAACCATCAAATACGCTCAATTCCCACCCAACAAAAACTTTTTTAATCTAATTTTAAACCGAAACTGGTTTTCTAACTCTGTAATGCTCTCCAAGAAACCATTCCACAAATTAACTGCATAATTTGTAATTACTAAACTCGATCGACTTGTACTCCTTACTTCTGAGACTAAGCTTCCACGACCTCTAGTCCTATGCTGACGATAATCTGAATTAAACTTTTAAAAATCTCTAAAATATTCAGGAGATAATCTATTAAGTACATGGTGAGTAAACGCTCCCACCTGATCGTCCCTGATCTGATGGACATTTAAAATCCTAAAACTCATAAAACATTCACGCGTGTGCTCATACTGAATAAACTCACCTAGTACTCGAAGCCCCTTATTCTGAAGAATCTGCAGTCTTTTAATATTTGAAGAAAAATCAGATGCATAAATACAGCAACCATAAACAATAAAAGAATGAAAAACAGTATGATATACATTTCTTAAAACAGTTAAAGGTAACACATGTTTCAAACGCCGCATCACTCCAAGACCTCGTGCAAGTGTAGAAGAAATCATATTTATGTGTTTCTTTCAACTAAAATTATTATCAACATAAAATCCCAATTATTTATGTTCAGAAACCTGTGAAAGCGACAAATTTTTAAATACTATAGAAGTACTATTTACAATTTTTCTATCCTACTAAAAATCATATAATTTGTCTTAGAAGTATTAACAGCAAGGTAACTCTAGGAGTAAACACCAAAAGTTTTTCCAGTGTTCGGTTTGCTTTATCCACTAGTTCTTCCCGTGACCGTGCAAAAATCATCAAAGCAGTATCATCTGCAAATGCTGTAACAGTTGCTTCAGGCATGTAGAACCTCAGAGTACTGACGAATACGAGAAAGAGTAACGGACCCAGGACTGAGCCCTGTGGAACTCCACATGTTACAGGATAGACTCCACTAACGATGTCACCTAACATTACCTTAGTTGACCTTCCATATAAATATGATCTAAACCAATCCAAGCAAACATCTTTTATCCCCAGACTAGACAGGCGACACAGCAAAAACTCAAAATCCACAGTGTCGAAGGCTTTTTTGACTTCAACAAAGATCATTAAAGGAATGAAACCTTTTTCTAGAACTCTATTGACTACATCCAGAAGATGATGAACAGCATGGCTAGTAGAATGTTTACTGCGGAATTTGAATTGGCTGTCACATAATATTCCTAATTTATCCAAATATTCATGAAGTCTTCTGTGAATTATCTTTTCATAGATTTTAGACAAAGTAGGCAATAACGAAATCGGCCGCCAATTCGATAATTCTCCTTTGTTGACGACTAGGAAATTCACCAGTCTGGAATGATAGATTTATAAATGAAGTAGACAAGGTAATATATAAACTAGGATAGCATTTACAGCCCTAAGATTAAGCCCATCTATTCCGGATGGGTTAGATGTATATCAAATTTTATATGTCAAAATTTTGATCCGAAGTGTTTGGGGATATAATGGGCGTGGAGGGGGGCATTTGCCCTCCGATGACTTTTGAGTATTGAAAAGGGCACAAGCCCTCTCAATCTCCAATCGAAGAGCCCTTTTTGAAGTTTCTGCGACAGCGGTTTCTATAAAAACCTTATATGCCCCCAAGGCATGACTTACAGCCCTTTCCCTGAGGGCTGTGTGGGGTTGCCATCCTCAAAGACATAATTCCTGGAACTTTTAACTATGCTGAACAAAATGGCTATCTCAATTTTGATTGGACGTGTTTGGGGTAATGATGGGCATGGGAGGGGGTTAGTTGCCCTCCAATCACTTTCGGATATTAAAAAGGGCACTAACCCTTTCAATTTTCAATCGAATGAGCCCTTTTCGAAGTTTCTACGACAACTCCTTCGATACGAAGTGCCCTGGTCTAAGACAAACCAAAGAAACAAAAATTATACATTATGCCAACATTGTTCTTTATATAGGCGGCACTATTGCGGTGCCTATCTGCTTGTTTTAGGTTTTACTAAGACTCTTTACTTTTCTTCAAAACATTTTTTAAACATTTTTCTAAATTTTTTCACCACCTTTTTAATCCTTCTCTCCTTAGTAATATTATGATAATTTCAAATACAATCTTTTGATGTTGGAGAAGACAATGTGCTACGTTGATTGACTGTTGATTCAATCTGCAAAACTGTATTTGAACATCTTTTTAGTTGCTTGAACATTTATTTCATTTTCATATTTTTCTTTCGTTTTTTTCCCCGATATTGACCGAAATACTGAGAATTACAATAATTAGTCAAAAGATGGGCAGAAAATTTCCTTCTGAAGTCTTAACAAGCTTTTTGACAGATGCAATAATAATGCAGCCAATCACCTTAAGTAAATTGAAATCGAAAGAACTGTTCCTAATTGTATGTATTTTAAGAACTGAAGCCTCAATATTCCATCAACAGTGTGACAAGTTAGTATAGCGAAAGCAGTTCTAGGACTTCCATCGACTTTACAAAGATTTTGGTTCTTTTTTTCAATTCATTCAATGCATATTTTAGGAGTGAATGTAAAAGATTTGTATATTCTTCCAATTTTTGTGCTTTTGCTTAATGCAAAAGGCGATGTTTCTAATACCAAAGTTCTTAGTGTGACGGCAAATCTAGGAGAGAATTTAAATTTCAATTGTTCTCATCATGACGGTGAAGATAATGAGTCCATAGAGGTGAGATTTAATGTATTTCTAAAAACTGGTAGCCATTCTGATACCAGAATGAACTTATGATCACTTCTGATACGAGTAGCTTAGATAAGTCAAATGTTAATGTAGATAGAAGGTGGTAAAAAACAGTAGTATTATAGATGGTAATATAGTAATAAGGAATGGTAAAAAATGGCAGTATAGATGATAATATAATGGTAATGTAGTACTGCTACCGTGAATGTCCGAAATCTGTTAAATGTCGACATTCGCAGGTGAATGTCAACAAAAACATAGTCGCTTGGTGTATATCCGAAATGTTTGTTAAGTATTCGTATTTCTGACTTTTACCGGAGAATGTCGACATTCACCATCCACTAGTGTTGAATGTTGAGCATTTCTGAGATTTATAATTTCTTCTCCATAATTCAGTCACGGTACATTTTTTGCCACTCTCTCTGGGAGGAATGACTAAGAACGTAAAACACACAGTACATTTTTAATGAGAAAAGAAAATAACAGTAATAAAAATTTCACAGTGTAAACTTCGGATATTACTTGATTATTGAATTCTCTACCGCTATCTGATGGCAGTATCTTATTTATTACAAAAACTTAAATTATTATGACACTTTTAATTATACAAAAGGCCATTGTTTTAAATGCTGCATTTATTTGTGCAACACTTCCTTTTGCAATGACAGCGTACATAGCCTTGCCCGCCAATTCTCGAATTAGCTGCAGCTGCTTCTCTCAACGAAATTTCTTGAAAATCAAATTTCATCCATAGAAAGAAACTTTTGTTTAAAAATTACAGACTGATTACGTGTGTAAAGCTGCTTGAGGGTACCATTTTAATTTCCATGTTTATAGAAGTCGAGAGTCTTCTGTTCCAACAACAACCGTTAAAGCATTTCGGTTATCTGTACGACCGAGGTCGATATAAGGGAATTGTATTCGTACAGTATCACTAATTTGAGCAAGAGGATATTGTTTTTGTGAGGTTCGTAAAATTTTTGTTGATTGCAGCAGAAGATTTTCTTTCGCTGCCCTTCTTGTTTTAGAAATTGACTTACGTTTTTCAGCCAGAATTTGATGCGCAAATGTGATAATTTGCAAGTCCTCTTCAAAATTTTTCTTTGAAATATGGTTTTCGGTAAGGACGCCGCTTAATTTATTTCAGAAGTATTACTCATTTCTTCAAGCTGATCTTCGGTTTCAAAAGCAATGGCAATTTCTTTAAGTTGTTCTTCGGTTTCGATGTTTGCTATTTATTCACTTGGCAAAAAAGAAGATACTATGACGAGGCTTTCTATGAACTATCTTAACATTTTTCCACAAAGCTCAAATTTTGGATATGACTGGATTACAGAATTCTCTAGAATTATCTGATCGCAATATGGCTGGAGCACCAAATTTTAAAAATATTGAATAAACTTGGTGCACTATTTCTTCCACCCTCTTTGCTTCAATCACCAGAGATAAGTATTGGATTTTAAGGATTGGGGTTTTTTGCTCGCTTTTGGACATTTATAGGATTGGGTTTTAAGAATTGGAGTTTTTTCCTCTCTTTTGGACATTTACCAGAGCATATTCGTGATTGTCGACATACACCGGTGAGAGTCCAAATGCACAAGAATGTAATGAAATATTTGATCTTTCACCGATGTATTTGGTGTATGTTGACATTCACAGGTGAAAGTCGACATTCACAATTTTTTGATATTCAGGGTAACAGTACTATAGAATCATAAAAAAATAGCAATATGGATGGCAAAAAATAGTAACATAGATGGAAGCTGCTCATCTCACCCTTCTCAAAGAACCCTACTGTAGAGGTTTCAAGCACCTATCTGCAGAAACGTGGAGTTTTTATTCCATGAGAAAGATTACGGATGGGCTCTTATTTATTTTGTTGTTTTTTGTTTTGTTTTTTCTCAGGGGTGATCGTATCGACCTTGTGGTCCTAGAATGTTGCGAGAGGGCTCATTCGAACGAAAATTAAAAGTTCTAGTGCCCTTTTTAAGTGACCAAAAAATTAGAGGGTAACTAGGCCCCCTCCCATGCTCATATTTTTCCCCAAAGTCACCGGATCAAAATTTTGAGATAGCCATTTTGTTCCGCACAGCCGAAAATTGAATAACAATGTCTTTGAGAGTGACTTAATCCCCTATAGTCCCCAGGGGAAGGGCTGCAAGTTGTGTACTTTGCCCATTGTTTACATATAGTATTGGTTATTGGAAAGTATATAGACGTTTTCAGGGGGGATTTTTCTGGTGGGGGGGTCGGAGGGAGAGGGTCACGTGAGAGGATCTTTCAATGGAGAAATGTTTCATGGGGGAAGATAATTTCCATGAAGGGGGTAAAGGAGCGACCCGGCTCAATAGTAACCGAAATTCTAAAAAACGAAATTTTGATACCAATAGATACATAAAAAATCGGATTTTATGCTGATTTCAAATATATAAGTTTCATCAAGTTTATTCTTACCCATCAAAAATTACGAGCCTGAGAATATTTGTCTTATTTTCAAAAAACGGGGAAATACCCCTTAAAAGCCATAGAATCTTAAGGAAAAGTCATACCATCATCTTCAGCGTATCAGAGAACCCTACTGAAGAGGTTTCAAGCTCCAATCTGCAAAAACGTGGAATTTTGAATTTTTTGCCAGAAGAAAGATCACGGATGCGTGTTTACTCCCCCGCCCCTTTTTTTCTCAACATCGTCTGATCAAAATTTCGAGATAGCAATTTAGCCAAAAAAAAGTAAAATTAATTTGCAAATTTCATTATAATTATTCATGTACGGTCAGCCAAATTCAAAATCTGCATTAATTTAAAAACTTCGAGATATTAAATAAAAAAGTTTTTTTTTAACTGACAGTAAGGAGCAACATTAAAACTTAAAACGAACAGAAATTATTCCGTATATGATTGGGCTGTCCCCTCCTCAGCGCCTCGCTCTTTAAGCTAAAGTTTGACTCTTTCTTAAAACAATAAAACACTTTAGCGTAAAGAGCGAGGCGCTGAGGAGGGGACAGCCCCTTTAATATACAAACTAATTTTGAGAAAGCCGTTTAGCCAAAAAAAGTAAAATTAATATGCAAATTTTGTTTTAATTATTCATGCACGGTGAGCCAAATTCAAAACCTGCATTAATTTAAAAACGTTCAGAAATTAAATAAAAAACAAGCTTTTTTTTTAACTGAAAGTAAGGAGCGACTAAGCATGGGCACTATTCTGTTTTTCTGAAGAAACAGAAAAAAAATAAACATGGCTTGAATAAAACAGAACAGAAACAGAACAGGTCAACAAAAAATAGAATACCTGTTTCTGTTTCTGATCTCTTTTTTGGTAAAAATAGAAAACAGCTGTTTTTGATCAAAGACTACACTTGCCATGGGTAGTGCTTTTGTGTGGCGGTAACACTTTTGAGAAAACCTAGTACTCTTGGAACATTTTTTCCACAAAAAAGAGCAGTTTTTCTAATATATGGACGAAAAATTGTCTGCACACATAAATATCACTATCATTTTTTTTCTTTATGGCTATTTTTCTTCCATTTCCCCATTCCAAAAATAGACTTTTATGTTTATAATACATATTAGTTATTCGAGACATTTGGAAAAAAAAAATTCAGCATGAAATTACGCAGTCAGCTCAAAGTCATTAGTATTTAAGCAGAGAATATAGTTGATTTGGGAGGGGAATATTTTCCCCTGTAGAAAATGCTTCCCCCCTCCACTCTATCCTGATGTGTGGAAGTCATCTTAAACAAAAGTAAGAAAGAAGAAAAATGCACGGGAAAATGACACTTCTTACTGCCAATTAAAAAATTGATTGTTACCTTACAGCTTAAGGCAGCCTTTTAAGATTAATTATTTCCAAGCCGATTTGTGTGAAAATTTTTCAAATAATACCCCTCAAATAAACCCCTATGCCTTCCCAAAGCCAGAACAAAATTTGCACTTTACTGAAAAATATAAATGTTTTTACTTTTATAACTTTAATAAATCAAATAATATCAACATTTTTATTACTAAATATCAGTATATGTATATTAAACTGACAATGCACATTCATTTGTATTTTTTCAGTAAAGTCCAAATTATGTTCTGGCCTTGGGAAGGCATAGGGGTCTTGCACTCAACTGATGTTAATTTCTGCTCGTTTTGAGTTTGACTCGGTTATTTATTGTAATTTCTGTTCGTTTTGGGCTTCATTTATTTATCGATACTGATTTGTGGTATTTTCACGCTTGGTAGATTATTTGATTTTATTTTTGTTCAGTTTTTGTTTAATGGAGTTCTTTACTTTTCTTTGAAAAACTTATTTTGTGGAAAAAGTTTTTTAATTAATTTCTGTCCGTTTTATATTGACATAGTCTTTTCAGGGAAAAAGAAAATAATACTTTAAATCTTTTCGTTTTTAAAGACTTTATAGTTTGGCCTCTATTTGTATGCTGGAGAAAAATTTTCAGCAATTTTTAACAACCTATACCCTTTTAAAAATCTGGACACAAATAGTACTGTTTGCTTTAGTTTCATACCTCCTCTAGTTGACCTGAAATGGAAAACTTGATACCATTCGCAAAAAAATCTGTTTACTTTCTTTGATAGCTTGGATATACTTACGCTATTTTGATTTGGTTAAATTTTAAGAGCAGAAGTAGCAACGAAAGTTTGAACATAATACCCTCAGTCGTTCTTGGGATGCTGCTGAGATGCCTAATTGGGAATTGGCATTATCACAGTGCATTTTAATTTTATCTTAAGGCAACATTTAGTTTTTAAACACAATGGGCAAATGGGAGAGTGGGCGTGGGAGGGTGGGACTGGAAGGGGGATTAGTTGCCTTCCAATCCCTTTCGACTATTAAAGAGGGCATCAGCCCTTTCTATTTTCAATCGAATGAGCCTTTTCGAAATTCCCGAGAGTGAGCGTGGGAGGGTGGGCGTGGAAGGGGTGTTAGTTGCCTTCCAATCACTTTCGACTATTAAAATGGACACAAGCCACTCCAATTTCTTATCGAATGAGCCCTTTTCGAAGTTTCTACGACAACTCCTTCAATACAAAATGCCCTGGTCTAAACAACAACAAGAACAAAAAATAATACATTATGCCCACATCGATCTTTACTATAAAAATGTCAAGCCTTCCAATCACTTTCGACTATTAAAAAGGGCACTAGGCCTTTCGATTTCCAATCGAATGAGCCCTTTTGGAAATGACAACGCTTTATATAAACACCTTATATGCCAACAGGGCATAAATTACAACCCTTACCCTAAGGTCTGTTAGGGTGGTTGTCATCTCCTAAGACTGAATTTCCAGAACTTTGAACTACGTTAAACAAAATAGCCATCTAAAATTTTGATTGGATGTGTTTGGGGAAATGTTGGGCGTGAGAGAGGTGGTAGTCGCTCTGCAATCACTTTCAACTATTAAAAATGACACTAGCCCCTTCAATTTCCATTAAAATGAGCCTTTTTGAAGTTTCTACGACAACACTTTCAATAAAAACCTTATATGCCCCCAGGGGATAACTTACAGCCCTTGCCCTGAGTGCTGGGGGGGGTGTCATTCTCAAAGACTTAATTTCCAGAACTTTCTACTACGTTGAACAAAATGGCTATCTGAAAATGTTGATTGGATGTGTTTGGAGGAATGGTGGGCGTTAGAGGGGGGGTTAGTTATCCTCCAATCACTTTCGACTATTACAAAGGGCACTAGCCCTCTCAATTTCCAATTGAATGAGCCCCATTTGAAGTATTACGACAACTCTATCTATAAAAACCTTATATGCCCTCAGCGCAGAACTTACAACCTTTGCCCTTGGGGCTCATCCTTAAATACATAATTTCCAGAGCTTTCAACTATGTTGAACAAAATGGCTATCTATAAACTTTGATTGAATATTTTTGGGAAAATGGTGGGCTTAAGAGGGGGGTTAATTACTCTCCACTCACTTTCGACTATTAAAAAGGGCAATTTCAATTTCCAATCAAATGAGCCCTTTTTGAAATTTCTATAACAACTTTCTATATAAACTTTATATGCCCCCAGATTATAACTCACAACCCTTGCACTGAGGGCTCTGAGGGAATTATCATCCTAAAAGACCTAATTTCAAGAACTTTCAACTACGTTGAACAAAATGGATGTCTAAAAATTTTGATTGGATGTGTTTGGGAAAATGGTGGGCGTGAGAGGGGCGTTAGTCGCTCTCGAATCACTTTCAACAATTAAAATAGGCACTAGCCCTTTCAATTTCCAATTGAAAGAGCCCTTTTGAAGTTTCTACGCTTTCAATAAAAACCTTATATGCCCCCAGGGCATAACTTACAACCCTTGCCCTAAGGGCTGTGGGGAACTGTCCTCCTCAAAAACATAATTTCTACCTGGAAATCTACTGCGCTGAACAAAATGGCTATCTAAAAATTTTGAGTGGGTGTGTTTCGGGAAATGGTGGGCGTGGAAGGGGTGTTAGTCTCCTTCCAATCACTTCCGACTATTAAAAAGGGTACAAGACACTTCAATTTCTAATTGAATGAGCCCTTTTCGAAGTTTCTACGACAACTTCGTTGATACGAAGTGGCCAGCTCCAAAGGAAAAAATTATTAAATAATACAATGTGCCAACATCGTTCTTATATGCCCCAGGGCATAACTTCAAACCCTTGCCCTGAAGGTTGTGGGGGAGTATCCTCCTCTTTACTTAGTCCCCGTGTCTTGTCTCGTTCTCGAGTGTCTCCGTTTTTTACTTAGGCAGCGCTGCCTATCATAGGCAGCGCGATTGCGCTGCCTATGATTTATACAACAACTTTCTATATAAGCCTTATATGCCCCAGGGCATAACTTACAACCCTTGCACTGAAGGCTCTGAGGGGGTTATCATCCTAAAAGACCTAATTTCCAGAAAATTCAACTATGTTGTACACAATGGATTTCTCAAAATTTTGATTGGATGTGTTTGGGAAAATGGTGGCGTGAGAGGGGAGTCAGTCGCTATCCAATCACTTTCAACTATTAAAAAGGCACTAGCCCTTTCAATTTCTAATTGAATGAGCCCTTTTGAAGTTTCTACGACAACGCTTTCAATAAAAACTTTATATACCCCCAGCCCAGGGCATAACTTATAACCCTTGCCCTGAGGGCTGTGGGGGTAGGGGTTGTCATCCTTAAAGACCTAATTTCCAAAACTTTCAACTACTTTGAATAAATGGCTATCCAAAAATTTTGATTGGATGTGTTTGGGGAAAAGGTGGGCGTGAGAGGGGGATGAGTTGCCCTCAAATCACTTTCGACTATTAAAAAGGGTACTAGTCCTATGAATTTCAAATCAAATGACCCCTTTCTCAAGTTTCTACGACAAAGATTTCAATAAAAACCTTATATGCCCCCAGGGCATAACTTATAACCCTTGCCCTGAGGGCTGTGGGGGAGTGTCCTCCTCAAAAACATATTTTCTATCTGGAAATCAACTACGCTGAACAAAATGACTATCTCAATGTGTTTGGGGGAATGATGAGCGTGGGGGGGATAGTTGCCCTCCAATCACTTTCGACTATTATAAAGGGCACTAGCCCTTTGAATTTCAAATCGAATGAGGTTTTTTGAAGTTTCTACCACAACACCTTCTATAAAAACCTTATATGCCCCAAGGGCATAACTTAAAGCCCTTGCCCTGAGGGTTATGGGAGAGTCTCCTTCTCAAAAACATATTTTCTATCTAGAAATCAACTACGCTGAACAAAATGGCTATCTCGAAATTTTGATTGGATGTGTTTGGGGGAATGATGGGCGTGGGGGAGGGGCTAGTTGCTCTCCAATCACTTTCGACTATTGAAAAGGGCACTAGCCCTTTGAATTTCCAATCGTATGAGCCTGATTTGAAGTTTCTACAACAACGCCTTCTATAAAAAAAACCTTATATGCCCCCAGGGCATAACCTAAAACCCTTGCCCTGAGGGTTATGGGAGAGTCTCCTCCTCAAAAACATATTTTCTATCTGGAAGTCAACTACGCTGAACAAAATAGCTATCTCAAAATTTTGAGTGGATGTCTTTGGGGGAGTCATGGGCGTGGGGGGGGGGGGGCTAATTGCCCTCCAATCACTTTCGACTATTAAAAAGGGCACTAGAATTCTTGATTTCCAATCAAATGAGCCCCTTTTTAAATTTCTACGACGACCCTTTCCATATGAGGTGCCGTGTTCTAAAGGAAACAAAATAATAAATGATACATTGTGCCAACATCGTTCTTATATGCCCTCAGGGCCTAACTTAAAACCCCCGCCCCGAGGGTTGTGATACGAAGTGCCCGGGTATGGAGGAAAAAAAAAACAAAAAAAAACATTGTGCCCACATCGTTCTTTACTTAGGCAGCACTATCGCGCTGCCTATGATTAGAAATAAGGAATGGTCGTATGTCTACTCTTCTTATTCTATATTTCAATAATTCATTATCCTCTGCGTTACTTGCTTTGCTATTGGGAGCTTTCTTTAGGGCAGCAGCCTGACTTCATATATATTTTTTTGAGTTGGTTTGGGTTTGTTATTTACTGCACCAGCCGCATATACTTTATTTTTGTGCACATCAATTATATCCTTCCTTTTAAGATGGTATATAAATGTCGTGGTAGAGACTCCCTTAGCCTTTAGAGATACTTTGCAGAAATTGCACCTGATACTTTCTGTGATTCCTTTTTCAAATGGGAGACCCAGAGACATACCTTAGAAGTTTTAGTTGGAACATCCATGTCGTCATCAGAAGATGACATCATGCTTTTCTTAGCACAAAGGTTTATTGTAGGATTTTTTTACAAAATTAGAAGCACCTTCCAGTAGCCTACTATTTTAAAAATTGCACCTCCACTCAAATATCTGACCTCTTTCACCTCACTTGCATAACTAGGGGGAAAGGGACCAATTGCCTCCTGAGCTGTTTTGTTGGCACAATAAGCCAAAGAATCTGTCTGCTTATAAAAGCAAAATGAAATATCCCAACTACGGGTTCATAACAACTTAGACCATTTGAAGCACAATATTAATTTTTACGGGAATTAGCTTGTCTGTAATTGGTATTTATGAGACAGATACATGAAATAATTCACCGCTTAGTGTTAATTTTTTGAATTTCTTTTGCTGTATGGTAAAAAATACTGTGTTCACCGGAAGATTGGTATCCTACTGAACGAGAGAAGTATATCAGCATTTTATAAGAATGTGTCTCTTCCAGAAAATCAGCTAGTTTCAACTCTAGACTTTTCCTTGAAAGGATTTCTAAGGATTTTAGAGATGATTTTAGTAACATGACAAAAAGTATATTTGGCTATCTTGTTATGTTGATGCAAAAAAGATTTGCTAGCAAAAACATATATTTCTACTGGACAAGAGTTCAATACATTTACAATGCTCTCTGACTAAGCATTTAAGAGAATTTTACAAATTAATAATCAGTATATATCATGTATAGGTCAGCACGGTAATCGTAGCAAATCAATGTTATTTAGCAGCATAAATTCCATAAAAACAGTTAGATTAAAGTTCTTGCGGCTAAAGGTGCAAATTATTTCCCATGTAATGTAGGAGACACAGGCCCTACCCCTACCACTAGAACCAGGATATACAGTAATAAGTGATTTGTGTGTATCCTGCTTCTCCTGGACAGTAACTGTGCAACTTTCCTGCTTAATTGATAAAATAATAGCCTATACTGTAAGCAATACGTCGTTTTAGTGGAATTAAACTGCACCTTTACCGTCTTAACATTCAGGGGCGCATCTAAAGTAAAATCTCCGGCGAGGCCTAGTGTGACAAGGCCACCAATGAGCAAAATCTTGGGGGGGACCCAATGTGACAAAGGAGTAGTAACCAAGGTTCCATTTTGCTCGGAGGTATAGACACTACTCTTTTCTTCTTTATTGGTTTAATATCATGAAGAACGTTTAACGGCGATTCCGTAGATATGATAGTTTGGATTCTATGGAAGCTCTACACCTATTCAAAGAGATTCAGAGCTCCCTCACGTGACCTTCTGGATTTGCGCGAAGCTATAGCAATTTCTATGTTATTCTGGACCTTGTATACACCTTTTCAAAGAGATTCAGAGCTCCCTCATATGGCCTTCTGGATTTGCGCAAAGCTATAGCAATTTCTATGTTATTCTGGACCTTGTATACACCTTTTCAAAGAGAGTGAGTATCCTCTCGCATGGCATTATACTTCTACTACTTTATGTTCCTTTCTGTGTTATTCTGGACCTTGTATACACCTTTTCAAAGAGAGTGAGTATCCTCTCACATGGCATTATACTTCTACTACTTTATGTTCCTTTCTGTGTTATTCTGGACCTATTCAAAGAGATTCAGAGCTCCCTCACATTCCGGGCCAACCAGATATGTTTCTAGGTCAACGTATATATTCAGGTTTCAGATTATAATTTTCAACAGTTTGAGTAGTTCATTCAATCTATCAGTATATCAGTATCGATATTTTTGCAAAAATTTACATAGATATAGAATATTCTAAGCAGCTTCTGGTAAGTAAAATTTTCTCATTATTATAATAAAAAGAAATTGCCTCGCCATTAAGTTAAGGAAGAAATTCCTTCCTTACACTGTGTGGTTACCTCTTTTTTAAAAAGCTTCCTTCTTTTAAATATTAAACAGTCCATGTATTTCAATTTTAGTAAATATTCAAAAAAGAGAGGCATGTTCACTTTGATTTTGGTTCATTGTATATGAAAAATTAAAATAGAATTTGCATATTAGTTTCGGCAGATATGAAAGGTCACCCCCCCTCCACAATATCTTGCTCTTTACACTAAAGTTCGAATTTCTTTCGAATCACAAAGGTTGGTTAAGATATATCTTTTGAAAATGCTAAAAAAAAAAAAAAAAAAAAAAAAAAAAAAAAAAAAAAAAAAAAAGCGTATAGGGTGAGATATAGGCTAGAGGGTGAATTCCTTATATACTTAATTATTTTTTAGTTTTGGCTATGTCCTGGAATCTTCTTCTTCCTCTTTTTCTGTGATTTTAAGTATTTCGTAATTTAGGTATATAACTTTTAAAAGCTTTGCATATAATTGTCAACTTTTTTTTGTGTTTCGATACAATGGAATTGAAGATCCAATGCCCTCTGTTAATATTTTGAATAAGTAAGAATTGAGCTAGCTAATTAAATTTTGTCATTTTTTTTTATTTCAAATTTTGACGGTTTAGTACCATGATATTCGTAATTTAGGTATATAAGTTTTTTAAAAAACTTTGCATATATAAAAAAAAATATATAATTGTCAACTTTTCGTGTTTCTTACTATGGAATTGATGGCCTAATGCCCCGTTTTACTAGTAAATTCAAATTTCAGGGGGACTTAGCCTCCTCTTCCCTCCAAACTCAAAATTTTCCAAATTTTACTTTAAAAGCTTCTTAAATATTTCTAAAGTGCTACAAACACCAGAATAAACTTTAGAGGGCAATTCATCTGTAAAAGAGGGCTTATTATTTCATTACTAAATTTTTCTTCTTTTTTAAGAATGTTGAGGTGGATTCATGCCCTCCCTCCGAAAAGAGACCAAGATGGGATGATATCACATCAATGCAAGCTGCAAGGTCAAAAGTAATCAGATTTGCTAATTCCAATACACGTTCGTTGGACCAGCCAGGAGTCTCTATGCAACCTGGCAAGAAATTCGAGTCAGCCTCATCTGATCAAGATGGAGGGAACACTCCTCTTCACACCTTGCCAGGGACTTCTGATGTACAAGTGCAGCCAGAACTTGTAAATGTATATATTTTTTTTTCTTTTCCGTATTTTTTTTCAAAAATAAGACAAATTTTTTCTCAACTGCATAACTTTTGATGAGTAAAACTGAAATTTGTTTCTAAACTATTCTATAATAATAATCCTATTTCATTTTCTTTCATTAACCAAATTAGCAATATATAAAAGAGTGGTTGTAACGCCGAAGTAGCAAATAGCTTATCATAGATTTATAAAACTTTACCTGTAATTTCTCTTTTAACCAAGATGTTTTCTAATGAAAAAATCCGATTATTTCATTAAACAAATAACTATTATTTCATTGTTGACAGTTGAACAATCATTCTTAAACTAGGTTATCTTTTGTGCGTATTTAACCCGTTTATCAAATGTCCCATCGAGAAGGGTGAATTTTTAATCCTACAGGTATAAATTCGAACGTTAATCATTCGTTACTAAAGTGATTTTCAAATAGCTGGATGTCTATCTTCGATAAGATATTAACACGAGAAAAAGGATTCTTAAAAAATGATTTTAAAAAAATTTGAGAATGAAACTCTAGGGTCGATATAATACACAAGTTCTATTTGGTGAAGTCCTCTACCCCTAACTCGAAAGAGCTCCAATCCTTCTACTCCAAAGGAAGCTCCCAGCCCCTAAAGGTCCCCCCCCCCCTGTGTGAGCGGTACATGTGCCGCTTTTTTTCTGTATATCCGATAATTCCAATGCTTCACTACATATCAACTGAATTATATTTTAACCCGTCAAAAATTATGAGAAAATTAAGAATTTTTGAAGTAGAAATTCAAACATCGCATAAATTGTTTCCACAGCGCATTTCTATCTGATGCTGTTTTCGCAGCACGTTATAGACTAATTGAATATAGGCTAAGGGGTTAGAAACGCAATTTCAACCTGTAAGAATATTTCAGCGTGTGTGTGTGTGTGTGTGTGTGTGTGTGTGTGTGTGTGTGTGTGTGTGTGTGTGTGTGTGTGTGTGTGTGTGTGTGTGTGTGTGTGTTTGTGTGTGTGTGTGTATGTGTGTCTGTGTGTGTGTGTGTGTGTGTATGTGTGCGCATGTGTGCGTGTGTGTCAGTGTGCGTGTGTGTGTGTTTGTGTGTGTGTATGTGCGTGTGTGTGTGTGTGTGTGCGTGTGTTTGTGTGTGTGTCTGTGTGTGTGAGTGTGTTATTAAAAAAAATTGTAATTTATTATACACTGTTTTGTAAATAATGCTATGAGCAAAAATTTCTAATTTATTATGCATTTCATCAAAGAAAAAAAAACTTAATCCATTCATTTTCTAGTTTCAGGGGGAAGCTGTGAAAACCTCTGCCTTCCCTGGTCCAGGATTTCAAAGTATCATGGCTAATTGTCCCCTCTCGCCGGATGATGATGTTAGTGAAGGTACGTTATTTGATATCCCCCTGGATTTTCAATTTACAGCTGAAGAAATGGACAGTCTTATGCAAATTGTTGGGCCTAATTCTTCCGGGGACATTTTTAACGACAACTTTACAATTAGTGAATTAGATCCTGTACAAACAGGTGCAGGACATGAAAATAGTGCTATGTCCCCGGAATTGCGGGAATTTTATTTGTTAGAGTCTGCTCTAAGTCACCTGCAAACATATAGTGTATATTTCAACCCTCCCGAGGAAAACGCGGGCATTATTTTAACTGACCCTGTGAAAGTTCTCCATAGCTACATCGACAGAATTCGAGCGCAAATTGAGATTCAGATTCAGAAATGGGGGGTCAAGGGGGAGTTAAAGCATCAGTTAATCAAAAAGTTTATTTACAAAAGGGGACATCTGGGGATATTTTTTATTTTAATTTTTCAACAGGCAACCAGACTTTTTACCCAGGTCTAAACGAATTTGAAGACAACTTTTTCAACTGGGTGAATAAATTGATATCAACTTTGGACACGTTTAGCGAGAGGGGAAGTGGGTCCACAATTTTATACATTGAACACATGGATCTGAATCTCAGTAGATTTAAAAAAAATTTATTTTAAGGGGGGCGGGGGCTGCTCGACGAATAAAATGCCACCCAGATTTGTCAGCTACGGGAGGGGTTCAAGTTTTCGATTTTGAAACGGGGCTGCAATGTTTTAAGTATGCATTTTTAGCAGCAGCCCATGAAACATTAAAAAAAGAATCTTCAATGAAAAATCTCGACGGACTTGCGCGCAACGGTGGAAAAAATTTCCATAAAGTAAATTTTGACTGTTTAGAGGGAAAGTATCCGGTGTCCTTGAAAGAAATAAGCATATTCGAGAAAGCAAATGAAAATCTTGGGGTGGGGGTGGTTGTTTTCCAGTATGACACTGAATTTGTAGATGGGGGAAAAAAACCAAATAAAAAAGGGGTTTTGTATTCAGTGAGGACACCGACGATGGAAAATGTAAAAATTGGGTATGGGTTATTTATGAGCCTCCCAAAGATGTAAACTCCTATAGTCATTTTTTCCCCGTTACAGCAATAAGTCGACTCTTATCCCAAGGTGTTCAGAAAGGGGAACGTTTCTATTGCCCCATGTGCCTTTCCCCATTTAGATCTGAGCGAACATTCTCAGATCACATGAGCAGTTGAAAAATTCATGGCAATCAAAGAATTGAAATGCCGGCAGAAGGCAAAGATATTTTACAATTTAAAAATTTCCAAAATTCCCTGCTACAAGTTGATAAAATATCTTTGGATTGTGAAACAAGACTGGTTGAGGTATCAGACCCATCAAGGCCAAATATAGTCAAGGAACACAAACTAGTTGCGTGTTCCTACGCACACGCCCGTCGCGATTCCAACAATAAAATGCAATTGGAAGAGTTTTTTTTGACTATGGATGAGGAGGGCAGCATGGAAAAATTATTAGTATCCTTAATAAAAACAGCAAACGGCGCAATTTCACGATTACGTCACACCAACTACCCAATGACATTGTCAGATAAAGAGCAACTGGCATTAGAAAAGGGGACAACTTGCTGGGTTTGTAGGGGTGCTCTTGCCCCAAAAGACGTGGTTCAGGATTACAATCACCTTATTGATCCCAATTCAACGGGAAAAAGTGACTTTCGAGGGTGGGCACACAATTCATGTAATTTAAAAATTAAACAGCAACTTTTTCTTCCTGTTTTTATACATAATGCTAACTACGATCTGAAGTATGTGCTACCAGCATTGGCGCATCTTCAAAGAAATGGAACAATAGATGATACATGGGTGATAGACAGCTTTACCTACAAAATCATACCTAAATCAGCGGAAAAGTTGCTTGTTTTGGAATTTATGTGGAAATTTGTTGAAGCCGACATTGAGTATACGAACAAAATTCGCTTTTTAGATTCCTAGAGTTTTTTCCCCAAATCATTGAGCGAATTAATTCAAGTGCAGAAAAACGATGACGGTTGCAATGCTTTCCCCCTTCTCAAGCAACAATTTCCAAATGATTTATATGATTTGTTGACGGTCAAGGGCATATTTCCTTATGACCATTATTGTTCCATGTCGAGATTCACCGAGGAAACTATTCCTTTTATTGAATCGTTTTACGACAGTCTTCACGATCGTAGTTGCACCCCCGAGGAATACAGTTTTGCTAAAAAGTTTGGGCAGAGGGAGGGTGTAAAAATGGGTTTGACTACTGCAAACTGTATTTGTCGAGTGACGTGTTAACTCTGTTAGACATTATGTGTAAAAATACGGACAAAATCTATGAGGAATTTAATCTTGATTTGGGCTATTATTTTTCATCTCCTCATCTAGTGATGGACCTCATCCTAAAAATTAGTGGGGAAAAAATTGGGCTAATCACAGACATTGATCAGCATCTGTTCATAGAAAGATCAATGAGGGGTGGATTTGTTTTTCACGGGGATTGTATCTTGGAAACTGATCCAACAGGAGAGAAGACGGGGACAAAATCGGATGCAGTTTTCCTTGATATGAATTCTCTCTACCCCTTGGCCATGTCCCATTATGCACTACCTTGCGGCGACTATAAATGGCTCAATGACCCTCAAGCTCCCCATTTCCCCAACATTAACGGTGTTGAGGAGAATGGACCGGTTGGATGGTTTTTTGAAATTGATGGAGAGATACCAGTCGAGTTTCACGATTCAGTAAAGGATTTTGTTTTCCCGTGCATCAATAGACCTGTGACTAAGGACTCTTTGAGCCCTCGTAATAGGCGTTTAGTCGAGGTGGACGGATTGCATTGGACACCTTTAAAACAAAAACTTATTGCTGACCTTCTGCCAAAAAAAAACATAGTTGTACATCATGTCGCTTTAAAATGGATGTGCAACAACGGTTTCAAACGTCACAAAGGTTCACAGAGCACTCCAGTTTAGTCAAAAACCCTATCTGAAAACGTTTGTTGACACTTTTGTCAACAAACGTTCTGCAACGCAGACGAAGGCTGAAAAAGAAATTTATAAGCTCATTTTTAATTCGGCTTTCGGCAAAATGTGTGAGAGTGTTCGCAATAGGAATCGTTGTGACGTCGTGACAGATCCCGAACAATGTGCTCGAATTATTGCCGATCCAAATTACACTTCCTTCACAATCATTGGCCCGGACATGGTACTTTTGAATAGGAAAAAAAGACGCATTGTCTTGAATAAAAATATTGCTGCAGGCAGTGCGATCTTGGAGATCTCTAAAAAGCTCATGTTGGAATTCTACTACAATGTGGCTAGGGTACAGTGGCCGGAAAAGGGGCAAGTAGAGGTCTGCTACGGGGACATGGATTCTCTACTGTTAAAAGTAAAAACCCCAAATCTAATTGATGATTTGGTGCACGGTGAACTTATCAGCTCACGGATGGACTACACCAATTGGAGTGGTCTTTACCCAGAGCTAGTGAAACGTCGGGCACCAAATCAGCTTTTATTTTTTAAATCAGAAACGGGAAGCGACTTGATTTCCCGTGGTATGTTTGTAAGTCCGAAGGTGTACTTTATACAGACACACGACGAGGAAATCAAGAAACGTTGCAAAGGAGTACCCACGCGCTATGTGGACAAGAATTTCGACATGGACATTTATAGGAATTGTATTGTTGAAAACACAATTCCACGAGCCAAATTGCTGGCAATTCGTTCTCTCAAATACAGGAACTTTACTGTAAATATAGAAAAAATTGCCATGAGTACCATCTCCGACAAGGTCTATCTTTGTCAAGACAGTGTGACCACCCTCCCCCTTGGACACTATTTAACTTCAGACCGGGCCGAAAGTGTTACCCATAGGGAAAGTCTCGGTTTAAATAAAGTCCTGTAAATTATTTCCTAAAACCTTTGGGGGGGGCTCGCGGCCTTTGGGGGGGGGGGCCTCGCGGCCCGGGGGGGGGGGGGGGGGGGGGGACGGCCGCCAGTGGGGGGCGCACCGCCGCTATCAAAGTTATCTTTTTTTTTACTTAGAGCAGATTTTTTTTGTAAGTGTTTCATTAAAAAAAAGTGATATTTTTTTCAAGTGCTCTCTAATTTAATGTTGTATTTTTTCTCTATAAACAAAAAAAAGTATTCAAGTGTTTTTTCTCTGTGTGCCTATATAAATGTTGTATTTTTTCTTATAAATAAATTTAAAAAAAGTGTATTTTTTCATGTTTAATGTGCTTTTTTCAATGTATTGTTACTTTTTTTCTATGCATATAATAAAAGAAAATATGATTCTTTATTCGTCTTCTTCTTCTTCTTGAACAGAGTAGTATTAGTAGGGAAATTATTTAGTCATTAGACAGCCATAGTCTACAGTTAGTTGTCCAGGTGAACTGTTGAAGGGAACATGTATCAATTTAAAACACCATTCAGATCGTTTCTGTGTGGGCCCTCAATGTCGGGCAAAACAACACTCTTAACTAAAATAATTAAAAATTGCGATAAAATGTTTGTGGAAATGTTTCTGGAAAAAATCTACTACTGCTATAGTATTTGGCAGGAGTCATACGATAAAATAAAAGCAATTGCTGCCATAGGATTGGTGCAGATACAATTCATACAGGGACTTGATGTTTTCAACATTATTGAACCAAACTCTTGGCTGATCATTGACGATCTGGCTGAATCTATTGAACAATGGTCCCAGGAAATGCTGCAATTGTTCACTGTTCGCTCTCATCATGAACAGATTTCCGTTACTCTGGTTCTACACAATCTCTTTCATCAGAGCAAATGTATGCGAACACTTGCTTTGAACTGCACCTACTATATCATCTACAGAGTTGTTCGTGATTCTAGCTCGCTAATAACCCTCAATAAACAAATCTATCCAGGTGCCCCTAAATTTCTGCTCTCAGCATACAATCAGGCAACTAATAAACCCCACGGTTATATCCTATTGGATCTTAATCAAAATACACCCGAGGATCTGCGTGTAGTCACAGATATTTTCGACAATGAAATTACAGTATATCTCCCTGTGAACACTAAAAAGACCTATTAGTCGCTATCATGACACTGAAGAAACTACATGAAAATAGACATTTGTTTTCAGTTCTAAGCACTTCAAAACCTCCGCTTAGGAAAGCAATACTCAAACACGGTATTGACAATGATTTCATTAATCTAATATCTGAACTTTGTTTAAATTTGACCGAGGGTAATGTTCAACTGCCAGAAGTAGTTAAGCAACAGGCAAAGCAACATCGTTCCATTGTACGTACATTGGCCTCTAAAAACAAAGGAAAGAATTTTAAAAGGAAACGACTTCTTCAGGCGGGCGGTAGCTTTTTCACACTTTTACTGCCAATAATTGCAGGACTTGTAAACAGTTTTCTCTAGTGATAATGGCAAAACCGTATAAATTGACTCCAATAGAACTAGCTCTCTCACCGTCGAACACTTTGAGAACAATCTGAGTAAATTCCTTGACAATGAAAATATTGAGGATGATAAAAAACTGCTTTTACTTCAAGATGCACTTCGCCGAGTGGACAAACACAGGTCCTATCGGTCGAAGCCCACTGCTGCTGCTGCTGCTGCTGCTGCTGATCGCAAAAAAGAATCATCTTCTCAAGAGTCTGCTGCTGCTGCTGCTGGAACACAATTAAAGAAGGAGGAATTGGATTCAATTGTATTGAAAATTGGAAATCTAATGCCCCGCTCATATCGTGAACAAAGTAAACGACTCCTAACCTATCTCTTGGAAAGTGGTCATATTCAAGTTGAGAGCAATGGGGAAGGGATTATAATTCAGGGCAAGAGCTATAATCTACTTGATTTAATCTATGACATGGTTACAAATCGTAAAGGACTATTATCATTTGACGCTCATCTATACAATTTTCTAAATACATTAAACTTCCCCAAAAGTCTTATTGGCAATAGACAAATTCTAAAAAAATTAAATGAACATGCATCATCATCATCATCATCAACAACATTGACACCATTAAAATATGAAGAAGAAGAAGAAGATTTTAAATCAATTTTGGAAAATACTAGCACACCACTGATAGCTAGACAAAAGCGAAGACGTATCAAGTCAACGTCACCATTACCTCCACCATCACCACCAACAGCCAGTATACAAAAGGGTAGCGGACGTTACACAACGTGTTTACGTTCAAAATGGTTGAAGTTCTGAAAGGTGTTTATGAAAATATTGGTGAGGCGGGGAGTTTAAGTTCCCCCACCACTCTTTCCAAAGTCACTGGTGTTCACACTAAAAGTGTACAAGACTATCTACAAAATGAATCAAGTTACACTCTGCATAGAAATCATAGACTTCGTGCCAATCAATATCGAAAAACTAAAGCCTTTTACCCATTGCATATAATGCAAGCAGATCTCCTGACTCTAGATGAGCTTCAAAGACGTCACAATACACCGTACAAGTACATTCTACTTGCAATCAGTGTTTTTAGTCGCTATGCATATGCAATTCCATTGCGATCAAAGAGAGGTGTTGAAGTTGCTCGGGCCATTGAAAGTATTCTCGAACAGGATTCATATAAAAAAATTCAAACGGATCGCGGTAGTGAATTTGTTAATCCCCATGTTGCAAAAGTACTAGAAAAATATAGTACACTGCTCTATCATAGTCACAGTCCTATAAAGGCTGCATTGGCCGAACGATTGATAAGAACTATTCGACTTTTAATTTCAAGATATTGTACATTGAAAAATACACCGGCTTTTATTCATGATCTAGATAAAATCATGTTGATTTATAATCAACGACCTCATCGATCATTGTCCAACTCTACGCCAACGGAAGTTCATCATTCTGATCATGATACAATTGACACCTTTCTTAAACAGTATTCCAATGAAACGATTGTCAAGAAGAAAAATAAATTCAATGTTGGTGATACTGTTCGAATTAATAGAACAACTAATGTTTTTGAAAAGGGGAATTACTTGTGGTCCACCGAACTTTTTAAAGTGGCAAAAATCCTAGACACTAAACCCATAACTTATCGCCTGCGTGATACCAAAGATGAAGAGATTCTCGGTGGCTTTTATGACTATGAATTGCAAAAAGTTAAAAATGCTAGTGAAATCTATCAAATTGAAAAGATATTAAAGACACGTACTCGCAGGGGTAAGAAACAGTTACTTGTTCGGTGGCTAGGATACAACTCTGATTTTGATTCTTGGATCGGTGTTGAAGATATTGACAATGCCCAATGATTTCTATGTAACATTCATGTCCAACGTTTCCGATCCTCTCTACAATGACTTGAATAGAACAAGTGATTTTTGGACAAAACTCTCCCCCGCCATCAAATTTGACGGTGCGTATGAAGTGGCTCTTGTCGACTGTATTCTCAAAAATACCTACGACATCCTGAGAAAGGATCGTGTGTATGATATAAAAGTTATACCATTCGATTGGACACTCTTTGTCGACTATGAATGGGTTGAAGCACTTAAATCTAGTGAATATCCACATGCCAAATTGAAATATATTGAATATGATAATATGGGAGATTTGTGTCGTACAATCAATAGAAAAATCTCATATCGTAGGAATGGAAAATTTCATTTTAATTATTCATTAGAACATGATAGGATTTACATTACCTCACCTGTTGACACTGAAATAATTATTCTCAATGATAATCTGAGAGATGTTCTTGGCTTTAAACAGAATATGATCAATGGGAAAAATGCTGGCACCGTTTACGGGATGAATCAAGTTATTTTTGCTGATTATCCACCTGGTTTTGCCTCGGACTCTTGCATATTTCTCTATGCATCCTTTGTGGAAACGTCGAGAGTCGGTAATTCAAATGTCCCCCTCCTACGTGTTCTTGAACGAAAAACAACTCATGAACTTGTTCATCACTATAATATAAAGCATCTTCAGTATGTTCCTGTAAACACTTCGTATTTGGAACTCTGCCAGTTAACACTAAGAAGTGAATTGGGTGATCCTCTAGCAATAACAAAAGGCTTAGCAGTGATTACATGTCATTTTCGACCCATTGTCAACGACAGCACAATCACCTAAAATGAACAATAGAAGAATTCCATTTGTCTGTCCCGATATCGATTGTTATGTTGGTGCTTTGAGTCCACGTCAAATAGGCAATGGATTGGACTACTACAAGGGTCGTACTACAATGTCTGGCTATGGTCTTGGTAGCTGGTTTGCTAGGCTATTTCGTTCTGCACTACCCCTTGCCAGAAAATATCTTGTACCTGCTGCATCAAATTTTGCTGCCTCCACACTACAGGACTGGGGGTCAGGCAAGAATTTCAAGGAGAGTGTTAAGGAAAATATTAGATCTTCAGCAAGAGCCGTTGGTGAGCAACTAAAATCTCGACAAAATGGGGAGGGATTGAAAAGGATGCGTTCGCGTCATTCACTCATCAGTCTCCACCCAGGCAGGAAGCAAAGGACATCAACAAGGACTTTGAGGAATAAAACAACGAAGGCCAATAAGCAGAAGAAGAAAAAGAAAAAGATTGTTAGATCAAAGAAGGATTTCTTCTCTTAAGATGACTTATCTCCCCCACAAGGAATCATATCCATCAATCAGTTCTTCATTGAATCTATTCAATGCTGAAAATGTTGATGTCAGTGTCAAGTATGGCTACTATGAACAATTTCACCCCCAACAACCCCTCTCGGAAAATAGACACTTTCAAATATTTTCCAATGAAGACTATTTCATTGATTTGTCGTCAACATTTATTGATTTAAATGTTGTGGTGAAGAAAAAGTCAGATAATACAACTCCAAATGCCGGCGATGGTCTCTCCTATGAAAACTGTATTCTACACAACCTATTCAAACAAATTAATGTATTTATTAATGGAACATTGGTGAGCACTAGCAATAATTTATCAAATTATGCAAGCTATATACAATTTATGATGATGACACCAAAGGCATAAAAGGAGTTGAGAGGACAATCATTGGGCTATGAATATCGATCAGGTGTTGATACTGACGGCGAGTTGACTACTGCAGTGACCCAAGAGTATCATCTAGTTGGAAAATTAAATCATGAGATATTCAATATATCCCAATGGTTACCCCCCAATGTCAAGATTGACATAAAGTTACAGATGGCACCATCGAATTTCATTTTGAGAAAAACACTTCCTGCAGCACCCGATGCAGTTGTCATTATCACATCGGCAATTCTCCACGTCCGAAAACAACAGGTTATGAGCTCTGTTGCATTGGCAGTGGAAAAGCTAAGAGCCAATGGTAACAACATTAAACTTCTTGTCCCCCATACAATCACCAATCAACGTCACATTGCCACCGGCTCTCGTAGCTATAGCGATTCATCATTTATCAATGGAGAAATCCCATCAAAATTGGCTTTGGCCTTTGTGAAGCGTGGCAGTGCCGTTGGATCCTGGACTGAATCCCCCATGATTTTAGTTTTTTCGGTCTATCTAGCCTTGTGTGCAAAGTGAATGGTATTCCACTGTACACTCTATCATTTGACAAAAAATCCTATAGAACTCTGTACGAGTTGACCATGCAATCCCTAGATCATGACTCTCAACTATTTGAAAATGGAATAACCGATTCAATGTTTTCAAAAAATCATGGGGTTATTGTTTTGAACTTGTCAGGCACACAGGATATTAGTATAGTACGAACAGGGAATGTACGTTTAGAGTGTACATTTGCCATGCTCTGACTGAGAGTATCACGCTAATATCACTGAGTCAATTTGAAGCCTATTGGGAAATCACACCCGACGGCAGTGTTCTACTAGACCTCGCACCATGAACACAAACGAAATAATCAATGTATTTAGTATGGATCCATACATGTCCCAGTACAAGTCCTATTGCATACCTTCGGACTTCATTGAAAAAATTCCAAGTGTTAACAATACCCTAATCATTGTTAATAGCAGTCCATCGACTTTGAAGACCGGTCATTGGCTATGCATCTTTCAAACAGCGAAAAATATTGAATTTTTTGATCCTCTTGGCCTATCGTATAAATTCTACGCTCCATACATCAGCAACTTTATTGAAAGCAGTGGGAAAACCATTATTCAAAATCAACGAAGAGTACAGGATTTAACGACTAAGACATGTGGCTTTCATGCACTACTCTTTTTCATGTTCAGATGTCGTGGCTACACCTACAAGCAGTTTCTCAACATCTACGTTGACTTACCTCGATTGAATGACTTTCTAGTGGAGAATATACTTACAAGTGTATTTAATATTGATTTTAGTGCCCTAAGAATAAAATGTTCTAAAGATGTATGTGAAATTGTTTATTAATAAAAAAAAAATTATATACATGATAAAACGACTTTTCTACTCTTTAGATTTCATCCACTACTAGGTATTTGTCGACAACAACTAGTGCAGGTAGATTATCTGAATTCACAGTGTACTGATCCTGATGTACTGCAATGTCAGGGTCACATTTTCTACAGTAGAGCGTGACTTCACTCTTGTCATATCTCTTTGTATAGTCAATGATACTATTCTCATTCATTCTATAGAATTCACATGTTTCAATTTGCTTATTTGAAGCAATTTCACAAACAGTGTCCTCAAGTGTCGAATCACATTCCGTCACAGCCAAATAAAAATCGGTGGGCTTATAATCATAACACCCATTGTCTTTACAACGATGACGTAGAAACCATATTCTTTTGTTGTTCCAACAGTTGAATCGCTGACCCGGTTCCTCCTCCCAGAACAATCTAAAACCACGACGATACCAATCTCGTAGCAATAGACTAAAATCACGGTTAGGATTCTTTCCAATCATACCGGGATATGTATTCTCCCACTGATTACATTTATCATAGTGACAATTGGAGCATAGGTGACCTCTAGGATGAGAGTCACACACCTCTTCAAGACAGGAATTACAACCTTTAATTTGTACAGCATATCCTCTATGCAATTTACACGGGTTGCATAATATACACTTTTCATCATACTCATCAATCATTGTGCAATTCTCACATGATGACCAGCTGCCCTGTGTGTACATACATAACGGACATGTATGGAACATTTTGTCATGTGTTGGCGCTCTCACTGCCACAATGAAACTGAGCTAGCAACAACAAAAAATTGTCTGAGATAGAGAGAGAGAGAGGAGTAAATCATCCTTGAGCACCATCTTTCTCATGAAAAAAAAAGTCCTAAATTTCTAAACTAATGTTTAGAAGCATATCCACAATATCATTTTGCTGTGTTGTGATCAATATATCAATAAATTGTGTAAATGCATTTGGACCACGACGTAGAAGCTTCATACAATAGTCTAATGATGGAGAATCAGTTTTCATTGTATCGACAAGCATTCCCCGAGAAAATATCTTCCTTTGAATAGACAGCTCTAGAAAATTGTCATCTAGAATCAAACGTTTTTCCATAAGAACTAGATTCCTCTTGATTCGCTCTTTCTCGAATCTATCCATTTTTTAGAGTCCTAACTCTCTCACAACAGACTTCAGACTAACCAGAATTTTTTCTACTCTAAAAAATATACGCTTGTCTACTATAGAAAGAAAAAAAACCATTGATTTAGAAACAATTTTATTGAACATAGCTACAATAATAATATTCACTGATGCATTTTGTTCTCTTCAATATATTTCGATAGGACATCTAATGCTGACCGAAGTTTATTTATATGGAGAATATTCACTTTTCCAGCAAAACATAGCTGTTCCTCCTGCTTAAATTTGCTTAATGATATCACGTATCTAGCATACATAGTGTCCCACTCAAGACATAGTCTACAACCAGCAGTTCTTTCCACAGCCACATGGGGTACTCGTATATCGCTGCTGCTGTTGTCAGCTGCATCATTAATCTCCAATAATGTAAATGCACCACTCATTTTTTCCTCTACTAATATCCTCTCAAATATACTATTCTCTTTGAATTCAATTCTCTTACTAATATGAATTGTAAAGAAAACTATTCCTTTTATTCAAATCCCAACCACCAATCAAGTTATACTCACTCTCTTTGAAAAGGTGTCAAGCTTCTATAGAATAATGCTGAAATTGCTATACCTCCGAGCAAATCCAGAAGGTCATGTGAGGGAGCTCTGAATCTCTTTGAAAAGGTGTAGAGCTTCCATAGAATCCAAACTATCATATCTACGGAATCGCCTTTAAACGTTCTTCATGATATTAAACCAATAAAGAAGAAAAGAGTAGTGCCTATACCTCCGAGCAAAATGGAACCTTGGTTACTACTCAAAGGTACCAATAATTGACAAAATTGACAAATTTATTCTAAACAAAGGAGTGAAAAAAAAGAAAAAAAGTAAGGAATGAGGGTGCAGGAAAAAATCATGGAGGGGGGAGCCGGGTCCTTCCTGGATTCACCACTGCTAACACTTACGCAAATACCTACTATCATCTGACTCCTAGTCCCTAATTCTGCCTAGCTGAAACAATCAAGCAGCACTATTTAATACGGTTGACAGACTGAGTTCCATCATTTTACTTACGTTCCAATTCTAGAAATCGCATGAGGCATAACCACGCTTCTACACAATTTCAAATTATGTTTTAAAAATCATTTTGTAGGTTCAAAATTCTCAAATATCTCATTCTCGTATCACTTGAATAAAATCAGAAACAGAAGAAAAACAGGTAGGAAAAAAACAGAAACAGGGCGAAATAGCTATTATAAAAACAGAAACAGAACAGAACAGGCAAATAAAAAACAGGTCATCTGTTTCTGTTTTTTTGCAGGAACAGAACAGAAACAGGTACTTCAAAAACAGAACAGAAACATAAAACAGAAACAGTGCCCATGCTTAGGAGCGACATTAAAACCTAAAAAAGTTTTCTATTGTTTTAAAAAGTAGAGGTGTGAGAAAGAGTCAAACTTTAGCGTAAAGAGCGAGGCGCTGAGGAGACAGCCCCTTTTATATGCGGAATAATTTCTTTTGATTTAAGTCTTAATGTCACTCCTTAGTAGTGGGGCCACTCTGCTTTCTACGGCATTCCTAGGGACTAATCTTTTCTTCCATAGGTTCAAGAAGAATGTTTAACGGCGATTTTCTCTTTTGGTGACCAGGTGTCGCAATTTTAGGTGAAATTCCCGCCCAGGCAAGATTTGGCACGACCACGTGTCACAATTTTAGGTAAAATTCTCGTCCGGCAAGATCTCCAGGCATAATTACTTGGAATGTGGTCCGTATAACAGAAAAGTGATAATTATAAGTGAGTTCCCAGCCCTCGCACCTGTTTCCAGGTGAAATTCTTGCCCAGGCAAGATTTGGCATGTCCGGGCCAAGATTAGGCATGTCCAGGTATGAGTAGGCATGTCCAGGCGAGATTACGCAGGTGCAGGCAAGATTCGGTATGTCTATTCAAGATTTCAAGGACACACCCTCTTCCCTGTTACTAGGCAAAATTGTGTTTCTAGGCAAAATTCCCAGCTAGCAGGACTCCTCTGCGATGACTTTCTAGACAAAAACATGTCTAGACACACCCCCATATGGTTGAACTCCCCTGCGATGCCTTTTTAGGCAATATTCCCAGGTGGCTGAAATACCCCGCGATGTCTTTCTAGACAAAAACATGTCCCTCAGGTGGTAGAAATCCTCTATGATGCTTTCCTAGACAAAAACATGTCCCCCAGGTGGTTGAAATCCCCCGCGATGTTTTCTATTAAAAGCCATAGAGAACTTCCCCCTCCAAAGCATGCTATATATAGGCCAGATAAAGACATTTCCTTATCAGTCTCTTTTAAAAAGTTGACAAGAAAACAAGTATCTGAAAAAATGGATAATACCTATGAGCAACTAAGTCTCTTTGTCACTCTACCCCCCCCCAAAAAAAAAAAATCTTTATAATTTGCTTTGTTTCAAACATACTCTTTTTTCCACTACGTAAACCCTTCTCCTCCCACCCCTTATTCATTACCATTTAATTCGTCTGAAAAAGAATATTTACTCAAAAAGTGTCTTTTCTCCTTCATGCATTTAAAACCATCAAAATAGAGCCGTCTCTCTTGTGATCTAAACAGAGGCATATGTGAATACGTCTCGAGAGGGAAGCCGCTTGTTAAAACATCAATTTTCATCGAAATTTTTCGCGCATGTCTTGCCTAAATTAGCAAAAACATATGTGTGAATGAGGCAGCTATTCCTGTAACCCTCTCAAAGGGTGGCTGGTGGACAAGGAAAGGATTGCCATTAATTAAGCTTACGGCTTTGCATAATTATAGGCTGAATTTTCTCTGCAAAATTAATGCGTAGTAAAATTTTAGGCTTGTAAATTGTGTGTAAGGAGAGAAGATGGAGCAATAAAAACATTTATCCCTCAATAATTCTACTTTATGCTATAATGGAAAGGGAGAGAGTTAAGAAAAAGAGGGTTAAGATATTTTGAGGTCCATTTAAATGCTATTAATTTCGAAATCCTAGTTTTTTGTTTTTTTTTTATTCCTGTGCATAATGGGACGATTGCGTATTATTTCTAAGCCTGTTTCGTGCTTTCTTGAAAAAGGGGGGAGACCTGCCCTAGGAACCTATTATTTTTTTGTAATACATTTAAGCGGTCGCATATAAAAAACATTTCTAGCTTTATTACTGTCTATTATAGGGAGAACAAAATATTCCCTTTCTTCATCGTACATGAGTTATTAGTTGACGTTATACCATTGGTCCATGGCAGTGGGGTTCTATCCGTGCCCTAGACGTTACCTTAGGCGGGTTTTATAGCAAAACTATGGTTTCTAATAAAGTATCACAAGTTTAACCTTCCCGGGAAGGAGAGGGCTGTATATTTTGAGATCTAGATTTTTAAATTCCATTTAAATGCTCTTATTTTCAAATTCATGGATCTTATCTGCTCTTTAGATGATTGATAGTTTAAGAGGCTTTCATAAAAATCATACTTTCAATAGCTTCTGTTTTCTATGACTTTTGTAGGGGATACTAATTTATTCTCTTCTTTTCAGAATTTTCCAATTCTTTCCCCTCCCAACAAGAGGGCAAGAGGGAACGAGGCCACACCCGAGTCTGGAGATGGCTGGCACTTCCACCTCCCCAAAACCTTGCAGAAGAAATGTAGCCTCATCTGTGCAACCTCATGACATCTCAGGGCCATCAGCGCGAGCTGTGAGAATATGCAAGCCCCTCTTCATCGGGCCTCAATGTTGTCTGCCCATGAACCCCACCATGGAGTTGCCACGGTGTCCGGTCAACATACCACCACGGCAGCGCAAAACCACTCTGTTGCCGAACATTATGCAACACTGCCAGCCCAAGCTAGCTGCCATCAAGCTGCAACGCTGTCTGGTCAACTTGCCGCTCTGACTACACAAAGTCGCTATGTTACCCACCATTATGCTTTGCCAGGGCCTTCAAGAGCTGCACCACCTACGCAAGGTCATAACGTTGTCGGTACCCTCCGACATGCATTGCCTGAACCGACGGTTTCCATTTTAGTGCCGCCAGAATTTGGAGATGTGAGTATTTTTTTTTTACTTTGTCTTTTCGCCATTTTTCAACACAGTAAAAGCTTGTCAGAGATATTAAAAGGCTTTTTCGCTAGAATATTAAATTCTTCCCCCCCCCTCCCCGAGTTTTAAAAGACTCAGAAATAAGGCTCTTTTTCAGTTTTTATGCGCCTACTTGCTAGTTTTTGGAGAGAGTCGTCAGTGCCTTCCCATAATGAGGCTCTTTTTTTAGGACAATTTTTCACAACGTTAGCTTTTTTTATTAATTTAAGAGCGTACTCCTTTGTTTTACCTTTATTGCTAGAATATTGAAGTTTCAGAATACATCCCTACCCTCCCTAGTTTTAATAGACTCTCTCCTTCAGAAATAAGATTGTTCTTAGCCATTTCACTCTAATAAAGACGTTTTTCACTATTTTTCACCTTAATGATGATATTTTTTACCTGTCAGAGAGCCCATTCAGGCCTTGAAGGAGTTTTTATTCTTTTTATCTTTAGTTTTCACTTTTTTTGGTTAGAATGTTAGAGGTCTCTAAATAAGGTCTCTAAATGAAGCTTGTCAGAGGAACTAAAGAAGTTTTCTAGTCTATCTTATTCTAATGTTTAAATGGCTACTCTTGCTTTTCCTGCTCCATAACCCCATAGTTTTAAGGGACTCAGAAATAAGGCTCTTTTTCAGCTTTTAAGTGCCTACTCGCTAGTTTTTAGAGGGATTCGTCACTGCATTCCCATCATAAGACTGTTTTTTTTAGGACAATTTTTCACATTGTCAGCTTTTTTTTTACTCATTTAAGAGCGTACCCTTTTGATTAAGCATTGAAGGCACAAGTAGTGTTGCGAGCGTGAGAGGGGAGAGGGAAGACCCTGGGGACATTCATTTTTATACCTAATTTTTCTTTCAGGCCGAAATTGAGCGGCTCATAGCACAATATATTGGAGGATCTGCAGCGTTAGAGGAGGCCTCTAACGAATTGATGGCCTGGGCTGAGGAGCTTCTAGCCAAGTGTCCAGTACCAAATCACCCCTCGGTGAGTTTCCCATGCCTTTTTTTAAATACAACCAAAAAGGGTCTTTTACAGCCTTGCAGCATTTATTAGCACTAGTGTGAGCAAACCTTTCAATGCTTCATAATACATACAAAAGGTACCCTATGAAAGGGGCATTCCATTTATAACAGTAGTGGGGGCATAGGACACCTTTACATTCCAATGAAGAGTGGAGGGGTTACACTTCCAATGGGGCATGGTACTCATAATACAACCTGTAGTAGGGTTTCAATGAGTTCAAGGGGACATGGTGCCCCTTCATAATACAATGAGCAGTGGAGGGGTTACACCTCCAAGAGGGCATGATACTCGTAATACAATGAGTATTTGGGTTTCAAGAGGGCATGGTACTCATAATACATCGAGTAGTAGGGTTTCAAGGGGACATTGTACCCATTCATAATACAATGAGTAGTAGGGTGGCTAAACTTCAAAGGGCTCATGGTAGTCATAACTGTTCTCTCTTTTCATAGGGCAATAGCATCCAGTGAGCTAATATACTCTTATTATTTTCAGGTTCACACACCACCTAAACCTGGGACCTACAACCTCTACGAGGACATTGAGAGTTATATGAACATGCAAGAGGTCCCAGAGAATAGTGAACGCGAGGGGGTTGAAGTGCAGGGGTGATTCCGGCTAGTGTACCACCCTTTGATTTAAATATTTTTGTGTGGGATCTCGGGATCAAATATAGTTTATAGTTGATATCGGCCTCGATATAAACTATAAATGGGTAGAAGATAAGTTACCACCGGGTGAGGTCGAGACAACCCCTAAAAGTGATATACGACAAAGTGGAGCTGGCTCGCCCTCAGTGTTACCAGAGTTTTATTTAGCAGATACCGCTTTGCGCAACATTCACGTCTGTAGGGCCGAGTTTTGTTACCCGTTTAATTCCCTGTCATGTGATAGTATTCAAATGGACCCTATACCTCTACGTCAGCATGATTCGGGCACTTCTCGAAAAACATTTACGGGAGGCGGGAGGGCGGGATTCTTTAAAAGCATCCATCACATTTAAAATTTTTTTTTAATGCAAGTTTGGGTATTTTGCGTGACCACCATATTCAAACAAGAATGCAGATGCTATACCCAGACCTTGCATAATTATGAGGGTGTGTTTTCGCATTGGGTGGGTGAAATTTCCAATAGGATGGGGGGGAAATAATAAGAATGGGAGTGGGTTATCGGTTTTGTTTATTGAAAAATTAGAACTAAATATTACTAAATTTAAAAGGGAATTTGATTTAAGGGGGGGGGGGGAAAGGGTAACTTTAAAAAATATAATAGTAATTTAAAGGCCACTAAAGGTGTACAACACTTTGGTTTTGACACGGGATTGGAGTGTTTCAAGTATTCCGTCCTTGTCGTGGGTCATAAACCCGGAGAGATGACGTTAGTAAGACAATGTTAGATGATTGGGCAGTAAATGGGAAAGAGGGTTCTGAGTTTCCAAAAGTATATTTTAATTGTTTAAGGGGACAGTATCCAGTAACGCTTAAAGGATTGATGTTTTTGAACAGGCTAATGAACATTTAAAAGTTGGGGTTACAGTTTTACAATTTGATGAAGAATTTGAACATGGGGAACTATGTGATAAAAAAGGGGTAATTTATTCCGTAAGGGCACCGTCCATTGACTCAGTGAAACACTGGGTATGGCTTCTTTGTGAACCTGCCATATATCCTGAATCAATTTGACATTTCTTTTCAATTCCGAAAATTAGCAGGGTTTAAAGTGAGAGTAAAAATTATAATCAAGGGTACACTTGTCATTACTGCCCAACGTGTCTATCTAGATTTTATACCAAATTGAAATTAAATAATCATTTGAGACACTGAAAGCCTCATGGGTACCAGTCTGTGGAAACAGTTTCAGGGGACAATGCCACGTTGCTGTTCAAAAGTTTTCAGAACACACTATTGCAGAGCAACAAGGTGACATTGGACATTGAGGCTGCTCTCATGGATGTGTCGGATCCGTCAAATTCAAATCATGTGAAAAAACATGAAGCCATTGCGATCTCTTTTGCGCACGCGTGGAGAGATTCAAGTAATATCATGTAATTGGTAGATTTTCGCGAGGCGTTGGGTGGAAAATATTGTGTTGGCACAGCTATGGTTGCTCTCATTAAAACAGCAAATGAGGCAATTTCATGCCTGCGTCATGCACACTATTAAATGAATATATCACCAGAGGACGAGTTGGCTATTAAAAATCAAGACATTTGTTGGGTTTACTAGAAAAAATTAATGAGGGGGATGCGAAAATCCACGATCATAATCATTTATACCAAGAAATTTCATCAAGGGGAAATAACTTTCGGGGGGTCGCACATAAATCGTTTAATTTAAATGTTAGGCAACAATACTTTTTACCGGTTTACATGCACAATTCCAACTATGATTTTAAATTCATATTACCAGCGTCAGAACGATTTCAGAAAGGTGAATTTGTAGATGGCGCATGGGTAGTTGGTTCTTTTTCATTAAACATCATACCGAAATCCTCTGGAAAGTTTCTACTCTTAGAATTTAAATGGAAAACCATTGATAATGGTAATATATGCCTGAATAAAATCCGTTTCCTGATTCCTTTAGTTTCTTCCCTAAATCCCTAAGTCAATTGATTCAAGTACAGAAAAGCGATGATTTTAATGGTTTCCCCCTCCTCAAACAGCACTTTCCAGATGAGGAACTGTATGATTTATTAACGTGTAAGGGCATATACCCGTACGAGTACTACAGCTCCGCCTCGAAGCTAAGTGAGTAAAAATTACCGCCCATCGCAGAGTTTTTATGATTCACTTCGCGATCGTCAATGCACCACTGCCGATTACGAATTTGCCAGGAGGATTTGGACAAAGAGAGGGTGTAAAATGGGTGGGATTACGGTAAAATATACCTGGCAATTGATGTGTTTGACGTTGTTGGATATTGTCTGAAAAACGCGGACAAAATTCATGAAGAATTTGGGTTGGATTTGGGGTATTATTTTTCCACTCCTCATTTGGTGATGGATTTAATTCTGAAGATCAGTGGAGCAGAAATAGGCCTGATCACCGACCAGGATCAGCACCTATTTGTAGAAAGAACTATAAGGGGAGGGTATGTTTTTCACGGGGATCGTATCCTGGAAGCCGACCCGACTAGACAACGCACCGGTGAAAAGTCAGATGCCGTTTTCTCGGATATGAATTCCCTTTATCCGTCGGCAATGTCTCACTTTTATTTGCCGTGTGGGAATTACCAATGGCTTGACAATCCTTCTGCTCCATATTTCCCCATTATTCACACTGTTGAGGAAAATGGACCACAAGGATGGTTTTTCGAAATTGATGGTGAAATTCCTCTGGAACTTCATGGCTCGGTAAAAGACTTTATTTTCCCCTGCGTCGATAGACCGGTGCCTAGGGATTCTTTGAGTCCCTACAATTTGTCATTAGTAGAGAATAAATGTATGCATTGCACACCTTCAAAACTAAAGCTTATTGCCGACCTGGAGCCGAAACGAAATATTGTTGTACACCACGTGCTTTTGCGGTGGATGCTTGCCAACAGTTTCAATGTCTCAAGGATTGATAGAGCCCTCCAATTTGACCAAAAACCTTACATGAAGACGTTTGTTGACACTTTGGTCAACAAACGGTCTCAAGCAAAAACAAAGGTCGAAAAAGAGATCTTTAAACTTATTTTAAATTCGGCCTTTGGTAAAATGTGTGAGAGTGTGCGAAACAAGAGTCGTTGTGACGTTGTGATCCGACCCAAAAGAATGTGCCCGAATCATTGTGGATCCAAATTTCACATCATTCATGACCATAGACTCCAATATGGTCCTTCTACATAGGAAAAAAGAAACGTAATTTTAAATAAAAACATTGCCGCTGGCAGTGCCATTTTGGAAATTTCAAAAAAACTCATGTAGGAGTTATATTACAATGTTTATAAGCGTCAATGGCCGAGGGAGGGACAAGTTCAAGTTTTTTATGGGGATACAGATTCATTATTATTAAAAGTTAAGACAGATAATTTATTAGATGATTTGGAAAATGGAGAGAACATTAGCTCTCGGATGGATTATACGAACTGGGATATGTCCTGCTATCCGGAGCTGGTGAAACACCAGGCCCAAATCAATTATTAAAATTAAAATCAAAAACGGGAAGTGATTTGGTATCGCATGGTATATTTCCCGGTCCGAAGGTGTACTGCGTGGGAACGAACAATTAGACTACCAAAAAAGTCTGTAAGGGGGTGCCTGCAGACTATGTAAAGGAAAATTTCAACATGAGTGTTAATAGGAACTGTATAGAGCAAAATTTAGTTCCAAGAGTGACTTTCATGGCCATTCGCTCTTTAAAATATAAAAACTATACAGTTCGAGTCGACAAAATGCCATGTCCACCATATCGGACAAAGTCTATGTACTCGAGGATGTTGTGAGAGTACTACCACATGGCCATTATCTTACTTCAGATCGAGTTGAATGTGTAAAGTACAGACAGCAACTCGGTCTGGAGAAAGCTCTATAGTTGTGGGAGGGGGAGGGGGCCGTTTTTTCGTCAACAGCTCAACACTTTCTTTAATATCTAGTCAATTATGTTTATAATTTTTCCGTCACAATCTCGGCACTGCATTTTTTGTTCGTCCTTATCATTTTTCCCAGTGTTTATATAATTTTTTCATTGCGGAAAGCGGTGATTTTCAAGTGTTTATTTTATCTTGTCGCCGGGTCGGACGCTGGCCACCGCGAGTACTGGCTCGACCGCCACGGGTGCCGGCTCGGTCAGCATGTTTTTAAAATGTTTATTGTAAATGTTGTATATATTTTTATGTGAATTAAAGAAACCATGTATTATATTTCCTTTGCATATTTATTCAACAGATTGAAGCTAGGTTAGGTTAGTTACATATTGACACTGGAAGAGTATGGATCAATTTAAAATACCCTTCAGATCGTTTCTTTGCGGGCCGTCCATGTCCGGCAAAACAACACTTTTAACGAGAATCATTCGAGACCGTGATAAAATGTTTTTAGAGAAATCGAAAAATATCTATTATGGCTATAGTATATGGCAAGAATCTTATGATAAAATAAAGATTGACCCAGGCATAAAATTTGTACAAGGACTTGACGTGTTTCTAGTATTGCACCAAACTCGTGGTTGATTATTGACGATTTAGCTGAATCTATTGAAGAATGGTCGCGGGAAATGTTACAAGTGTTTACTGTCCAGTCCCATCACGAAGCAATTTCTTTAACTATTGTTCTATACAATATTTTTCATCAGAGTAAATGTATGAGAACACTTGCTTTGAATTGTACCTACTATATCATCTATAGAGTTGTTCGTGATTCAAGTTCCCTTGTAACTCTCAATAAAAAAATCTACCCAGGCTAACCTAAATTTTTACTTTCCGCATACAATCAAGCAACTAATAAACCTTATGGTTACATATTATTAGACCCGAATCAAAACACACCCGAAGAATTGCGTGCAGTCACTGATATTTTTGATAATAAAGTTACTGTAGGCCTATATCTATCTGTGAATAGTAAAAAAGATCCATGACATTAAAGAAGCTACATGAACAACGACATTTATTTTCAGTGCACCTGTGAATAGTAAAAAAAGTCATTTGCAATCATGACTTAGAAAAGCAATTCTCAAGCATGGTGTTGACAAGGAATTTATTAATCTCTTGTCGGAACTTTGTTTAAATTTAACGGAGGGTAATTTTCAGCTGTCAGATCGTGTTAAGCAACAGACAAAGCAACATAAATCACTTGTGCGTGCTCTAGCTTGCAAAAAGGAAAACAAACTGTAAAAGAAAACGTCTTGTTCAAGCGGATGGTATGGTGATTTCTTTTCAGTATTACTACCGATAATCGCCAGACTTGTAGACACTATTCTCTAGAAATGGCTAAACCCTATAAACTGATACCAATTGAACTTGCTCTTTCACCCAAAGAGCACTTTGAAGATAATCTTGATAAATTTATTAACAATAAAAAAATTGCTGATGATGAAAAATTAATTTTGCTTCAAAATGCCCTTCGTCGTGTCAACAACATAAGCCTTATCGTGAAAAACCGCTCAAAGTCAATGTCATTGATCAACCTTCTGATAACAGTGAAACACCAAAAAAGGAAGCTTTAATAACAAGTTTTGTAGACTTGCTGCCTCAATCCTATCGTGAACAAAGTAAATGACTCTTGACGAATCTCGCTGAAAATGAACAAATTGATGAGAAAAAGAAGGAAGTTATAATCAAGAGCAAGCCTTAAAATTTAATTGATTTATTATCGGATCTGATTGCAAATTGTAAAAGAGGTGAATCCTTTGATAGTCATTTATATAATTTTTTACAGTCGTCAAATTTTCCCAAAAGTATTATCGCTAATAAGCAAATTTTAAACAAACTACGAGAAAATAGTCCATTAAAGGTAGAAGATGATTTTAAATTTTTCTTGGAAAGCACACCTACTGGCGGTTTGATACCGCTAACTAGACAAAAGTGAAGACGTATTGATTCGCCTGGTAGTACACAAAAGGGTAACGGACGGTTACAATAAAAATGGATCTAATTTTGAAAGGTGTTTATGAAAATATTGGAGGACCAGGAAGCTTAAGTTCTCTAACTACACTTGCACAGGTTACCGGAATTAAAAAGAAGCTAGCAAAAGAGTATTTGCAAAAGGAATCCAGTTATACTCTTCATCGAAATCATATGGTTTATGGTAATCACTATCGAAAAACTAAAGCCTTTTACCCTCAGCATATATTACAATCAGATCTTTTGACTCTAGACAAGATTCAAAGACGTCATAATAAACCCTACAAGTATATTTTACTCGCAATAAGTGTTTTTAGTCGGTTTGCATATGCAATTACATTGCAGTCAAAGAGAGGTGTTGAAGTTGCTAAAGCCCTTGAACCTATCTTTGAACAATATTCATGTAAAAAAATTCAAACAGACCGTGGAAGTGAATTTGTTAATTCCCACGTAAAGAAGGTTTTATTCAAATGTAATAAAATGCTCTATCATAGTCATAGTCCTATAAAGGCAGCATTGGCTGAATGTTTAATACGAACTATTCGACTTTTAGATTCAAGATATTGTACGTTGAAAAATACAGCTGCATTTATTCATGATTTAGATAAAATCATTTTGATTTATAATCAAAGTCCCAATCGATCTTTTTTCAATACTAGAACTCAGGAAGTTCATTATAGCGAGAGTGCACATTTCCTTAAACAATATTCTAATAAAAATGCAGGAAAGTAAATATTTAATGTTGGTGATACTGTTCGAATCAATCGTACAAGAAATATTTTTGAAAAGGGAAATTACTTGTGATCTACTGAACTTTTTAAAGTATCAACAATTCTAGACACTAAACCTATAGCATATGGGCTTCATGATATGAATGATATGAAAGATGAAGAGATTCTTGGCGGATTTTATGATTATGAATTACAAAAAGTTAAAAACACTGGAATGTATCAAATTGAAAAGGTATTAAAGACTCGTACTCGCCAGGGCAAGAAACAGTTGCTTGTTCGCTGGCTAGGATACAACTCTGATTTTGATTCGTGGATACCTACTGAAGACGTTCATAATCTCTGAAGGTTTTTATGTGACATTCATGTCCAATGTTTCTGATCCTCTTTATGACGATTTGAATAAAACGAGCGATTTTTGGACAAAACTTTCCCTGGCCATTAAATTTGAGGAAAGGTATGAAGTGGCTCTTGTAGATTGTATTGTTAAAAATACATATGATATCCTAAGAAAGGAGCGTACGTATGACATAAAAATTAGACCCCATGATTGGCCAATTGTTAGCGATCAATATGTTACTGAAAATATGAATTCATTTGAATACCCCTTTGCCACATTATCATATAAGGAGTTTGGGAGTATGGACGAATTGTGTCGTGCAATCGACAAAAAATTTCCGCTCGTAAAAATGGTTCCTTTTAATTCAATTATTCAAAAAAAGAGGGAGAAATCTACATTAGTTCGCCCTTTGACAATGAAAAGGTTATTCTCAATGATAATCTAAGAGAAGTGCTTGATTTTAAACATAATCTTATCAACGGTAAAAGTGCAAGTAGCATCGTCAGGATTCAACTTGTATTCGTCTTGACGTGCAAAGTCAGGGTCACATTTTCTACAATATAGGGTAATTTCATTTTTATTAAATCTCTTTGTAAATTCAATAATACTACCCTGATTCATATTAAAGAGTTCACGTGTTTCAATTTTCTTATTTGAAGCGATGTCATATACAAAATTCTCATATGAAAAATCACTTTCTGTAACAGCCAAATAAAAGTCTGTTGGTTTACAATCAAAGTAGCCAGTATCTTCACAGCGATGTCCTAAAAACCAGACTCTTTTATTATTCCAGCAGTTGAAGCGCAGATCAGGTTCTTCCTCACAAAATAATTGAAAGCCGCGACGATACCAGTCTCTTAAAAATAAACTGAACTCACGTTTAAGGTTTTTCGCGATCAGCCCAGGATAAGTATTTTCCCATTGATCACATTTACCACAGTTACAGCTGGAGCACAAAAATCCTATATTGTGAGAGTCACAAATCTCTTCATGACAAGTCTTTTATTTGCACAGCATATCCTCTATGCAATTTACATGGATTGCATAATTTACACTTTTCATTATAGTCATCAGCAAAAGTACAATTCTCACAGGATGACCAGCTGCCCAAAGTATACAAGCATAATGGGCATGTGTTAAACATTTTTCGATGTTGACTGCTCCACTTCCAGAGAGAAACTGACCCTCGATCAATAGTTTCTATCACCTGGGAACGTGTCTAGACATGATTTTGCCTAGTAACAGGGAAGAGGGTGTGTCCTTGAAATCTTGGCTAGACATGCCGAATCTTGCCTGCACCTGCCTAATCTTGCATGGACATGCCTAATCTTGCCCCGGACATGCCAAATCTTGCCTGTGCGGGAATTTATCCTACAAAAAGGTATGAGGGGCTAGGAACATCACTTATTATTACTACTTTTCTATTAGACGGACCACATTCCAAGTAATTATGCCTGGGGATCTTGCCAGACGAGAATTTTACCTAAAATCGTGATACGTGGTCGTGCCAAATCTTGCCTGGGCGGGAACTTCACCTAAAATTGCGACACCTGGTGGCCAACAGAGGAAATCGCCGTCAAACATTCTTCTTGAACCTATGAAAGAAAAGAGTAGTCCCTAGGGATGTCGTAGAGAGCAGAGTAGCCCCACTACTCTCCTTACTTTCAGTTAAAAAGAAAACTTTTTTTATTTAATGAAAATAAGACTCCACTAGCTCCTATAACAGATGACCTCTGTTGCAGAAATCCTGCTCAGCTGAATTTCCAGTTTTGAATAATTTGCTTCAGATTCTCCAGCAGTTTTCTCTTAATAGCTATTCGATCTGTCTGTGAAACTCTGAAAATATTAGCTAATAATTTGATGTTTAATTGGAGAAACGCAACTGTTAGTAAATTAGCTTGCTATATTTTTTGTAAACGTTAGCTTCTAATAGTTTTTGTTAGGATGGCGAAAAACAGCTTATGTGAGATATGCTTGTTACATGAGGCAAAAATTTTTTTTTCACCAAATTTACAACTTATACGTCTATTTTAATAGGAAAATTAACTATTCTGTTCTCAACTGATAATACATCATAAGAACATAAAATCATGGTTATAAAAAATAATGGTACTAAAAGAAAAATTAATCTAAAAACCTGCTTCCCAAATCTATATCCCAAAATCTAATATCTTTATCAATTGTAACTATTGCATTTTTGAGGATTTTTGGAAAAGAGCGAAAGGAACATCATTTGCAAATGGCAAGACTGTGCTTCTACATTCGGTTTTGAACATTGAGGATCTTCGGCGTGAAGATGAAGGCACGTATTTGTGCTACAGAGGGAGTTCACTTCTTGTCATGGTCACAATAACAGTATTGTGTAAGTTTTGCATCGGTTTTTGCCCTTAGGCCCCCCACTCCCTTAAATTATGAAAAATACCTTTACCTTGATATTTTCATTGAGAAATACTTTGTTTATATTTTCGTAAAAATATCGGAAAAACAAAACATAACGCCCCCCCCCCCCCCTTCTAAATTTTAAGAATAAATTTGAATATCGAGGATATTCGACGTACGTATGAAAGGACATGTTTGTGCCTCACAAGGAGTGTACTTCATGTCATGTTCACAATAACATTACTATGCAAGTTTTGTGTATATTCCCCTCTGTATTTGCCCGATCTCTCCTTGGGTTATGAAAAACACCTTTTTGGTAGTTTCATTGAAAATACCTTTTCTTTGTATAAATTGAAAAAAAAAACAACGAAACTGCCCCCTCCCGTATATTTTGAAAAACACATTTTGAAACTAAGCATCTTAAACGTGAAGATGAAGGGACATGTTTATGCTACAGACTGGGTGCACTTCCCGTCATGTTGAAAATAACAGTATAGATTTGTATAGATTTTGTAAAGATTTTGCGTAAATTTTTGTCTCCAAGGTCTCCTTACCCTCCCTCTCCCCCTTAGGCCATTAAAAATGTCTTTTTAGATATTTTAATTGAAACTACCTTTTCTTGGTGTTTTAATAGAAACAATTAAAAAAATAGCCCCCTCCATAGATTTCAAAAAAATATGTTTTGAATATTGAGGTTTTCGATGTGAAAATATAGGAACATATTTGTGCTACAGAAGGAGTGTATTTCTTGTAATGCTGACAATAACAGTATTATGTAAGTTTGGTAATATTTTTCCTTTAGTTAATAATTCTTATCATGGTTATAAGTAGCATGCTAAATATGGATTTGCTTGAGGCCCTAGGAATTCCCATACTATTTGCTTGATGCTCTACACCTTTTCAAAGAGAGTCAGTACTCCCTCACTGATTGTTTTTTTTTATTTTTTTGGCAATTGACATTTTTTCTGATAACAAGTACCATTCATTGCGATCGTAGCTCTATGGTGTGGATGACTTGAAAATAAAATTTTTAACCAGAAATGTCTGAAAAGTGCATGGATGCTACAATCAGAATTGTTTAATTGACATTTGCAAAAAGGGATAAGGGATTCGCGAATTGGACTGTACGAACGATCTTATTTGAATAATAGGGAAAAAACAGAGCTAGATAACATTCGCGAATTGGATCGTATGAAGGTGGAGAAAAAAAAGGGGTGGTCTTATGACTTGACCTAGCTTTACTTCTTCGATGTGTACTGTATAATACACAAGTGGTGTTTGAACAGTGTTGTCAATTTAAAATAGAGTTTAACGTTATACTATACTAAAAAATTGATACTAAGAGAGATGTAGATGGCAAGAAAAGAATTTTAATAACGGATAGCTTTACTTCTTCGATGTGTACTGTATAATACACAAGTTGTGTTTGAACAGTGTTGTCAATTTAAAATAGAGTTTAACGTTATACTATACTAAAAAGTTGATACTAAGAGAGATGTAGATGGCAAGAAGAGAATTTTAATAACGGATAGCTTTACTTCTTCGATGTGTTCTGTATAATACACAAGTGGTGGGGTGATGGGAGCGGGGTGTCTTAGAGTACTTATAGTGCTGTACTGTGGGTTGAGTTGCTAGCGAAAAACCCGTGTGGATGACTTGAAATAAAATTTTAAACGAGAAATGGCTGAAAAGTGTTTGGGGGAGATGGGTTGATTGCCAGAAGGATGTCTTAGCGTACTTAGAGTGTGATAGTGGGGGGGGCGAGTCGCTAGTGAAAAACCCGTGTGGATGACTTGAAAACAAAATTTTTAACGAAAAATGGCTGAAAAGTGTTTTGGGGGAGATGGGTTGATTGCCAGAAGGATGTCTTAGCGTACTTAGAGTGTGATAATGGGGGGGCGAGTCGCTAGCGAAAAACCCGTGTGGATGACTTGAAAATAAAACTTTTAACGAAAAATGGCTGAAAAGTGTGAAATGACTGAAAAATTGGTTTTGTGGTAATGGGAGATTCGCTACTGTGGTGATAGAGATTTCTCCTATAGCGCCACTTATGGCGCTGGAGATTGTGTCAACTAGGCTAGCGTCGCTCTCAATTAATGAGAGAAAATTGAATATGTAGACATACAAATGTGGCTTCTTCTTTCTTGAGCTATCTGGAGATCAGATTCCTTTGGGAGCATTTACCATGGAGACTGGCGAACTAGTTACCCATTATCGGACTAGACTCAGACATATAAGAGAAACAAACACATATTAAAAGATAATAGATTTATTGAACTTACATGCTTAGTTGTACAGCAACGGGTCACTTCAAAGACAAATAAATGGTGACCGAGATTATTTGCGGTACTAATCGTCTTAAGTCTGAATACATATTCAAATTAAAAAACACATTTACCCCCACTCCCAAACGCAGTTCTTTCGTCCTGCGCTCTAGGGACTGCCTGCCATTGGCTCAAGCGACCCAAGGACGCAAATCTTCGTCCAATAATCTCTTTAAGATTTTTCAGATGATTCAGGAGTTCACACAGTTTTTTGCCATTTAAACTTCCTTAGAAATATCGTGCTTAGCATTTTGTTTTTGCTACTAATTATCTTAGCGAAATTCGAACGACTAGCGCCGTTGTCTGACTGAAGCTAGAAATGCAATTTCTCTTTTTGCTGATTATGAATTTAGACTCCTGGAAGCGGTATTTGAACTCAATTAGGGAACGTTTAATTTCTGCCCGAATCATCTTTAGAAGGAAAGAATCTTATATTTTAAATATATGGTATTCTACTGCTGGTGCACATCACCCTTCCCATCAAATAATGACGTCCCGTCATTAGTAACTGCTCATTAGGAGTGCTTAAAATTTTTCAATTATTTTTCTTATTTTATTCTACATCCCTATCTAAAATTCATCTACCGGATTAAGATTATTTTCGGTTCTAGGTTAGCTACTATATTAAGGATTTTTTTTTTTTTTTCTATATCTAGCACTGATTACCTTTACATTTCCAACAAGGTTGGGACTATTCTACTTTTACATTAGTTCTCTTTTTTTTTTTTGATTTTGCTGTCTATATGACGTACTACATACTATCTACACAACGTTAAATGAATAACATAATAATATTACACCTAATTCTACTTGTGGTACATACATAAATGATTTATAACGTACAATATTTGGTTCAACATATTCACAGATGACATTAAAACACTTTCACTATTTAAATTTTTGCATTGTCAAAGCTGTTAGGAAGTAACACATGTAGCTTCACATCTATTCATCACCTTTCGTGTCCTTAGTGTACTACACCCTTCTGTTGTAAATTACTGTCCTTCACTCCTTTTGTCGTGGCAAAAATTTCGAAGCACGTACGTTATGGTTTCTTCATGGAACAGTTCGAGTCTAGTTGTCTTTACACGGTATGTTTTCCCTAATAGTCAACTGGGAAATGACCGTTAAATATCGTTCTAATAGTCAACTGGGAAATGATTCTTCCCACTAAAGGTGTTGGTGTTTTTCTTCTTAGCATATCATTTTTAGGATTTTTGAGGCACATAGAGAATGTATTCTCCAGTAAAATTGTTCATTTGTGCCTTTTGAAACGGGTTGCCGTCATATTATAGTGACTCTCTTAATATATTGTCTTTAAATTCAACTTCGAACCTCTTCAACTATCCTTTAAGTTCAAATATCGTTAAATATCGTTTATCTTGTACTGCTCGATGGTGTTCTCAGAGTTAAAGTTCAAATTGTCTTTAATTTCTGCTTCAAATATCCTCAAATGTCTTTAAGTGTCATTTAACTTCAAATATCGTTTATCATGTGCTGATTGATGGAGTTCTCAGAATTAAACTTCAAATTGTCTTTAATTTGTCTTCAAATATCTTCAAATGTCTTTAAGTATTTTTCAGCTTCAAATATCGTTAAATATCGTCTATCTTGTTCTGATCGATGGGGTTCTCAGAATTAAACTTCAAATTGTCTCTAACTTCGGTTTCAAATATCTTCAAATGTCTTTAAGTATATCTTAACTTCAAATATCGTTAAATAGCGTTTATCTTGTTCTGATCGATGGGGATAAACTTCAAATTGTTTCAACTTCAGTTTCAAATATCTTCAAATGTCTTTAAGTATCTCTTAACTTCAAATATCGTTAAATAGCGTTTATCTTGTTCTGATTGATGGGGTTCTCAGCATTTATGTGATTATATAGTTCGTTAAGGCACTTGTTACTGAGGTTCAAATATAGTGTTACCTGATACGTAATATGGTTCATGGTCGAAGAAACGACGATCTATGGTAAATGTTGTTTTCGTAGACGAAGTTTGGATGAAACTTGCCTGGAGTTATGGTGAGTACTCTTCGTTGGTTGAGATATGATGAAACTAGATGTTACTGGGTCGTATCTGTACTGGGCGGCTTGTTGTAATACTCAATGACCAAAGTGTCCATTTACTTTCCTGTAATAAAAACAACGCGGCAGAATCACATGTTCTTTGAAGTAAATACACATACAATAATTCACGCATTAACTGGGTTATAATTTCTTAGCTATGAGACAGAATTAAATAAATACACTAATATTAGTACTCACAATGAAAATTTAAAACAGAAATTTCTTCAAATTTGTTTTGATAACGAAAATATCGATATTAAATAAACATAATTTACCCTACATTATTAAGTTTGAGGTCTGTTTTTATAATATTTTTTCATGCCTGCATTGTTCACGCAAGTCCGCGCTGTATAAGAAACGCATGTGCAGCGTCATAACCGCACGGTTTTACGCAAACGATACTACAATGAGGGAACAAGACATAACAAGGACTAGTGGAGACCTCTATACCCACTAGTTTTCTGATGTCTTCCCTATTTCTTGGCTTAGACGTTCTTATGGGGCTCCGGGTTTAACGGCTGAAATGCCGAGGTTCTTAGTCTCAGGATTTTTCCGTAATTGCAAGTCAACATTGGTGCCTCGTATTCGCCTTTCGAATAAGGTCAGTAGATGCAGGATTTCCAAGCTTGCCTCCGTAGATTCCAGTTAATGCTTGGCAAAGAATATAAGCATAATGAAGAACTGACATCAATATCTTTTTAGAAGGCTATTGTTTGAGCAAATCCTTCAGCACTAAATAAATAAATATTATATTAAAGTCTTATTAGAATCCGTTAAGCGAGAAACACCTTCACATTAATAGGGAATTCCTTGTGGGTTTTACTTAGTCGCCATTGGACATACACAGGGTTTCAATCCATATATCTTAACTGATTAAATGGTTTTATAATTTTACATATTATTATTGAGATATAATTTCACATCCGTCGTGAAATTCTACATATAAACGTACCATAGGTTGTTTGGTTATAGTTACCAATAGTTGGCTATTGGTACATATATTACTCGAGTAAGAAACATTATATTTCTCGAGTAAGAAACACATGAATAAGCAAACTTGCGGCGCATAATTACACTGGTAGGCCTAAAATAATTATAATCTGCACTAAGATAAAATATTTCATATAATTAGACGCTTCTGTACTGATAATATCTTGTTTTTTTTTTGATAATATCCATCTTGGTTTGGACATGGGTCGATTTTTCATAGAAAATCTGAGGGGACCTGAGTCAGTATAGGTAAGATATAACGTGACTGACTTGCGAAAATATTTCACAAAAATTAGAGCACAATATATGTCATAGATAAACCAATGAAATTAAAGGACATTTTTGTCACAGAACTATAGAACAGTGATCTCTCTGTTATTGTATATGTCATAGATATAAACTAGTGAAATTAAATTTTTTCGCCAAGGAGCTAAAGACATTAATGCCTTTGTTTCTCTTTGGAAGTAATGTTTAACACAGAGCTGTAGGACAGCATACGTCATAGATATAATATAATGAAATTAAAACGCTTTTCTTTTTTTTCGCCTCGGAGCTATAAGAAAGTAAACTCTCTGTTTCTCTTTCAAAGCATTCAGATCCAACAAAAACGAAAACTCAACTAGCTCACAGAAGTTTCTATTCAACCTTTAAGTATTGTTTTGATTGTCCCTGATTGGCATAAAAATACTAATTTCTTACACTTGAAGGACTGAGAAATATTCCTTCCTACGATCGTTTACACACAAAAAATTACAAAAAACAATCATGGGCCTTGAGTTCCTCCCCAGGCTTCCCACAAGACGTGGTCCAACACCACTTGTCGTTCTCAGTCGACCACGAGCTTCCTACCTTTGGTTATTTTCTGTTCCAACCTTTCTATTATCCTTTGAAAGGGCATAGAAGTAACACTAACAAAAATAAGACATCTAAAACTTAATCAAATCCTTAGTAACATAGACTAATTTAGTCTAAGGTGCGCGAAGTATAGCAATCAAGGATGCTTGTTGTAACAAAACATTGAACGTAGATTTAATTAAACTGAAGTACTAAGGTATGTCTTATGTCTAGCTACAAAAATAAAACCTACATATGCTCATTCTCTCTCGCTCTTAAATAAATAGAACAACATAAAAAAAATTGACATTTTCAAATAAGCAGTTTTTAAGAACAATAGACAGACTTTTGACGACCTTTCTTAATTGTGTTGAATGGTATCTGTTTATAAGAAAAGCATTAAGTTAAGTCTGATATTTGCCATCATTACAAATAACCCATAAAATTAATAAGCGCAAATAACGCGGATATTTATCCACTAGGGGACCTAACGTGTGCGAGGGGAGTCGACCCCAGCAATACAAATGACACTCGACCAAAAAAAATATATTCATATATTTTTAATTATTCTTTGTAAACAAGCATGAACACTGGCTTGTTTTACATCTACATGGCTCTAAAGCAGCCATGGTTTGAAATTCAAATTTTCCTGTTCACTCATTTTGCGGAGCTACTTCAGAATTTGAATTTTTTCTAACACCATTATTCAGATGAAGGTCATCTGTGTAGGTAAAGGAGACCCTTTTAAGACCTATCCCTATGCCTCAATTTTCTGTGATTAACGGTTTCTTTCGCCGAATTTCTCGCCTTATGCAGAGTTCCAGTCACAGCTGGGTAACAACTCTTCTTTTTTTGCTTCCTTCGGCGACTTTTGCTAAGCTTTCTAGCATGTGTGCTTATGCCGCTGCCGCCAATGTTCGTAGTGCTAGCTACCGCTGGCACCACTTATTGGGGTGTATGTGCAGGGTCACTACTTTTAAAGGCAAAAAATGACGCAAAAGATTGCTATGCCACTTACTCGAATGACGCAAAAAGATTGCTATGCCACTTACTCGAATGACGCAAAAAGATTGCTATGCCACTTACTCGAATGGGAGAACCCCTTGTCGGCCCTAATGTTAGTGAGATTCCCGCTCTTACCCCAACGGTTCTGCAAATATCGGGTTTGGTACTACCCTATTTACAGTATACCCTGTCTCAGGGTATGGTAACGCGATCGAGTGGTCAAATGGCCACTTTCTAAAGCAAAATGTACCCGCCTTGGGTTACGGCTAGAAAATTTCTACTCTCTCTTTGGAGGTAATAACCCTCCCTGTCAATATAATAATGACGGCGCCTTGTAGCTCTATTCCTACCCTGCCTGGGTTACGGAAAATACTACACAGTTTGTAGAAAATACCTTACTTGTATTCTTCCAAAAGAGTCACAAATGTAATTAAAGAAACGAAAATAGGTCATTTATCTGAAAGGAAAAGAAACAGGGGTGGAATATAACAGACCCCATTTGCTACTATTATGCCTAAAATTCTTCTGTTTCTACCAACGTTTCATCGGTCCAGCTAGATTTTGTTTTTCTTTCCGTATTATCTTTTATTTAATTCTTTCAGTTCACGGTACAAATACTTTATTATTTAGTAATATACGGCACTACTACATTGCATTTATTACTAACACTAAAAAAATTATTAATTATACACTTGCTTCTACTTGTTAAAAACTGAATACTATTTTTTTTTTTTTTTTTTCATTTTACAATTTTTTATTGACCCTTTTCTCCATTTTTTCTATTGTACCCAACTCTTTGAGGGGATACAAATTTATTTCTAATAGCCAAAGTTCAAGCAAAGCTGCTCGAAGTTTTGCTAATGTGAAACTTCGCATTAGCGAAATTTCGCGAGCGCTGCTAAAAGCGAAGTCAATTTACCTTCCTCTTTTGACAAAGCCATTTCTGTTTCAAAATACAATATTTCAATTTTTTTTTTTTGCGTTTATATCAACTTAAAATAAATTTATTATTTTACTTAACCTATTTTGGGGAGGCTATTATCTCCTATGAGATATAAGGGGTTTCCTATCGTAGCCTAGCGGTTATAGGCCTAATCACTTTATTTATATGTCTGTATCTCTCCAATAATTAAATTTAAGTTACAAAGTTTCTATAGCCCAACTAGTTCGCAGTTTTCCTCCAATTTCCGACTCGCGCCATTTGTAGCGATGGAAAAATTGGTTTTGTGGTAATGGGAGATTCGCTACTGTGGTGATAGAGATTTCTCCTATAGCGCCACTTATGGCGCTGGAGATTGTGTCAACTAGGCTAGCGTCGCTCTCAATTAATGAGAGAAAATTGAATATGTAGACATACAAATGTGGCTTCTTCTTTCTTGAGCTATCTGGAGATCAGATTCCTTTGGGAGCATTTACCATGGAGACTGGCGAACTAGTTACCCATTATCGGACTAGACTCAGACATATAAGAGAAACAAACACATATTAAAAGATAATAGATTTATTGAACTTACATGCTTAGTTGTACAGCAACGGGTCACTTCAAAGACAAATAAATGGTGACCGAGATTATTTGCGGTACTAATCGTCTTAAGTCTGAATACATATTCAAATTAAAAAACACATTTACCCCCACTCCCAAACGCAGTTCTTTCGTCCTGCGCTCTAGGGACTGCCTGCCATTGGCTCAAGCGACCCAAGGACGCAAATCTTCGTCCAATAATCTCTTTAAGATTTTTCAGATGATTCAGGAGTTCACACAGTTTTTTGCCATTTAAACTTCCTTAGAAATATCGTGCTTAGCATTTTGTTTTTGCTACTAATTATCTTAGCGAAATTCGAACGACTAGCGCCGTTGTCTGACTGAAGCTAGAAATGCAATTTCTCTTTTTGCTGATTATGAATTTAGACTCCTGGAAGCGGTATTTGAACTCAATTAGGGAACGTTTAATTTCTGCCCGAATCATCTTTAGAAGGAAAGAATCTTATATTTTAAATATATGGTATTCTACTGCTGGTGCATTTGAGGAGATGGGTTGATGGGCAGAAGGATGTCTTAGCGTAGTTATAGCGTGATAGTGGGGGTCGAGTTGCTAGCGAAAAACCCGTGTGGATGACTTGAAATAAAATTTTTAACGAGAAATGGCTGAAAAGTGTTTTGGGGGAGATGGGTTGATTGGCAGAAGGATATCTTAGCGTACTTATAGTGAGGGGCGAGTTGCTAGCGAAAAACCCGTGTGGATGACTTGAAATAAATTTTTTAACGAGAAATGGCTGAAAAGTGTTTTGGGGGAGATGGGTTGATTGGCAGAAGGATGTCTTAGCGTACTTATAGTGTGATAGTGGGGGGCGAGTTGCTAGCGAAAAACCCGTGTGGATGACTTGAAATAAAAATTTTTAACAAGAAATGGCTGGAAAGTGTTTTGGGGGAGACGGGTTGATTGGCAGAAGGATGTCTTAGTGTAGTTATAGTGAGGGGCAAGTTGCTAGTGAAAAACCCGTGTGGATGACTTGAAATAAAATTTTTAACGAGAAATGGCTGAAAAGTGTTTTGGGGGAGATGGGTTGATTGGCAGAAGGATGTCTTAGCGTACTTATAGTGTGATAGTGGGGGGCGAGTTGCTAGCGAAAAACCCGTGTGGATGACTTGAAATAAAAATTTTTAACAAGAAATGTCTGAAAAGTGTTTTGGGGGAGACGGGTTGATTGGCAGAAGGATGTCTTATTGTAGTTATAGTGAGGGGCTAGTTGCTAGCGAAAAACCCGTGTGGATGACTTGAAATAAAAATTTTTAACAAGAAATGGCTGGAAAGTGTTTTGGGGGAGACGGGTTTATTGGCAGAAGGATGTCTTAGTGTAGTTATAGTGAGGGGCAAGTTGCTAGTGAAAAACCCGTGTGGATGACTTGAAATAAAATTTTTAACGAGAAATGGCTGAAAAATGTTTTGGGGGAGATGGGTTGATTGGCAGAAGGATGTCTTAGCGTACTTATAGTGTGATAGTGGGGGGCGAGTTGCTAGCGAAAAACCCGTGTGGATGACTTGAAATAAAAATTTTTAACAAGAAATGTCTGAAAAGTGTTTTGGGGGAGACGGGTTGATTGGCAGAAGGATGTCTTATTGTAGTTATAGTGAGGGGCTAGTTGCTAGCGAAAAACCCGTGTGGATGACTTGAAATAAAATTTTTAACGAGAAATGGCTGAAAAGTGTTTTGGGGGAGATGGGTTGATTGGCAGAAGGATGTCTTAGCGTAGTTATAGTGGGGGGCGAGTTGCTAGCGAAAAACCCGTGTGGATGACTTGAAATAAATTTTTTAACCAGAAATGGCTGAAAAGTGTTTTGGGGGAGATGGGTTGATGGGAAGAAGGATGTCTTAGCATAGTTATAGTTTTATAGTGGGGGGCGATTTTCTAGCGAAAAACCCGAGAGGATTACTTGAAATAAATTTTTTTAACAAGAAATGGCTGAAAAGTATTTGGGGGAGATGGGTTGATTGGCAGAAGGATGTCTTAACGTAGTTAGAGTGAGGGGCGAGTTGCTAGCGAAAAACCCGTGGGAATGACTTGAAATAGAATTTTTAACGAGATATGACTGAAAAGTGTTTTGGGGGAGATGGGTTGATTGGCAGAAGGATGTCTTAGCGTACTTATAGTGTGATAGTGGGGGGCGAGTTCCTAGCGAAAAACCCGTGTGGATGACTTGAAATAAAAATTTTTAACAAGAAATGACTGAAAAGTGTTTTGGGGGAGATGGGTTGATTGGCAGAAGGATGTCTTAGCGTAGTTATAGTGGGGGGCTAGTTGCTAGCGAAAAACCCGTGTGGATGACTTGAAATAAAATTTTTAACGAGAAATGGCTGAAAAGTGTTTTGGGGGAGATGGGTTGATTGGCAGAAGGATGTCTTAGCATAGTTATAGTGGGGGCGGGGGTGAGTTGCTAGCGAAAAACCCATGTGGATGACTTGAAATAAAATTTTTTAAAAAGAAATGACTGAAAAGTGTTTTGGGGGAGATGGGTTGTTTGGCAGAAGGATGTCTTAGCGTAGTTATAGTGGGGGGCGAGTTGCTAGCGAAAAACCCGTGTGGATGACTTGAAATAAAATTTTTAAGAGAAATGGCTGAAAAGTGTTTTGGGGGAGATGGGTTGATTGGCAGAAGGATGTCTTAGCATAGTTATAGTGTGATGGGGGGGGCGAGTTGCTAGCAAAAAACCCGTGTGGATGACTTGAAATAAAATTTGTTAACAAGAAATGGCTGAAAAAATATTTTTGGTTCAAATGTGAAACTTAAGTCCAGTTATGGATCGAAAAATAAACTATTTCTGTAAAATCTAAGCTAATAAGGGTTTTTGACCGTAACTCTAGTTTTTTGTAAGAAAATTATGGAAAATACAATTCTCTGGTTCAAATGTGAAACTTAAGTCCATTTTGGATCGAAAAATAAAACTATTTCCGTAAAATATAAGCTAATAAGGGTTTTTGACCGTAAACTCTAGTTTTTTGTAAGAAAATTATGGAAAATACAATTCGTTGGCTCATAGGTGAAACTTAAGTCCGGTTATGGATCAAAAAATAAACTATTTCTATAAAATCTGAGTTAATAAGGGTTTTTTTACCGCAAACTCTAGTTTTTTGTAAGAAAATTATGGAAAATAGAATTCTCTGATTCAAATGTGAAACTTAAGTCCAGTCATGGATCAAAAAATAAACTATTTCTATAAAATCTGAGCTAATAAGGGTTTTTGACCGTAAACTCTAGTTTTTTTTGTAAGAAAATTATGGAAAATACAATTCTCTGGTTCAAATGTGAAACTTAAGTCTATTTTTGGATCGAAAAATAAAACTATTTCCGTAAAATCTGAGCTAATAAGGGTTTTTGACCGTAAACTCTAGTTTTTTGTAAGAAAATTATGGAAAATACAATTCTCAGGTTCAAATGTGAAACTTAGGTCCATTTTGGATCGAAAAATAAAAGTATTCCCGTAAAATCTAAGCTAATAAGGGTTTTTGGCCGTAAACTCTAGTTTCTTGTAAGAAAATTATGGAAAATACAATTCGTTGGCTCATAGGTGAAACTTAAATCCAGTTATGGATCGAAAAATAAACTATTTCTGTAAAATCTGAGCTAATAAGGGTTTTTGACCGTAAACTCTAGTTTTTTGTAAGAAAATTATGGAAAATACAATTCTCTGGTTCAAATGTGAAACTTAAGTCCAGTTATGGATCGAAAAATAAACTATTTCTGTAAAATCTGAGCTAATAAGGGTTTTTGACCGTAAACTCTAGTTTTTTGTAAGAAAATTATGGAAAATACAATTCTCTGGTTCAAATGTGAAACTTAAGTCCAGTTATGGATACTCATAATGATGAGGATTGATGATTCTAATTCAATATTTTTTTCATAAAAACAAACTATTTTTTTTAAACTTCAAAATTATTCAACTTTATATATATATTTTTTTTTTTTTGTACGTATCTTAAAATGACAAAATATGCTTACGGCTCTAGCAATTATACTCTATGATTGGTCAGACAAACGATGTGGCTTTCCCACTGGTATTCTATGTCCGGTTATCGACACTACCTAGTCTATTGCATGTATTAAATCAGTATCTTTTACGCAGTGGAACGATAAACACATAAGTCATATCTTTGAAAAAAAAGTGAAGATGGAGCATTTTAATAAAGTGTGTTCACATAACAAGGTTATTGTAGCATTGAATGCCGACAAGGAGAAGTATTTAAACTATTCAACAAGTACAAGTGGTAGCACTATTGGAAATGTATGCATGCATTGTCATGACAGTAAGGAATTAAATTTCTTTGGAATACCAAAAAAATTCAACTCTTACGTTGGTGGTTATGCGAGATTGAGATCTCCAGAGATGATTGCACTCAAAGAGAATGCCAACATAAAAATAATCGTTGATGATAGAGGACAACTCCTTGGTACTGTTGCAGGTAACACATTACCTACTGATACATCCAATCGTCAGATTTCAGGTATTAGCATTCAACGGAAGGTCAATAAAAGAAAGGCCTACTCTTCTACTAATATCGTAAACCATATCTTTTCTACGTGCCGAAACTGTTACCTGTGTAAAAATAATGTGATAATAGACAGTGAAATTGCCAGAAAAATAAAAATGGCATTGTCAGAAAATATCACTTTGGAATATAAAGATGAATCGATGAAAAACAAAGCACCAGCAAACGTTACTGCCATTGGTCAAACAGTCAATGAACCAAATAATACCAAAGACGAAAAGCACATTAAGCCTGTTGATGAGACACCAGTAAAAATTGTGTATGAGTCAAAATGGAATACTGATTATTCTACTGATTACGAACTAAGAGAAGACAATAGCTACAATATCAAGAGAGAACATGGTGAACTATTTTATGGAACAGATTTAAAATGTCCAAAGTTAATCATTGATATTAATAATGTATCATAATATATTTTGAATTAATATTCTACATAGCATTATTTCATTAAAAATATTACATTGTTATGTGTTCATTATTTTTAGAGTAAGCGAGCATATCAAACGTTTAGAATGTCTATTAAAACATCGGAGATGTAAGAAAAGGAATTTGCATACATCTATTGTCAGACACATGGGATAACATTGACAAAATCTAGGTATCAGAATGAATAAATTCTTTATCAACATCCATTGTTGGATATGTCATTATGTCATTATGAAAAAATTGTAAGTAAGTAAGTAAGTAAGTTAGTAAGTAAAAAACTCTTTCTTGAATTCACCTCTTGGATACACAATACAGAAATTTTATTACAGGAAATTATGAAAAAAAAAATTGAAATTCGTTCATTTTTATAGAAACTGCAATATTTTCACAGGAAGCATCTTTCAGCGTGTTTTAAGTTTAAAAGAAAAGCATTGAATGGAAACTCATTTTGATTTTGATGTTGGGTAAAAATTTAGTCATTCTTATAGAAACTGCAATAGTTTCACAGGAAGCATCTTTCAGCATGTTTTAAATTTAAAAGAAAAGTTAGGTTAAGTTAGGTTAAGTTACGTTAGGCTAGGTTAACCTACGTACGCGCGCGTACGTAGGCTAACCTAGCCTAACCTAATTTAACCTAACCTAACTTAATCTAGCCTAACCTAATCATACACCTAACTTTTTGCATGTCTCTCACCTAACCTAAGCTAACCTAAGTGAAGCGTACGTATGCTAACCTAACCTAACCTAATCTAACCTAACTCAATCTAGTCTAACCTAACCTAACCATACTCGCCGGAAAAGGTTAGGTTAACTTATCATGAGCACTCATGATAAGTTAACCTAACCTAACCTAACTTAAACATGTGGAAATGTTTCTATTTATTATTAATATTTATTTATACCTAACCTAACCTATTGTTTTGAAGGTTAGATGAACGAGTTTGAACGATTGTCTTTAATAATAGAACGAGTCACTCATTTTCTAATTTAAAATTTTGATGGGTAAATCCATAAGACAAAGGAGCTAAAATTTAATTTAAAATTAGAAAAGAACTTTAAATTTTTCATCTCTTTGAGAAAAAAGCCAGAACTGAAGTGGAGCCTTTTTATTTTCTTGGAAAAACTAGAAGAGAACTTTGAATTTTTTATGTCTTTGAGGAATTAAGAACTGAAGTGGAAGCTTTTTTCATTTTCATTGGTAAAATTCAGAATTGAGCTAACTTTTTTCTCTTCTTTAAGAAAATTCAGAAGAGAACTTGAACATTTTGCACTTCTTCGAGAAAACTCAGAATTAAAGTGATGCTCCTTATCTTCATGTCGAATATTCAAATCAATGTATAACTTTTTCTATATTCCCCGCCGGGGAGGATTTTTTTTCTTGGAGGCGAATGGAGTTCGTCCGGAATGATGCAGACCTTGTCTGCTGACCACGTGCCTCTGGATATGGGGTCATCCCCTAACTAAACACTCCGATCAGGGTGGCTGCAACCTCATGTGGCGGGTGGAGCCCACCCCGGGAATATCAGTATCTAGGTTAAACCTAGCTCTAATCAGATTCCAGGCCTAGGGTCGGTTGGGCTAGCGACCCTCCACCTGAAAATCAAGTGCTACGCAAAGTGACTACAAAGCCTCGTCTCACCAAGCAGTCTCGGTTTTCGACCCAAGCAGCCGAGCGAACACTACGATGGTTCGGACACCTACTTCGAATGCCTCCACACATACCTGCGAAAACGATCCATGACTTCGACCCTGTCAAAGCCGGTTGGAAGCGACATCGCGGCCGACCGAAGAAACGATGGTCTGACAGCCTGTCCGAGTTCCTGGCGATGGCAAATATCAGGTTGAGCGATGTGCAAACGCTTGCCATGGACCGAAGTGGATGGAGGAGGCAGACGTCACTCTCTACGCCGAGCAGCGCCCGGCAGGAGACATAAGTCAAGTCAAGTCTTTGCAAAAAATCGGTAGTGAACTTAAGAAAATTAGAATTAAAGTGAAACTTTTTATCTTCACTGGAAAATAATCACAATCATAGTATAACTTTTCCTATCTTCTACAGAAAAATTTAGAACTGAACTTTAAATTGTTTATGTCTTTAAGAAATTAAGAACTGAAGTGGAAGGTTTTTTCATTTTCATTGGTAAAATTCAGAATTGAGTTAACTTTTTCTCTTCTTTAAGAAAATTCAGAAGAGAACTTGAACAATTTGCACTTCTTCGAGAAAACTCAGAATTAAAGTGGAGTTCCTTTTCTTCATGTTGAATATTCACAATCAATGTATAACTTTTTCTATCTTCTATGAAAAATTTGGAACAGAACTTTAAATTTTTCATCTCTTTGAGAAAAATCAGAACTGAATTTAAGAAAAATTATAAATAAAGTGAAACTTTTGATCATCATGGAAAACAATCGCAGTCATAGTATTACTTTTTCTATCTTCCATCTAAAAATTTAGAATAGAACTTTAAATTTCTTTATTTCTTTGGGGAACTTAAAACTGAAGTGGAAGATTTTTATTTTCTCTGGAGAAATTAGAATTGAAGTGTGTTCTTTGGTAAAGTTCAGAAGAGAACTTGAACTTTTCTTCACTTCGTTGAGAAAATTTTAAATTGAACTAGAACTTTTTATCTTCCGGGAAAATATTCACAAGTATGGTATTACTTTTTCTATCTTCCACCGAAAAATTTAGAACTGAACTTTAAATTTCTTTATGTCTTTTGTGAAATAAAGAACTGAAGTGGAAGATTTTTATTTTCTCTGTAGAAATTAGAATTGAATTGTGCTCTTTGGTAAAATTGTGTAGAGAACATGAACTTTTCTTCACTTCATTGAGAAAATTTTAAATTGAACTAGAAATTTTTATCTTCCGTGAAAATAATCACAAGTATGGTATTAATTTTTCTATCTCCCACCGAAAAATTTAGAATTGAACTTTAAATTTCTTTATGTCTTTGTGAAATATAGAACTGAAGTGGAAGACTTTTGTTTTCTCTGGAGAAATTAGAATTGAAGTGTGTTCTTTGGTAAAGTTCAGAAGAGAACTTGAACTTTCCTTGACTTCGTTGAGAAAATTTTAAATTCAACTAGAACTTTTTATCTTCCGTGAAAATATTCACAAGTATGGTATTACTTTTTCTATCTTCCACCGAAAAATTTAGAATTGAACTTTAAATTTCTTTATGTCTTTGTGAAATAAAGAACTGAAGTGGAAGATTTTTGTTTTCTCTGGAGAAATTAGAATTGAAGTGTTTTCTTTGGTAAAGTTCAGAAGAGAACTTGAACTTTCCTTCACTTCGTTGAGAAAATTTTAAATTGAACTAGAACTTTTTATCTTCCGGGAAAATATTCACAAGTATGGTATTACTTTTTCTATCTTCCACCGAAAAATTTAGAATTGAACTTTAAATTTCTTTATGTCTTTGTGAAATATAGAACTGAAGTGGAAGATTTTTATTTTCTCTGGAGAAATTAGAGTTGAATTGTGTTCTTTGGTAAAATTCCGAAGAGAACTTGAACTTTTTTATCTTCAGTGAAAAATTTGGAACAGTATTTTAAATTTTTCATCTCTTCGAGCCAGATCTGAACTAAAGTGGAAAATTTTTATATTATTTGGAAAAAATAGAAATGATCAATGACTAATTTCTTTTTCATTGAGAAAATTCAGAAGAGAACTTGAACTTTCCTTCACTTCGTTGAGAAAATTTTAAATTGAACTAGAACTTTTTATCTTCCATGAAAATATTCACAAGTATGGTATAACTTTTTCTATCTTCCACCGAAAAATTTAGAATTGAACTTTAAATTTCTTTATGTCTTTGTGAAATAAGGAACTGAAGTGGAAGATTTTTATTTTCTCTGGTGAAATTAGAATTGAATTGTGTTCTTTGGTAAAATTCAGAAGAGAACTTGAATTCTTCTTCACTTCATTGAGAAAATTTTAAATTGAACTAGAACTTTTTATCTTCCGTGAAAATAATCACAAGTATGGTATTAATTTTTCTATCTCCCACCGAAAAATTTAGAATTGAACTTTAAATTTTTTATTGGGGAAATTAGAATTGAATTGTGTTCTTTGGTAAAATTCAGAATAGAACTCGAATATTCACGATCAAAGTATAACTTTTCCTATCTTCTATGAAAAATTTGGAACAGAACTTTAAATTTCTTCATCTCTTTGAGAAAAAAATCTGAACTGAAGTGGAAATTTTTATATTATTTTGGGAAAATAGATTTGATCAATAACTTATTTCATTTTCATTGAGAAAATTCAGAATCGAAGTTGAACTTTTCTTCTTCCGGGAAAATATTTGGAACAGAACTTTAATTTTTTTCATCTCTTTGAGAAAGGTCAGAATTGAATTTAAGAAAATTTAGAATTAAAGTCAAACTTTTTATCTTCATGGAAAATAATCACAATCATAGTATAACTTTTCCTATCTTCTACGGAAAAATTTAGAAGTGTCCAACTCAGAAAAGCCCGAAATAGTAATTTACATATCTCAAATCATAATTTTCTGAAAGCACACACCAATGAAAGGCTAAGAAATCTAGCTCAGAAAAGCCTGAAATAGCAAACTACTCATCCCAAACTATTGGTTTCAGACAACAAACACCTATGATGTACTAAGAATCCTAGCTCTGAAAAGTCCAAATAGCAAACTACACATCCCAAATCATAATTTTCTGACAACACACACCTATGAAAGGCTAAGAAACCTAGCTAATAAAAGCCGGAAATAGCAAATTTAACCATCCCAAATCATAAGTTTCAGACAGCACTCACCTACGAACGGATAAGAAATCCAGCTCGGAAAAGTCAAAAAATAGCAACCCACACATCCCAAATCACAGGTTTCAGACAACACATACCTATGAAAGACTAAGAAATCCAACTCAGAAAAGCCCGAAATAGTAATTCATATATCCCAAATCATAGGTTTCAGACAACACACATCAACGAAAGACTAAGAAATCTAGCTTAGAAAAGCCCGAAATAGTAATTTACATATCCCAAATCATAGGTTTCAGACAACATTCACCTATGAAAGACTAAGAAACCTTAGCTCAGAAAAGCCTGAAATAGCAAACTACTCATCCCAAACTAGAAATTTCAGACAACGAACGCCTATGATGGACTAAGAATCATAGCTCTGAAAAGTCCAAATAGCAAACTACACATCCCAAATCTTAATTTTCTGACAACACATACCAATGAAAGGCTAAGAAATCTAGCTCAGAAAAGACAAAAATAGCAAACCACTCATCCCAATCATAGGTTTCAGTCAACACACACCTATGAAAGGCTAATAAATCCAGCTCAGAAAAGTCAAAAATAGCAAACTACATATCCCAAATCATAGGTTTCAGTCAACACACACCAACGAAAGACTAAGAAACCTAGCTCAGAAAAGTCAAAAATAGCAAACTACTCATCCCAAACTATTGGTTTCAGACAACATTCACCTACGAAATACTAGGAAACCTTAGCTCAGAAAAGCCTGAAATAGCAACCTACACATCCCAAATCATAATTTTCTGACAACACATACCTATGAAAGGCTAAGAAACCTAGCTCAGAAAAGTCAAAAATAGCAAACTACACATCCCAAATCATAGGTTTCAGTCAACACACACCTACGAAAGGCTCAGAAATCCAGCTCAGAAAAGTCCAAAAAGCAAACCACTCATCCCAAATCATAGGTTTCAGACACCACACACCTATGAAAGACTAAGAAATCCAACTCAGAAAAGCCCGAAATAGTAATTTACATATCCCAAATCATAAGTTTCAGACAACATTCACCTACGAAATACTAAGAAACCTTAGCTCAGAAAAGTCTGAAATAGCCAACTACTCATCCCAAACTCGAAGTTTCAGACAATAAACACCTATGAGTGACTAAGAATCCTAGCTTTGAAAAGTCCAAAAAGCAAACTACACCTCCCAAATCATAATTTTCTGAAAGCACACACCTATGAAAGGCTAAGAAATCTAGCTCAGAAAAGTCAAAATAGCAAATTAACCATCCCAAATCATAGGTTTCAGTCAACACACACCTACAAAAGGCTAAGAAATCCAGCTCAGAAAAGTAAAAAAATAGCAACCCACACATCCCAATCATAGGTTTCAGACACCACACACCTACGAAAGACTAAGAAATCTGGTTATGAAAAGTCGGAAATAGCAAATTACATATCCAAAATCATAAGTTTCAGTCAACACACACCTACGAAAGGCTAAGAAACCTAGCTCATAAAAGCCTGAAATAGCAAACTACTCATCCCAAACTATTGGTTTCAGACAACATTCACCTACGAAATACTAGGAAACCTTAGCTCAGAAAAGCCTGAAATAGCAAACTACACATCCCAAATCATAATTTTCTGACAACACACACCTATGAAAGGCTATGAAACCTAGCTCAGAAAAGTCAAAAATAGCAAATTAACCATCCCAAATCATAGGTTTCAGACAACACTAACCTATGAACGGCTAAGAAATCCAGCTCTGAAAAGTCCAATAAGCAAACCACTCATCCCAAATCATAGGTTTCAGTCAACACATCCCTATGAAAGGCTATGAAATCCAGCTCAGAAAAGTCAAAAAATAGCAATCCACACAATCCAAATCATAGGTTTCAGACAACACACACCTACGAAAGACTAAGAAATCTGGCTATGAAAAGTCAAAAAATAGCAACCCACACAATCCAAATCATAGGTTTCAGACAACACACACCTACGAAATACTAAGAAATCTGGCTATGAAAAGCCTGAAATAGCAAACTACTCATCCCAAACTATAGGCTTCAGAAAACAAACACCTATGAGGGACTAAGAATCCTAGCTCTGAAAAGTCCAAAAAGCAAACTACAAATCCCAAATCATAATTTTCTGACAGCACACACATATGAAAGGCTAAGAAACCTAGCTCAGAAAAGTCAAAAATAGCAAATTAACCATCCCAAATCATAAGTATCAGACAACACACACCTATGAACGGCTAAGAAATCCAGCTCAGAAAAGTCAAAAATAGCAATCCACCCATCCCAAATCATAGGTTTCAGACAACACACACCAACGAAAGACTAAGAAATCTAGCTTAGAAAAGCCCGAAATAGTAATTTACATATTCCCAAATCATAAGTTTCAGACAACATTCACCTACGAAATACTAGGAAACCTTAGCTCAGAAAAGCCTGAAATAGCAAACCATTCATCCCAAACTAGAAGTTTAAGACAACAAACACCTATGAGAGACTAAGAATCATAGCTCTGAAAAGTCCAACTTTCAAACTACACATCCCAAATCATAATTTTCTGACAGCACATACCTATGAACGGCTCAGAAAAGTCAAAAATTGTAATCTATCCATCCCAAATCATAAGTTTCAGATAACACACACCAACGAAAGACTAAGAAATCTAGCTCAGAAAAGTCCGAAATAGTAATTTACATATCCCAAATCATAAGTTTCAGACAACACTCATCAACGTAAGACGGGGCTCGGGGAGAGCCTTTGAGGGTCTGTGGGACCCTTGAGGGCCGGGTGGTCCTTTGGGAGCTTGGGGGACCTTTGAGGACCGGGCGCTTCCTTCGGGGTTGGGGTGGGGGGATCGGAACCCTTTGGGGTTGGGGTAGTGGACCTCACGACACTGTTCAAATGGAACTTGTGTATTATAACGACCTTAGAGTTTCACCCTCAAATCCTCTTCTAAAATCTCTTCAAAAATCATCTTTTAAAATGTCTCTAACTGTTTCGCCGAAATAATTCCCTAAAATAATAATATGTTCTGAAAAGATATAATAAAGCCTTAAAAAAGTATTAAAATGGTGGCTCAGGAGCCTTTGGGGCGCTGGGGCCCTTTGGGGGGCCCGGGGGACCTTTGGAGACCGGGGGGCTTCCTTCGGGGTTGGGGTAGGGGGATCGGAACCCTTTGGGGTTGTGGTAGGGGACCTCACAACACTGTTCAAATGGAACTTGTGTATTATAACGACCACACTCAAAACCTCTTCTAAAATCATCTTTTAAATCATCTTTTAAAATGTCTCTAACTGTTTCGCCGAAATAATTCCATAACCTGTCTAAAACGGTTTCGCCCAAATAATCCCTAAACGTAATTTCTATGTGTTCCTTTTGTTTTTGGCATCCCTGCGCTGACACATTTCAAATTTCTATGAAACCCTTTCCTACGTTAATCTCTTCATCTCATAAATATTCCTAGCTACACTATTAAGGTTTCGTTAGAATATCAATTTATCTCTCCGACTTGAAGCTCAGTGAAGCCGTATTTAAAAATATAATTTCTATTTCTTTAGACTCCCGCATAATTCCAAGATAACAAGTGATGTCATTTATAATTCCTGACACTAAAGATCAATGAAGCTCTATTTAAAAATAGAATATTAATTTTTCTCTCTGACCTAAAGAACGTTTATCCCTCAGACCTAAGATTAAAGAAGCCATAATGTTTCTTAATTCCCCCTTCGTGACTCAATACATTCCCCCGCCGATTATGTAAATCAAGTTCTCAGGTTAGGTTCGCCTAAAGATCGAAGAAACCATAATGTTTCTTAATTCCCCCTTCGTGAATCAATAATTTCCCCGCCGATTATGTAAATCAAGTTCTCAGGTTAGGTTAGCCTAAAGATCAAAGAAGCCATGATTGTTTCTTAATTCCCCTTTCGTGAACCAGTAATTCCCCCACCGATTATGTAAATCAATTTCTCAGGTTAGGTTAGCCAAACAATCTCATAACATTCGCGTCGAGCATGTACATTCTCACTGACAATGAATCATAAAACAGGAACATAAATTGCTGTTGACATCCATAAATGTGAGAAAGTTCCTGTTTTTTCATTCTCACTGACAAAAACCATAAAACAGGAACATAAATTGCTGTTGACATCCATAAATGTGAGAAAGTTCCTGTTTTTTCCATTCTCACTGACAAAAACCATAAAAACAGACATAAATTGCTGTTGACATCCATGAAAAACATCAAATAAATTGACCAACATCCATAACCATCCAAGAAAACATCCATAAAAGTGAGAAAATTCATGTTTTTTCAAGTGAGAAAAATTCTGTTTTTTCATTCTCAGTGAGAAAACCATAAACCACGTGGTAATGTTCAGAGTAGCACCTCCCTTTCTACTCACATCGAAGAAGTAAAGCTATCCGTTATTAAAATTCTTTTCTTGCTATCTACATCTCTCTTAGTATCAACTTTTTAGTATAGTATAACGTTAAACTCTATTTTAAATTGACAACACTGTTCAAACACCACTTGTGTATTATACAGTACACATCGAAGAAGTAAAGCTATCCGTTATTAAAATTCTTTTCTTGCCATCTACATCTCTCTTAGTATCAACTTTTTAGTATAGTATAACGTTAAACTCTATTTTAAATTGACAACACTGTTCAAACACCACTTGTGTATTATACAGTACACGTCGAAGAAGTAAAGCTAGGTCAAGTCATAAGACCACCCCTTTTTTTTCTCCACCTTCATACGATCCAATTCGCGAATGTTATCTAGCTCTGTTTTTTCCCTATTATTCAAATAAGATCGTTCGTACAGTCCAATCCGCGAATCCCTTATTCCTTTTTGCAAATGTCAATCAAACAATTCTGATTGCAGCATCCATGCACTTTTCAGACATTTCTCGTTAAAAATTTTATTTTCAAGTCATCCACACCATAGAGCTACGATCGCAATGAATGGTACTTGTTATCAGAAAAAATGTCAATTGCCAAAAAAAGAAAAAAAAACAAACAATCAGTGAGGGAGTACTGACTCTCTTTGAAAAGGTGTAGAGCATCAAGCAAATAGTATGGGAATTCCTAGGGCCTCAAGCAAATCCATATTTAGCATACTACTGTCATAAAGGTTATAATCATTTTGTAATTTTTGATTTTTTTTTTTTCAATTAAGAAGAGGGTGCAGTTGGCAATAAGTATAAGCAAATTGAATCCGAAATTTTAATTTTTCTCATTTCTTCATCACCATTCCTTGAAATTAAAAGTAATTAGACCGAATATAATTAGTTTTAATCTTTTTGTGTAATATTTTTTATTCAAACCTGTTCGTATTTTATAAGATGTTGAGATAATTAATAGTTTTGCAGAGGCTAATGTAAGAAAAACAGATTTAAATAAATGAAAAATTTGTTAATAAATGAAAATTTCGTCAATATTTTTTTTTGTTAAAATTTAACCTAGAAATTTTGAAAGATGGGGGGGGGAGGCCGCTAATCAAGATTTTGTCCCGGGTGCAAGTGAGGCCAGAACCGCCACTGTTTACGCAGCAAGTTTGTGTAAATCAAGTCCAGCTTTCCTTAGCTACTAGATAACAACGGAATGTCGAAAAATAGCCTTTGACTGCTAAGTAATTAGCCAAGTTCTCTTTTTCAGATAGTCCTATAATGCTTCCTTTAATTGCATCCTCAAAAGCTAATGGATCACACCTGTCGATTGGCTGCGTCGCTGAAGGGTTTCCACGTCCAATTTTGCACTGGAGCTGGGAAAAAATAGAAAACAGCGAGTCGAACCTGACAACACAGTATAACCATTTAGATTATTGCTTTACAAAATCAAAGCGGAAAAGTGGGCGGATTTAAAACTTAAAACGACCTTAAACTGTTAGTTTAGGGTGTCAAGCTTGAAACGATTGCAAGTTATTATGACCGTGGAATTTACGTCTAAAGCGAACAGAAATTACAATTGACAGTAAGGTCTAACTAAAAAAAAAACATGGATTACTATAATACCGCGTCAATACACACCCCACACTCCCGTGTGTCATTTTGCCTTATTAACGCTATAAATACAGGTTAAGAAGTTTAGCAACAGGGGAGGGGATACGTTATCAATGGAGCAACAATGCCATATTGGTTGTTTATAATTTCTCTTTGATTAAAAATTAGCTAGTTAATGCTAATTGATTATGCCAATTAATGCTAATTAATTATAAAATCATTATTTTAAGTCTTCTCGTTTTAGGTTTCGTTTTGCTATCATAATAATTTATATTTATTTTAAGCTTTACGTCTTATAAAACATTTTTGATAAAATTTCGTAACGGAGCTTTTTTTTTAATTTGATTTCTGTTTGCTGTTTAATTGAAAATGTTTTGTTTGAATTATTAGAAACAATCCTGGCAAAAATTTTGTTAATAATTCTAGTTATTATTAATGAATGGAAGAGATATAGTAATAATAATCGTCATAAGGACTGCCTCAATAGGAACAATATTGTGTAGAACAGTCGTATCGGGAGGGGCCTGGGATTACTGGTTGTTGAAGTGGTCGTGGTATAAGTAGTATTGTTAGTCGCGGAAGAATCAATGGTATGATTTTCACTTTCTTGAAATTAAACACCATATGTCGAATACATACTTTCAGTGTTTTGATTTTTGATGTTTCTATTGCGGTATCAGCCCATGGTTTGTAATCGAACGTGCTCAGAAATTCTTTGCTAGAAACTGTGTTAGAAATCGAGAGTTGGTCGCGGAACATGTAGGCTCCATGCTGCGGTTTATTTTAAGATACTCGTGAAAAAATTTTAGTCTCTCATATGTAATTAGTTACTTCAAGATCTTTGAAGTACCGATTTTTATAGAATTGAAACACCATTCGAGAGTTATGTACCTCCCAGGTTTTGAATTTTGGCTTGTAATTCGTAATATTAACTTGTAATTTATATTAACATGTAAACAAGTTAATTAATATTAACTTGCGATATATGGTAGAAACCATATGCTGCGATTTCTTTTCAGACCCGAATCTTAGATACAGAATAGTACTTGTAATAAATGGCTTCAGACACATTGCAATGCTAGTTCTGCGTTCAAAGAGCTTATAAATCGTTGAATACAAATCTTAGCCATAAGAGCGACTGTGAAGAACGCAGCCTAGACGCAGTATTTTATTTTAGAATGCTCATATTGCAGTTTTAAAGAATTCATTATACTTAGTTACTTTACAAAACCTTTATTGGTCGAAAGCAAACATCATCTCTGAAATATTTACATAGTGTATTCTAATTAGCCTCACATTTGTAATCAACAAGATGAGGGATTTTTCAACAAAAAATACCCTGAAAATTCAAAACTATCAGTGAAACATACCGTTATCTTAAATAATTTTGCATTAGGGTACTCATATTGAAATACTGACCCCTTGTTTGTAATTAGTGACTTCAGATCTGCTTCAGCCAATGGAAAATACACTTGCATTGTTTCTTTTTTAAAGCTTTATATTGGAGTACTAGCCTTAAAATCAACAATTTTAGAAGGTTATGAATATAAACTGTGGTAGAAATTGGATGCCATTTGTTTAAACAGTTGGGTACATAATGTGTTTTGCTTCAGGAAAATTATATGACATTTTAATTTTGTATTTGTAAATGGACACTTTCAGAGGCCTTAATTTGTCGGTATATTTGCAGTTGTTTTCCATTTTTCAATTAAAATACCAAAGAATACATTTTTCAATGACCCCCAAAAGATAATTCTCAAATTTAAGAGGGGTATCTAGGAGGACAGATGCCTCCTCCCCAACCCACCTAATCTGACGCCGCTGGTCACTAGCAACTTCAGTAACCCTTAAATACCAGTATTGGTAAAAATAGAACAGCATTTGCAAAACATCAAGGACTGCATATTATGTTTTGACTTTGGATTTCTATTTTACAACTTTAACCCCATATCGGTTCAAAAATCCTGGTATAAGAGGTGTGGAGGATCTTGGAAGCTACTTTGGCGGAATATCAACTTTATACCGATACTAAATACCAATAAAACCCTACTAAACACCAACTTTGACAAAAATCAAAAGCCACTTATGAAGTATACACTCGTGATGTTTTAATTTTATACTTATTTCAGTACCCATCATCTAATAAACAAGCTTTGAAATCCTTTGATATAGATGTAGCTAAGTTCGTTATTTAATATTCTGACCAATGTGAAGTAGAATATACACAAAATAAATATAGTTTTTAAGCTATTTAAATCTCAGAGTTAGCTTTAGTACTTAATAATAGACTACGTCACCTAGTTTTTGTCTCAGAGACAAAATTATGCTTCACTTCTTGTTGGTTTCCAATACTCTTTTTTCCGTCCCTTATTTGATATGAAAGTATAAGAATAAGTTGGTTTGGTTGGTTTTTAGCAGCGACATTCATATCTACATAACGAGAGAGGCCAAAATACTAGGATCCCAAAGACTTTGTAAGCATATTCCAAATCAGAACAATGGTCAAAGTTCATGATGGTATGTAAATCACATTAACAATTTCAATGATTTTCAATAGAAGTTAAAGAGAATAAGTCTGTAACATGTAAAATTAGTAGATTTGGAAATATGAAACAATTGAATTACTGCTGTTGTTATTTCCTTATCTGACAGAGTTCTATTATCTACAGTTGATATTTTGTATTAGGCTATATTGGATCATTTTGCAGGTTATAGCCACCCATCTGTTGACAGCATAATGGGTGCCATAATTTTTCTTTTCAGTTTTGTATTATTGAAATACGATCTTGGGATTCTTAAAGGTTGTTCACAAACCTTTTAGGAGTATATAATACTAACCTACATGTATTTTATTATTATTACTTGCTTTTTCTAGGGAAGATTCACTGCACGCGGAATTGTTGCTACGGCTCTGCAGTCTACCGAACAATATACATTTTCTCAACAGAACAGATATATATGAGGAAACCAGTTTTATAATATCTTCTAGATTTACAGCATCCATCATCTCCTTCAAAAGTTTCCCACACAGGACTTTAGCAAACGTAAGATGTACAGCAAGTAATCTATTTGGCTCGGAACAAGTTACAATTTACCTACATCGTAAGCACGCTTTTTGTGACATTCCAGTTGCCCTATTTCTCATCAACCAGGTGACTTAAACACCACTACCGTAATTAGGTTTCATAATTTGTGTGTAAGAGATCAATTTGTATCATCTATGTACATATTTAACAAAAATATTGAATTTAGATGAGAAGCTTGATTAATTATTTATTTAGTACCTGTTTCAATTAACAGAAATACATAAAATATTTGAAGTACGAGTACTTCAAATACCAAGGCTTCGACAGATTTCTATGGCAGTACCAGAGATTAAATCAATAGCTCATGTACGGACCGTTTTTCCTCTGTAAAGACCAAGTCACTTTACAGCCAAAACTACAAATATTTGAAGAAACGGTGGCGTCAGCTTTAAAAACTTTATGGTTGCAAAGCCTAGCCATTAAAAATCTCAAATGCCACTTTTCTAATATAAGTTCCTTCGATATGTGCTGAAGGTCAGGCAATCTGAAAGAGTCAGCAATGATAACATGCGCAGTAGATCCGGAACCATGTCACCAATGTAAAATTCCATCAAAGACAAACACCTCTTTTTTTTGGCACGTACTATGACACCCTGAAAACGCAAAATCCAAGTAATCCCTTTAGCCATCCGCATAGAAAAAGAGCTAGTGGTAGAAGAAAACCAGTTCATCTACCATCAAGTCCGATTATGAACTACTTGAGGCGTCAGGAACTAATGTAAACGCTGGGATGGGCAGACCCCCTCAAAGCCACAGATGTCACTGGATCTCAAACGCCATGACGACCCAAGGGTTTACAAGGTGAAACAAGTACAAATAAGAAACACCATGTATCTAAAGTTTCCAGGGTTAGTCTATTCCAGGAGAAAAATATACACAATTTTTTCCAAAGAACTACTCTCCCTAGAGCAAATTTAAAAATATTTATGAATATAAATATGAATTATAAATATTTAAAAATATTTATAAAAATAAATATGTCACCAATGTAAAATTCCATCAAAGACAAACACCTCTTTTTTTTGGCACGTACTAAGACACCCTGAAAACGCAATATCCAAGTAATCCCTTTAGCCATCCGCATAGAAAGAGAGCTAGTGGTAGAAGAAAACCAGTTCATCTACCATCAAGTCCGATTATGAACTACTTGAGGCGTCAGGAACTAATGTAAACGCTGGGATGGGCAGACCCCCTCAAAGCCACAGATGTCACTGGATCTCAAACGCCATGACGACCCAAGGGTTTACAAGGTGAAACAAGTACAAATAAGAAACACCATGTATCTAAAGTTTCCAGGGTTAGTCTATTCCAGGAGAAAAATATACACAATTTTTTCCAAAGAACTACTCTCCCTAGAGCAAAAATTTAAAAATATTTAGAACTGAAGATGTTACTGGAATGGAATGTTACGCCATGTATATAATTTCCTTCAGTTCTGTGGGGCACCACACCTATAAAATTTTATTACTGCTTTAAGCTCTTATATTTTAACTCAGTTCTGCGTCTCAAATAGTACCACCAAACCAGTACACGAGAACCAATTTATATTGAGAGCATAGAAACTACTTGAAAACAGAAAAAAACAAAAAAACATGAAAGATCTTTAGTGTTAAAACGATTTTTCTTTGTTATAGGGGATAAAGAAGGAACTCAGCGAAACGGCCGTCTTCTGGAATTTGTAATTGCGATGCTTCCACCACTCTACATTGCCTTCTATATCTTATTTGTGCTTGCATGCAAATCTGGGATTGAAGCAGACTCCCCGTTAACTGTAGCAAAGGAATTATGGGAAATTAGTTCAGATCCAAGCTGAGGATTCAAAAGTGTTATTTATGAAGTTGCTCTTTGAACATTTATATTCTAAATTATGAAGTGCATTGTTAAAATTATATTTGGGCACTAAAGACAATAAAGATTGTTACTTCATTAAGGCAGGTTGGTTTTCTACAGATAATCAGTATTCCTGACCAGACTGGGCGATGTTTAATCATGTTATTCCTATTTTGTGCGTCAAAATAAAAATAGATACAGATTTTTCTTTTGCGGATCTGGTTGTAACCATTCCTGGTACAAGACTGAGAACAATAATTCTCAATTTTATAATTCACCTTAGTCTATGCCACAACCATTGAGAAAGCAATATAAGTTTTGACCAGGATAGTTTAAAGGTAGGCTAAGCATCAACTGCTTTGTCTCTAAGGGCTCTCTTACAACTCGCACATACAGCTGAAGAAATAAGATGCTTATGTCGTGAGTTATAATATGCAGGAACAGAAAAAATTCTCTAAGAAAAGACAATGTTGGTAGTTTTTCGTTCCTGACCTTTTACAGATAATGCCAAATATCGTCAAATTCAAGAAGATCAAAACAAACATCGCGGAAGGTTAGATTCTACAGTTGTTTCCTGAAAACGGGATCCACGCCTGGGTAAATGCGCTTCATAGCTTTTCGGTAGTTCAAATACTTCACAGATTTTTTAACGTCCAATTCATGGCCTAAATTTAGCCCTAAGAAACTATCCTTGTTACCATACGAAGACAAGGCTCACAGGGCTTTGACAGTTATCAGTCAGGAAAAATACGGTTTTTGTCCTCCAGTCATGCAGACTGAAAATTCCTGAGTAATTCTGGTTGAAATTAGGTGCACCATTCTAATCTTTCTGGTGGGATGTTGGTTATGGAACAGTGGAGACGTTGGAGTGGTCACGGACCAACTTCGTGCATCCAATAATTATACAGATTTGAACATCTATATAATTAGACGGCATTAGGAATCTACTTGCAGAAGACAGCATTAGGAAGGGTGGCGACTCGGTTGTCGAGAGGCCACTGGCCCAATTTGACTCTTTAGTCATTCAGATTGAAATTCTCGCTTGATTTTAGTCCCAAAAGGAACAACAGGGCTACTTTTTGCTCAATAATTGAAATGGGAGGAAGTGACAGAGGGATCGAGGGCTCACATTTTGCCTCTATGTTACTTTTGCAACAATCCAGGCCTTAGTTCGTTTTCGAGCACAGCCATAATCCAAATCTTGTTCGATGTTTGCCAGAAAAAAGGAGTTGTTTGCCCCAAAAATTTTCAGGATGATTTAATTCTTGAGTATATTTGGTAAAAGAAAACAAAAACTGATGCAATATGCATTCGCCAGCTCTTCAAGAATATTGATCAGCCCTGAAAAGGAAATTGTATCCCTCTTCGTTCGAATGTTAATTTTCTTGATGTGGGCCAACTTTCTAATATCACTACTGGGAAAAAAGCAAAAGGAAACCTTCAATGGCTTTAGTAACGAGAGAACTGTTAAAGTTTAGGATTCATATGTGATACCATTCCTTTTTCTCAGCAAAAACAGAAGATGAAATAGCAAACTTAAAATAGGTAGAAACATAAATGACTAGCAAAAATACGTGGCAGCCTTTTGGGACTCGTGGCAAAATAGTCCTTTTTTAGAGCAGTAGATTGTCTTTTTAAAATCTAAGAAAATGCTTTGACAATGAGACCAGCGAATCGTCCCGCATCTTCATTTTTTCTTTTAGATTTTAGTCTAACTTCAATTTGAAACTGCTGCCTGGTAGCTTGCCTGCTTAAATGCAGCTTTCTACTCGAAAGCAGATAAAAACGGAAGCTTGGTTTAAAAACGGAAGCTTGGTGGAGCGACTTCAGGTAGTAATATTAAAAAGTTGGCCCATAGCAAGAAAATAACATTCGAACGAAGAGGAATACAATTTCCTTTTCAACGGTGATCAATCCTCGAGGAGCTGACGAATGCTTCGTGGGGCATCTTCTGTGGGATAGAATATAAAACTCTAAATCAGCTCTTACAACGTTAGTTCTGGTTCAAGGACAACTCAAAACCGTTCTTTTAGGCCTCAGGCAAGTATTATACACAGGTTTCGAAAATGTAATATGATACCTATCAATACAGCGCGTAGCCCATAATTTCCACAAAATCGCAAAGGTTAGATCTTTACCACTTTTTGCCAATAAACTGAAATTGAGGGCAAAAATAGACAAAAAAAGGAAGAAAAAAAATGTAAATATCATCATTTTCAGCTGCAAGCTTACGCTTTTTAACGTTTTAAACATTACTTTGAAACATTTCGTCTGAGCCGTTGAAATAAACGCTTCAACCAAATCTTTCAACTAAAATCCTATGTTTCTAGTCCAGCCATCGATGTTTAAAAGATGGAACGAGCCAAACCGATAAGCACACTTCTGTGTTTTCCGGAATCCCCTGTGCGTGACCCCGTTTATGTCAGAAAAAGAACGAATTTATGTTGAGTCCAGGCATGATCAGAAATAAAAATATAAACTATATTATTATTCTTGAATTTCAGTTACAAAACCTTTAATTCTCCACTTGTCAAATAACCTATCTACATATATGGATTAGACTTTCTCAAAGCTAATATTTTATCTCAGAAAATTTGTGAAACTTTAATTATTCTAAAATACTACATATAAAAGAATATTATAGAAAAAGCTGAAAAAGGAACAACTTTTGTCGGTATGCTCTTTCCATATTTGTTAAAAAAAATTATTTATTTCTACAGTACTTGCGCAGCAGAATTCTGTAGAATCCTCCCGTAACGCTTCGCAGATGTTTCCCTACGCTTAAATAGCCATTTTCTATGATTGCAGATTGAGTACTGAATTTTAATGCTTTCTTAAACAAAAACTCAAAAGCACATGATTTTAGAAAAGCTATGTAGTTGGAATGTCTTATTTAAAGACTATTGGACATACTCCAAGCCTTTAAATTAGAACTCCAAGTAGAGTCAATTACAAAAATTAAATATTTTTTCACGCTATATGAGAGAAAAAATGCGGAGAAACCAGTGCTATATAGCGTTATGTGCTTCGGAGTGTAACTTGTATCAAACTGACGCTTCCCTTTAAAATACACAAATTCAAAATTATCTAAAAACCCAAGAGGACCCGCTCTTTTTCCTTTTTTCTCACTTCTTCTATGTTTCTTTTCTTCCAGTCAGATTTTCTCAGCTTTATTGGTCGACTACCAACATATTTACCTGCAAACAAAAGACAATGAGGATTTGTATTGCGTGTTATCTATTGTCAGCTATTGATGCCTTGGTATCATTAGCTAGTGAACTGACGCGATATCATTCTACCTAGCTTGCCATTTTTGGGACTTTTTGATTTGGGCGACTGGATATTGTATTTTTTGGAACTTTTGTATTAGTATATTAGTAGATTTAGTATATTGCCTTTCTTTATTCGTACCTTTTTCTCCCCTTTTTTCCAGTCTATGAAACCTATAGGGAGAGACTATACTGAAGTTGATTTTATGAGTAGTTGAAAAGAACTCCAGGGGTTTAAAACGGAAGGGCGTTCGATCCTCCAGGGGTTTAAAACGGAAATCCTCCAGGGGTTTAAAACGGAAGGGCGTTCGAAGTTCGAGCCATCTTCGGGATCATCGTTGCGGGTGGCGAGTGCTGATGTGATCAGCTGAGCCCTTTCAATAAGCAAGCTCATGAAACACCGTTGAATACTCCGAATAATACATAATGCCATGTGTGAATTTACTCAGATACAACATGTCTGTCAACCATGTCTGACATGTTTACGTGAAAAAATGTTTCACAGACACAACAGAAAGTTAATTAGCGAATGAAAATGCAAAAATGCGTTTTCAACACAGCGCAAGTAAGTAATTTTCATTTGGCTGATTCATGAGGCATTTAGTACATAAAACACTAAATGGAAACGTAGGTTAAGGAAGTCTATCGTCATGCTCCAAACTCAATCGCATGTAGATGAATATACTGAAAAAGCCCACATTCCATTCTATTCCTCCAGGAACAAAATTCTAACCCTTGAAAACCAAACAGGTTCTTGCGATTTAAAATTACGCAAAGATAAGGACGCTTCTCGGACAATAATTTCTTTAACATATAAATTACCTCATATCATATCTCAAAGAAAAGGAACTGGAAAAAAGACTTAACACACCCATCAGCACTGCAACCTCTAAAATCCACTATGACAATAATAATAATTAGGTTTATTCATCAGAAAATACATAAATTAATAATAATGCCCTATGGAGTTAGTCTGTAAGGGGTTAAATACGACATTAAAAAAAACAATTATATTGAAATAAGGACAAAAGAAGGGGAAAATAAATGAATATATCAATAAAAGACAGAAAGCCCTTCACACATTTGGCCTCAGACACCCAAACTATACAAAAAGAAATTTCCACGTACACACTGAGCCCCCCCCCCCCAAAAAGGCCAAACAAAGAAATCGCCAGCTTAGACGGCTGAGAACAACAAAAAAATTCATAAAATTCAAATAATGTAGTTTTATCAACTTACGGACTTCTGGTAGAATATTACACGGTCTTATCTCATTCGGCAAATATTCCCGAATTAGAGGCCCAACATGCCTGATACTAAATCTAGATCTAGTAGTTGTAACCAATGGTCTACGAATCCAAAGAGAAGTTCAAATTTCATAATCGTTAAAGAGATGAAACGCGTGTGAAAAGCGAAGAAAAACGGAGACACAGAATAAATTATACATAAATAAAACATTACAAAGTTTACAAATTCCCACAAAAGGTAGCATACGAAAAGTCACAAAAGGGTGGAAAACGCCACTATGCTCTGGCACACTTTTTTCCACTTAAAAAGGACATATTAAATTTCAACTTATTTTCAAAGAAGGCTTCTTCCGAAATCCTAGGACTATTTGCTTGACAAGAAAAAAGAGAAGAAAAAAACAAACAAACAAGTAAACAGTAAGATAAAACAAAGATAAATTGAAATTTTCGTAAACAGGGACTTAAAACTTTAAAAATAGAGTTCTCTGTATGCTGACTTTTGATGGTGTAGCTTTTATCAAGGTTACTTGCCATTTCGAAAGTGTTTTACCTTTCTTTTTGGAAATGGCTAAATATGCCCAGGCTTGCTACTTTTGATGGGTGGCTTTAGATTTGATGAACTTTATATGTTTGGAATCGCGATAAAGTTTGAATCTTCTGATGTATATTGTCATCAAAACTCCGTTTGTAGAAGTGTTGGTAACTATTAGCACAAATTACCCCTTACTTAGTTTTCGCTACCATGAACTGCTTGATTACTTGCCTAATGAACAGACACTTAAAACTACTAAAAAAACACATACCCAACAATCAGTCCATCTCAAAGCTTCGCAAAACAATGAAAAGCAAAAATTCTCATTCCTGATTACATATAGAATGTTTGATTTTAATTGGAAGGTCACTTCAATCACGTGTTTCATCAGATTTGGATTTCTATTCTAAGAGGAAAAATTTGGTCCTCCTCTCAACTTTTTGGTCCATCTTCTCCACTTCCTAAACCGCATTGTTCCTCTCTTAAAACTTTATCTACATCATCTCTAAGTCTAAAAAGTATCATTATACTAAGTAATTTGCTTCCGACAGAAACCAAGCTAATACCACTATATTTACCACACTCATTCTTATCATTCATTTTCTTATAGAGGGGTTTAATTAAAGTTTTCCCAAAATAGCTAGGTACTTCCCCTTTTCAAAAATCATATTCATGTTCTTCAGTAGTTTATCTCCAACTTTACAACCACCATATTTGAAAACTCATTTACTACACTATCAGGACCTGGAGCCTTTTTTTTTTAAGTACTGTCAGTAATTCATCCTCAAAAATAAATCTTCCTTCATTTTTTCATTATTTTCTATATCTTATATAGTTTATAAGCTTCTATAATAATAATAATAATAATAATTTATTTATGCCCTCTATAGATACATGATGTACACAGAGGAGTATAGGAAATAAATGAAAAAAACCCTGAAAAATACAAAATTACACTTCAAACGAAAAGGACGACAACAAGTAGCACATAATACTCAATAACTCATGAATATATAGCTTATGATAGCTCATTAGTGCATAAGACTAAAACACTCATAAAACGCAACGCATAAACACTCATAATACATAACGCATAAATAGCTGTTTTATTAAAGCAATGGCGACAAAACTATTTTTCCATTAAACGAGACAATTAAGGGGGAAATTTATTCTATTTTCTCTAGATTGTCTAAGAAATAGGTCGTATTGTTGATCCATTTTAACATTAATATCAAATATTCCGAATTTTTGTATAATATACCTATTTTTGAACCATAGTAGAATTCCAAGAAAATATTTACAAAACCGAAAAAGTACACGCGGATACGTTTTTTATCACTTTTACTTAAAAACTTCAAAAATGGAACAATGAAAAATACACGAGGTGCAAACATTGAATTATAAATTATAGCAAGTGTTTGTTTATCAAAACGACCTTTCACCCTGACTAGCAGGCCATAAGTTTTCCTAAGTTTTCCCAGTACAGATGATAACACCAACTCCCACGTAGCTTTAATTGTCGGGCCAAAAGGCAAGCGAAGGTGTTTAATGGAATCATTATTAAAGATATTAAGTGATCCCACCCTAATTGAATGATGCTGGAAATCACTGTCATTGCCTGCCACTAGGAATTCTGTTTTAGTAGGTTCAATCTCTAATCCTATCTCCCGTAAATGTGAATGTAATATATTAATTGCATTCTGTATTGATATTAAATTGTCCGAAAATAACAAAATATAATCAGCATACGACGAGAGGCTAATGTCGATGCCGTCAATCACATATGGGGGTAGGTACCGTGTGGCTGTTCTAATTGCGTTATTAAATATAACGGGGCTAAGAACTGACCCTTGTTTTACTCCACGACGTAAAGAAATTCGGTCTGAAAGTTACCCTCCCGAAAAAATTCTCACAGATGAATTACCACACCAACCCTTCAAACACTGGCTTATAAATGGGTTCACTCCACTACGCAACAATGATGAAAAGGCGTGGCTATGCAACATACTATCAAACGCTCTTGAAATATCAACTCCGCACACAAATAGTTGTTTTTAAAATTATGATGGTGTTCCAATATTTCTAGAAATATTGCGTGTGCATTTTGAACCCCTACACCACTTCGAAAACCTAACCGATGGTCCCCCACATCACATTTTGTTGATAAATATGGGAGTAAAATATTTTCAAATAATTTACTAATAACAGAACAAAGTGTTATACGTCTATATGATGAACAATATGAAGGATCCTTGCCCATCTTGCGTAAACAAACTACTCTACCTTCTCCCATCAAAGAAGGGACATAATGCTGGATTACTATTACTTGATATAATAACTTAAGATGTTCAAGTAGTTTTGAAGTACCATACAAAAGGTGCTCTCATAACAAACCATCTGGACTTGGGCCTTCCCACATTTTAGTCATCTAATTTTAATCAAAACCGAAGATGGAGAAAAACAAACTAGGTTTTATATGGGTTCAACTGAGAAAAATGCTTATATAACAATTCACGATAACTCAATTCAGTTGATGGTGGGTTGGACGAAAATACTGAAGTAAAGTGTCCATACCATTGTTTCCACCGGGATTCGGTCTGATAAATCAGCTGATGATTGCGTTAATCTATTAACCTCATTATAAAGTAACTTTGGATTATTCTTAATTTTGGTTGATATATCTTTTACTTGTTTTTTCTTCCATGTTGCCTGAAACTTCATATATTTCTTTTTTGTTGATTTAACTATCTGGAAAAGGGGACCATTTCTCGGTCGGTCACATTGATCCAAAATATGATACCATAGCCGATATTTCTCTTTTGCTTCGCCCAACCCAAGCATAATAGACCATCCTTTTTTTGTGTATTTTTACGGACTCTAATAACAGGAACCGCAACGGAAGCCGCAACTTTCATAGTATGAACTATTTCAACATAATACATATCTAATTCCAACGAATGAAATTTTTGAGACTGTGATAGGAGGTGAAAAGGAATTCTAATTCTACTGAGAATATCATCTAATACGCATTGATATAAGTTTACGTCTATCCTATCCCATAGCTGTTTTTGAAACCATTTCGGACTACAACGCATATGACAAAAAACATTTAAAACAACAAACACTTCAAGGTAAGAATGATTACTAATCAACATTTCATCCGATACTTTAACCAGAGACTTTTTTTTAACGATTCAAGATCTGAGATTATAAAGTCCTTATTTGCCACACTACCTGAATTATGAACATAGTATAATTTATGTTTTCATTGCCACAGTTAGATCTTTCGGAAGTGATGATAATAAGATCTGGGACCACGGTAAACTAGGAATAGTAAGGTCAGTGTTAAAATCGCCAAAAAGCAAAAATGCTTTACCAGACGCTCGTATTTTATGAGAAATTTTTGAGACACTTGCATAGGCTTTAGCAAAACGTTCGTTAGATTCTTCGTTTCTGTAATTAGTAGGCATATAAACTGCAAGAATAACGGTATGACCTAGATCAACCGCACAAAAGTATCATTCGTTTCAAGTCAAGACACAGGCTCTTATTTACTCCAATCATAATGCCGCCAGAGGGACGACCTCCTGTGATTTTCGCAGGACGGATGAAGAACTCGTGTTCACAAGAAACTTCCAACTGATTACTATTAACGCCACTTAACTGGTGCTCTACTATACACACTATTTCGAATGACTTGAAAATTTCGGCTACAACTATTAACTTATCTCTTGCTCCATTTATGTTCTGAAAATACAGGTTTACACTGTCAGGTTCGGTGCAAAGGTCCATACCTGTGGGGGGGGGGTATCAGCCTCAAGCTTGAGTGCTCGAAGCACCGATAGGCATACGGCTCTTCAACACGGCACAGGAGAACCTGTTGCTTCTGTGATTTCCACCACAATTTGTGCATTTCACAGTAGAGGCTGAGCATGCATTATCACGGCTATTAACATGGGGCCCGGCACATTTACCACATTTAAGTTAGTTCATACATTCACGAGCAAAACGATCGAAGCCTTGGCATTTATAGCACTGCTTGGGTCGGTTCAAGGGAATTGACACCTGGAAAAGCGAATAATCAATTTTGATGCCATGCTTTAGAGCGATATCGAGATTTAGTTGAGACTTAAAGGACAACTGCACGACTGAACTACCTCCAAAGCGCTTTGCTTACACATCAGAGTTTACTAGACCTGTAATAGTTGGTTCATCAAAGCCCTTGTCAATCCGTATAATTTCTAGATGTTCCTTCTTTACGACCTTAGCATTGATGCGTGAACCGGGTGGTAGTGCACTTACCACCGATGAGGCAGAATCATTATCTTTCATAAACACCAGTAGCCTATCTCTCCGTTGCTCAACATGGTAGACTTTGTCTAAGCATCCTAAATTTGAAAAAAATCGCGCTGCTTAGCGGGGTTGGAAGACTGCATACTAGCAGGTAAATTACTAAAAATAACAGGAACTGCAGTATTTTCTGGCATAGGAAGGAACGGCCACAAACGGTTTTGTTCATTTTGGAGGTTTTCCCAAATCCGTCCCTGCACATACCACTCTCCCATACGCTCTTTTCCATTTTTATTTTTTCCTAAATTTCAGAAATAAACCTCAATTTAAGAAATAAGAAATTTGGATTGGATTGTGCAAAGTTTCGAGGCTCAAGACACTTCTCGTGCCTCATTTGAGAAGGAGGTCTGTTTTGAAAGGTTTCACTAATATAACTCTGAGATTGTTTAAGGTTATCAAATGTCAGAATCCTTTGGAGGGAGAAGGTGTGGAGTCAGGCGCTTCAAATACCTTTCTGAGAGATCATTAAGACTCTCGATCCATTTCGAAGAGTTTCATTCACCTAACTTAACTAATTTCCAAAATAAAAAAACGCCCATGATCTAGAAGTTTTCCCCAAGAATAGTTATATTCCTGTTTCACATCAAGGTCTATATTTGTGGGAGAGCGGTATATGCAGGGACGGATTTTGGAAAACCTCCAAAATGTATGGTTAACATTGGAGTAGAAAAATGGTTTATAGCTCAAATGAAAGCCCCAGAACTGCTGCATAAACTGTGATTTTTCCAGATTTTTCTTGCATAGCCAGAAGAAAAAAAAGGGGGTGTCCCTGCTTATACCATTTGTTCCACCAAGTACCAGGAATGGTATATCTTGGGACACGAGATGGAATACTCTGGGACATAGTAAAAAGATTCATATATTGGTCAAAAACTTTGAATTTTTTTTTGCTTTTCAAGCTCTTCCAGCAGTCCCAACTTTTCCTCTAGCCCTGTCACCCTGTGCTTTCTTATCTTTTCTTTTGGTTTCTTGTTCTTCAATCTGTCTTTTCACAGGAGTGTCAGTAAGAATCTTTGTAGAGGCTTTCTTCCTGCCTCTGCCACTCAGTACACGTGGGGTTTGGACAACTGCAAAACAGATGTGGGACTCGTGGTTGTCCATTATCAGAAGATTCGGGTTTTCAGGGGAAGCATGCGAGTAAGTCTTGAAATGTTTGCGATATTCCATAAACAGTTCTGGGTTTACCCATCCGGAAGGCGAGGCTACTCCAGCAGAGTTAGCAGGAGCACCAGTTAGCATGAGAGGTTGAAATTTCTTGCGTGGGAATATAAGGTAGGGGGGATGGTACTTCCTGCTGGCAGAGATGGTTCCAACTATAGTCATAAGCATGCCACACTCAGCTGAGGTTACTTTGCCCACTATTTTCCTACCCTTCTCGGCAAAAACCATCGGAGGGACATGAACAGTGGCGACTGAGGTTTCATCACAGTTGAATATGTTGTTTGCTGTAAATGGAGTTTTCTTCAAAACTGACTGCAAGCTGGAGAAAAACTCCTGTACATTGTGCTTGTTAAGGCTTGTGGCACGCCCCAAAGTTATTGCCTCTGGCTTTCTAGGTGAAAGCTCTGGTTTTCGAGCCCGAAATCCAGCTAACCAGTCTATGCTGGCTTCTTTGGAGCCTGTCCGGTTGTCTAGGACAGTCTTGTTGTTTGCAACGGCGTAGTTGTAAGCAAGGGTTCTGGTGTCTCAACTGGTCACACCATAACACATTCTGCTCGCTTGCAGCAGGTATTGAGAGAGTGATGCTTCTTCTTCAGGCGTAAAATTAGTAGCAAATCCGAACTGTAAGAATTCATACGGTGTTGGCGGTAGGGGGGGGGGAATGACGATGTTTATAATATGCCTACGCCACTCAGAGAGAGAGAGAGAGAGAGAGAGAGAGAGAGAGAGAGAGAGAGAGAGAGAGAGAGAGAGAGAGAGAGAGAGAGAGAGAGAGAGAGAGAGAGAGAGAGAGAGAGAGAGAGAGAGAGAGAGAGAGAGAGAGAGAGAGAGAGAGAGAGAGAGAGAGAGAGAGAGAGAGAGAGAGAGAGAGAGAAGAGAGAGAGAGAGAGAGAGAGAGAGAGAGAGAGAGAGAGAGAGAGAGAGAGAGAGAGAGAGAGAGAGAGAGAGAGAGAGAGAGAGAGAGAGAGAGAGAGAGAGAGAGAGAGAGAGAGAGAGAGAGAGAGAGAGAGAGAGAGAGAGAGAGGGAGAGAGAGAGAGAGAGAGAGAGAGAGAGAGAGAGAGAGAGAGAACTTATGGTGTTCTCTGAACTCAATATAAGACCTGAATATAATTACAAAAAATTACCCTAGAACGGCAAAGCCGCCTATGGGCTGTGGGTAGATTCTATCCGTAAACATGCTTTTTCCAGCCAATGCAATCCCTCACTGTTTGCAACAGCACCTTAAATGAATCAACTATATTACCCTTTTCTCTCCCCATCAATTTCGACCAAAATTGACTCACTCGTAGAACCACACAGTTACAATTTGTGAGTTTAACTGCCCACGCAATAAAAGAAAAAGGAAATGGTGTTACCACTATTGAGAGAAAACTAAAGATTACGACAAAGAGGAAAGAGGATAATTGCGAACCAAAAAAGAGACAAAGAAAGGACATTTATCTTAAAAAAACAAGAACTGAAGGTTCCAACATGTGGTATATCATGTCCCACTACATACCACTTGTCCTTGTCCCAGTATATACCATGCGAACTCTACTTGCAAATTATGTCTGATTTTTTTTTACTGTTGCATGTTTTTCCACAAGATGGCCACACGACATGAGCTGATGTTTTAGCTTTCGTTTGCTATCTTACACTCATACAATTTCTGTAAACAATAACAAAATAAAGCACAAAAAACTATTACCCAAATATTTTTTTGGGGGGTATAGCCGAAACTTTGAGGTCGATTTTCTCAAAAACGAAAAAAGCAACTTGCCAAAATGATAGAACTATCATGTCCGCCAGTAAATGAACTATACTAGGTGGCTTTATTGGATTTTTTAAAGAATGATAAATGGCAGATAAGTACTGTGTCCCACCTTATACCCTGTCCCTGCATATACCACTTACCCCTATATATGAAAAGCCATGATGTCATTCTACCCGGAACCTGACACCAATTGAAGACACCAAATTAATTATTGAGAAAAATAAGAAGATGTGTTTTTTTGAACTTACGCACAAAAATGAACCGGTTTTTAACTGGTTGTCATCACAGAGAAATAGCTAAGCTTATATTCACAGCTAGAATATCTATGAAAAGCCAATAATTCATTTTATCAAAATCCCATTGAAAACTTTAAGGAACTTAAAGAAACAAAAACAGTATGTAAGAGTATGTAACAGTATGTTTACTTTCCCCAAAAAATCAGAATTTCACGGGATCGTTGGTTCGAATCATGGAACGTCTGGTAAAGTTTCTAAAATCTTCACAGTACAGAAAAACAAAGGTAAAATTAGCGAGACCGGTTGGTTGCGGAAATGGGACGAGTGGACCACACTCGCCACCCTGATCTTGCTCAAAACCATTATACGTTTGGACTGGGGCATTTTCGTTTGGGACAGCCCAGTTTTTCTCAAATACGCCCCCTTTTTTATATAATCTCAGTAAGCATTTGTATAAACTCCCTGATGATTTTTAGAAACTGTAGGTAATTCACGATTTACGTAATTAACCAAAACATATGTCCTAGACAGAACATACATACAATCTTTAGAGGAATTTAATACAAGCTATTCATAAAATAAAGACTGCACGGGGCATTGAGGAGAAACAGGTAAACCATTTCAATTTTTCTTGGGAAGGGGGGGGGGGAGGCATCAGGATCAATAATTATTGGAAGGCCAATGGTGCATAAAACTTCAACTTAGAAGCAATTTAAAAGAAAGTTATCCACATTGACACGTCTGAATTTAAGTGAGGTGTCACCACACTAACCCTCCCCAAATGATATCCATACAAAAAAACATCATTAGGGAATTACTCTTTCATAGACTAGCCTGGCTTCTAATAGTGTATTATAGAAACTCTTAAGGGGAAAGGGGCTTGGAAATCATGAGATGTTCATTGTTCACAAAACGTCAAGGTGAAAGCCCTGAAAAGGTGATACAAATGAAATGAAAGAGTTACTATAGTTACATCGCGTTAAATCTTCTTGCATTTTCATCATCATTGTAAAAAATAAAAAAAGACATCAAAGAATACAATCAAAACATTTTTTTGATTAGTATTCTTAGGTCCTCCCAGAAACGAAATACACAGGATTGCTACATTACTATTCAACAAATACACCTACAAAGTTCCATAGAAATAAAGTAGCAAATAAGCAGATTTCGAGCCATAGCGCAAGTCTTTCAAGTATTTATGAACTGGTACATAGACTGTTCTCAAGATAATTTACTACTTGAGCTTTAACAAGGGAATTGAGATCATATAGCTCCAGGATAACGCCTGAATTAGTCAATAAATGAAGGTAAGTTTGTTTAACCCAGTTCCCTTTATTTCTTTCTGTGTGCTAGTACCCATCATATGGAGTTAAAGTACAGCCTTTAAAGCACAGACACTACAAACAAACTAAATAATAACGAACGGCTGAAGCTCGGACATTTAGCCCGTGCCAATAAAAGTCCCTTGGGCCTTCAACCCTCGCAAATGTAGCCTAACATTACCCCCCCCCCCCCCTTGCACGGTACGGTTGAGAGCTAGGGATGCAAGTAAGTTCAAGTGTCTTTTTCTCTGCTGACTGATTTGCAGATAAACTATTCAAGATGGAAACAAACTTTTTCTGCAAATAATTTTGCAGGCATGGCAACGCAAACCTATATATACAAATTAATTTTGTTTTTTATATACAATTTGAAACATGACCTCCTGAAAAATGGCAACATGAGAAGGCTACGTAAGCTTTAAAAATAATCATTTTCTTTAAAATGGCAACCGCATAAGTATTTTTGTATATTTCGTAAGTATCTTCATGAACTTTACCATATTTGGGATAATATGATATCATAAATAGACATAAATTATTAAAAAAAATGGTGTTTCAGTAAAATATAATCAAACTTTGGTGTAAAGAGAGGCATGGAGGAGGTGGCAGTCGCTTGATATACAGGGTAACTTCGGATAGATGTTAGTGGACAAGTCAAGGAATGGACAAAACGAAAACAGTCTGAAGCGAAACCGCTTGAACGTGGCACAGGCACAGAAAAACCAACTAAATATTTCCATGGAAGAAAAATCGTAGAGGTCAAGATAAAATACCCTTTAAGGCGAGTGGTTATTTTTTCTCGTAGATGATTAATTCGTTCTTATATTTGGTGGATACAGGAAGATCGTTATTGTAGTTAGTTTTGCATTGCATTTTTATGTTAGTGTTAAATGTAAAATGGAAAAGGGATCCACTTTTTTAAGAAGGTACAGAGTTTAATAATAATCATATTATAGAGATTATACATGTATTTAATCATACCAAGCGTTAGGGTCAAATGTAAACAGGAAAAGGGATCCACTTTTTTAAGAAGGTACAAGCTACATTCAAATAGGCAGTCACCATTATTTGAATACCTCACTAATCCATACTTTAACTTAATAAAATCCTGCTTGATTAAACCTTGTTCCATGAATGGGATGGGGGGGGGGATGGCAAAAGGAAAATTATTTAAGAAGTAGGAACTTCCTGAGAAAGAGTAAACAGTGAAGTTTTAAACAGACTAGAATGGAGGAAGGTTCTGTGCAGCTGCGTTTGCCTGAAAAAAAAGCACTGCGATAAGTTGTCACTATAGAGAATATTCTTCAGAAACTTCTGATCAGCTAAGATCTTCCAAAAAACAAAATAAATATAAGAGGAAATTGAAATAATATAACCTTGTCATTGATGTAATTTCTTAAGTTTAATGATAAAATATGTTAGCTGGTACCAGAATAATATACCTATGATGGCTTCGTGCTGGGGTCCCAACTACCGATAAATGAAAAACGAACTATTGGCACGTCTGAACGCAAAGGCTAACAAAGGACTGTAATTTTAAAAGGACCGCCTCAATAAACTTATAATAACAGAGATTAGTTCTATTTATGTTTGAAGGTAAAAAACTAAAATATTATCGCTGATGATATCAATTCATAGCGGGATGATTTCCTTGACGATATCCTCCAATGTTCCGTTCGATATCTATATTTCATTCAGCAGAACTACACATCATTTGTAGAGACCTAAAACACGATTGGATCTTCATTTAGTGAATCTCCTCATCTAACTGAACTTCTTTTCGACGGCTTAGAGGACAACGGCATTTTACAGATATACCGATTTCTTTTTGCGTCCTCTGTGGCACAAAAATACCCTTATATCAAACAGGTATCGTATTACGAATCCTTTATCACCAGTTGAAAGGAAACTTGCCAAATTTAGACTGATGTCATCCATAGTTACTACTCCTGGACTAGTGTGATTTTAGTCTTTTGTTAAACAGTAAAGTTTTTCTTTTTTTTATACATTCTACCATAACATTTTCTTTTTCAACTTTGATGGGTAATAGATCAATGATAATACTAATAATAATAGTCTCCATGAGAATGTAGAAAAAGATGTTGACCAAAATGTCTTCTTTTTTCCAACAAGGAAACCCCCGTTTATTCTCATAGGCAGCACAATTGCGCTTCCTACGTAAGGAGCGATATGGCTTCAGTGTATTATTATTTTTTCCAAGAGGCCACTTCGTATGGAATGAGTTGTTGCAGAAACTTCGCAGGGGACTCCTTCAATTGGAAATTGAAAGTTCTATTACTCCTTTTAAGAGTCAAAAGTGATTGGAGAACACACGACTAACCTAGACCCCCTTTTTACCTACCCTAATCACAATTTTGAGATGGCCATTTTGTTCAAAATAGTCAAAAGTAAAATAGCTATGACACCGGAGATGACTTGCCTCCCCCCCCCCCCCAGTCCCTGGGGTAAAGGATAGTATATTATGCAGTTTTCCCATTGTTAACATGTAGGATTTATTATTGAATAAATCCAGCTTATCAAAAGGTGCGTTTAGAATATCTTAGGACCGGGTAAGGGTATTAAGTCGAAACTTTCAGAGCTACTACAACTACTTACGACTGCAACTGTGACTACTTGCAACTCCAACTACTTACAACTAGGACTATGATTAATTATGACTGCGACTACCAGTGGCGACAACTAATTATGATTGCGACCATCTGTGACTGCAACCACAACTACTTGCGAATGCAACTGTGACTACTTGCGATTGCGATTACGACTGCAACTCCATGCGACTGCAACTACTTGTCACTTGTACTACTTGCAAATACAACTGTGGTGTTTTTTTTCTTTATTTGTTGATGTTACGAAAAAATAAAAAGACGCAAAACGAAATAAGATTGTTTTCAGTATAACGTAATTGATGTTCTGGTCTATAGAAGGCTAAGAGGGTGTTAGCCCGTCTCCTGTTTGTGGTAATTTCTCTTGTCTTAGAGTTTGACTTGATCTTTTGTGACTTCTGTTCATTCAAAGCTTCAATTATCCTTCGATTTTGTTTCTGCTCGTCTTTGGCTTAATATAGCTCTTTACCTTTCTTTGATAAACTTCTTTTGTGGATTTTTGTTTCTAAATCAATAACATAAAGAAAAGATTCGGGTTGAATGAAGGAGAGGTAGATGGATTTTCTTTTGAATAGTACAATGTCAAAACAAATATAACAAGCTTACGATATCTTCTCAATACATAAGACGTTCTCAAGGGAATTCTGATCCGCATTACAAGTTCAATAAACAGAAACTAAATAGAGGTGTAAATAACATGTCTTGCTTCCAAACGTATAATTGACAAGGACAGGATAGAGAGGATTTTAAGCTTTTAGTAAACATTTGTTCTGCCATAATCTTCAGACGTAGATGTCCCAACAATATCGGATCACAATTTTGAGATAGACATTTCATTCAAAATAGTCAAAATATCAAATAAATATATCTCTGCAGATAACATGACTTCCACAGCTCCTGGGACAAGAGCCGTAAATTATGTTAATTGTAAATTATTTATAGAGATTTCATGGCGAAAAAAGGGGAGGTATATTTGATCTTGGGTATCCGATTGGCTAGAAGCTTCATAATTTTGCTAAAGTCTACATTTATGATTTAATAAGAAAAATGGTTTTTATGTTTTCGAACATATAGAACAGTTTTCCAGTTGTCAGGATTAATATAAATCGATCGAAATTAGAGATTAATTAATACCTCCTCTCCCACACCCTCTTCAATAGCCTACTCATCTGATGGCTCGCGAATAGTTAGAAAATTTGGGCGTCAAAATTCACTCTTTGAGGCCCCCCCCCCCACAAACACACACAACAACCCATCGACTTCCACCATGTACGCTGATACGCTATTATACATTACTATATATACTTTTACCAATATCAATTAAATGAAGTTTAATAAGAGACATCTACATGAACCGTTTGTTTTGTCTGAGCTACGTGACTCTTTAGGAACTAAATGGCGACCGCGGTGTATTACAGCCTCTGAAACTGGGAAGATCAATATACCGTTTTTGAATAAATTTAAATCAATTGGCTATCTTAGAATCTTCAATCAATAACAACTTGGTCCTTTTTGGGGATGAATTGCAGTTTTTTGCCACAAAGCGGCAGAAAACGGTACTTTGCTGTGACACAATCTGTCTGGGTACTTAAAAAGGGCACTAGAACTTTTTATTTACGCCTGAAGGAGTCGTCTCCCGATTTTCTAGGATACTGGCTCTAAACGATCGCCCCTGAAAAAAAAAAAAAACAAACACGCATCCTTGATCTTTCTCCTCGAAAACAAATTTAGAATTCCATATTTTTGTAGATAGGAGCTTAAGACCTATACAGTAGGGTTTTCTGACATGCTAAAGTTGGTAGAGTAATTTTCATCAAGATTACTTGCCCTCTTGGGAGTCTTTTCAATCTTTTTTAAAAATAAGACAAATTTTCTCAGCCTCTTGACTTTTGATGGATTGTGTTAAAATTCATCCCTTTTGTATATTTGGATTGACTACAAAAAGCTGATTGTTTTAGAAGTATACTTGTTGCCAAAACTCCTTTTTTTAAAGTTTCGGTTATTATTAGCTCAGGTCACTTCTTACACTTTGTTACCACCAACTATAAGAAAGGAGTAATCAAACAGTTCGTAACCACGAAATGTTTGATTACCAACCATATATTGACATGCTTTATTCGAGATGCGTTTGAAACAAATGAAATAGAAAAACAAGTTTTTTTTTTCAACTGAAAGTAAGGAGTGACATTAAAACTTAAAACGAACAGAAATTATTCCGTATATGAAAAGGGCTGTCCCCTCCTCAACGCCTCGCTCTTTACTCTAAAGCTTTTTATTGTTTTAAAAAATAAAGTTGTGAGAAAGAGTCAAACTTTAGCGTAAAGAGCGAGGCGTTGAGGGGGGGGACAGCCACTTTCATATAAGGGATGATTTTTGTTCGTTTCAAGTTTTAATGTCGCTCCTTACTTTCAGTTAAAAAAAAAAATTGTTTTTTTATTTAATTTCTGAACGTTTTTTAATTAATCCAGGTTTTGATTTTGGCTCAACGTATATGAATAATTAAAACGAAATTTGCATATTAATTTTACATTCTTTTTGGTTAAATGACTTTTTCAAAATTTTCATCGGAAGATTTTGAGAAAAGGGGGCGGAGGAGGGGGCCTAGTTGCCCTCCAACTTTTTTTAATTACTTAAAAAGCGCACTAGAACTTTTAAATTTATTTACAACGTTTTTATTAGTAACAAATATACGTAACTTACGTATTAACTTACGTAACGAACTTAAATATTCGTATATTTTTATTACGTATATTAGGGGGTTCGCCCATAGTCAATACCTCGCTCTTTACGCTAAAGTTGGAATTTTGTTCAATTACTCTAAGAATGACCCCTTAATCCCAAAGGCCGTTTAATTAGAATAAATAGCTCTTATGAAAGTACTAGAAAAACTTTAGCGTAAAGAGAGAGGTATTGACTAGGGGGCGAACACCCTCTTATGCGTAATAATTTCTGTTCACTTTAAGTTTTGATGTTGCTCCTTACTTTCAGCTGAAAAAACTTGTTTGTTTTTAATTTAATTTCTGATCGTTTTTTAAATAATGCTGGGAAATCCAACACTTCCTTCATAGCAATGTCTCTTCCCCCATGAAAACTTCCTCCATGAAAAGATCCTCCCATGTACCCCCCTCCCCCCCATTACCAGAAAAATCCCCCCTGAAAACGTCTGTATATTTCCCAGTAAACAATACTATATGTAAACATTGGGCAAAGTTCATAACTTGCAGCCCTTCCCCCGGAGACTGCGAGGGATTAAGTCATCCTCAAAGATATAGTTAATATATTTTCGACCATGCTGAACAAAATGGCTATCTCAAAATTTTGATCAGGTGACTTTGGGAAAAAAATGAGCGTGGGAGGGGGCCTAGTTGCCCTCCATTTTTTTGTCACTTAAAAAGGGCACTAGAACTTTTAATTTCCGTTCCAATGAGTCCTCCCACGATATTCCTCCCACTGGATCGATACGATCATCCCTGGGAAAAAAAACGAAAAAATTAAACGAACAAACAAACAAATAAACACGCACCCGTGACCTTTCTTCTGGCAAAAAATACAAAATTCCACATTTTTTACATATAGGAGATTGAAACCTCTACAGTAGGGTTTTTTGATACGCTAAATCTGATGGTGTGATTTTCATTAAGATTCTATGACTTTTAGGGGACGTTTACCCCTTTTTCAAAAATAAGGCAAATTTTCTCAGGCTCGTAACTTTTGATAGGTAGGACTAAACTTAATGAAACTTATATATTTAAGATCAGCATAAAAATCCAATTCTTTTGATGTATCTATTGGCATCAAAATTCGTTTTTTAGAGTTTCGGTTACTATTGAGCCGGGTCGCTCCTTACTTACATTTCGTTACCACGAACCGTTTGATTCCCAACCATATATTGACATGCGTTATTCGAGATGCGTTTAAAAAAAAAAAAAAAAAAAAAAATGATATTACTAAAAACTTTTTCCAAGAGAATTTTTATTAAACTTTCTTTTGGCGAATTATCCAAACTAGCTTGAAAAACAGTTAGGTTTTCTGCTTTTACACGTTTTCAATCTTAGCCGAAAATAAGAAAAATTAAATCATCGGAAGATTATTGAAACAGATTAAATTAGATCTTACTGAAACTAAAATCCCTACTAAGTAATTAGTCCATATATATTCATAACTAACATACCGACTAAGCTAGTTCATATTGTAACTAAAATCCCAGCTATGTTCCTACAAAAAAAACCCACATATATATATATATATATATATATATATATATATATATATATATATATATATATATATATATATATATATATATATATATATATATATATTATATATATATATATATATATATATATATATATATATAATATATATATATATATATATATATATATATATATATATATATATATATATATATTTATATATATATATATATATATATATATATATATATATATATATATATATATATATATATATATATATATATATATATATATATATATATATATATATATATATATATATATATATATATATATATAATATATATATATATATATATATATATATATATATATATATATATATATATATAAATCCTGTTTAATTCAAGTATCCAGCATAATCTTGACTTAAGTAAATTGGTTATGTCGAAACACCAATTATAACACTTAATACTGAAAACAAACATAAGGCTTTGACCGTTTCCATGTCCCCATTTCCGATACTTCAGAGCGTACACAGATATTTATCTCGGGAGTGGACACTAGTACAAAAACATCGAAAATAATAAAAGAAGTTAGGGAGAGATTCGTGAAGAATTCGATGTTAAAAGAGGGACCACATGCCATAAAGCTGCTCCCTCTCAAAACATGCCTGTTCATATTTCACCCTATTTTAACTTTTTTGTTTTCGCTTGAAACGCAATAGAAGTAAAAATTTCCAACTTTAATGAAACGTCACATGTTTTGAGTCAAGCACACAGTCAACTACAACATGCAATAACACATTCGTGAGTTAAAGCCTACTCTTCACCTTGGGCAGTTTCTTGGCGTTTTTACTCTTTACATCTGCAAAAGTTTTCTTTTTTATGTAATATAAAACAACATGGGCTTAGTTAAGAGAATAAATTAAAGCCAGTCATATTTACGGGGCAGGATATCTTCTCTAATAATTAAACTGGTGCTTCTCCGGCAAAGGAAATTAACAACGAGAAAAACAGCTTGTGGCAAACCAAGATTACGCAAAGGAACAAACATAACTCCATAAATAATTGGATATTTAGTATAATATATTTTACGGAAAGATAGAGAATCACAGAATGGCAAAATTCTTGATGATGCGTCTTTCGTTAACTTGGGAATCTGTTGCGTTAGGTGAATTTTAACTTTCAGAAATGGATTCAGAGTCTTATCTCAGGGGAGAATCTTTTAGAATGTCTATATCCACCCTTTCATCTCCAAACAACAATGACCTATGATGACCTTATACATTTTTGACCTTATACATAAACACAATGATGACCTTATACATTTTTTTTTACAACATCGAAACTTTTAAAATCTACAGCACAAGTCAGATCCATGGAAAGTGTTTCAGGACTCAGAATCTTTGTATATCTTGATCATGATGTTTTCAAGAATGCGTAAAAATGTATATGAATCATCATGGCTTAAAACCCTCCTCAAATCGTCGGAATTTCGTTCTCTCGATCAAGAATTATAGAAGAGCAGTGTCAAACCAGAATTAATAGATTTTTAAGACAGGTATGACCGGCGTTCAATGGAATTTTATAAGCGTTTGAAATATGGAAGGAGTTGAATTAGAAGCTTGGAAACCCTTCCCATTAGAAATTATCTAGATTCTGGATCCATTTCTGAAAGTTTCATTCACACAGCTTAATTACTTGCCAAGATAGCAGTAAGTCCCTCATCTGGAGTTTTACTTTGCAAAATACTAAAAACTGTTTATAAGACGGCTTCAGATTTAGATTCGGCAAAAAATGCATTAATAATAGAAGATAAGTTGCCCATCTTCTTCTTTGTTCGAAAGAAAGGGTTGATATAATCAGTAGTTAATCTGACTTTTATGTTTGAAAAAGTTTATGCCAACGATATATCCAGCGCCGTTAGTTTCGAACTGAAGTTTCATGAAGAATTATTCCTCAACGTCCAGAAATATATTTGATAGTACACTTCAGAAAGGTCACATTTAGTAACGTTTCATAAACTTCCTCCAACCTTTCATACAGTTTTCCAAATAAACCAGCGTTATTAAGTGTCAAACAGTGAGGCAGAGTGGGAGCTGGAATTCCTTTAGAATACATGACATTTCAGTTACTAACCCTCCATATCCAAGTCAATAAAGAAAAAATAATCAGAAAAATAGTTCACTCGGAAAAAAATTTGGAGACGAGCCGTCATTTACAAGCTTATACTAGGCTAAATTAATTGAAAAAAAAGGTTTTTCTGATGGAAGCAAAGACCATGGTTGAAACTTAAAACGAACAAAAAATTATTGCGTCACAGTTTATGCTACATATATCTGCATAACTGTTTCAAATAAAATGACTCATGATATTTCCCTATATTTGTAGAATTATCAGAAACGAATGCTTTACTGAAAACACAAAACCGCCGCAACAAAACAATAATAGGCACAGAAAAGTTCTAATAAAAAAACTAGTATAGAATTAAATTTTAAGACTAAAATAAAATTTAAAAGAAAAAAATAAATAGTGGTTAACTTATAAGGCTCTCAAAAGGAAATCAACAGATTCTAGCACGCAATTTTAAGTCTCTAAACACCTCAAAACAAGTTGTCAGTAAAGCTCTGGTTTTTCAGAATTCTGCGAAAAAAAAGTTTAAGTATCTTTCCACCACCTCCATACTAATTTGTATGGAAATACATTACCCATACGCGACACATTAGCAAACAAATTAAAAATCCTGAACATTTCCCAATAGAGGCCCAGTACAACCGAACTAAATATGTTTCTTTTTCACCAATCTTCTCTAATTTCTATTTTACGAATTTCATCAATTAAGCATATGACCCATGCAATCATGGTTTCAGCGATAACTGCAATCTAGTAAAGAGCGAAACACTACCCATAGTAACCGAGAGTTTAAAAACACCTTTTGAAAAAAAAAGAAAAATGTCTGGCAAAAAGGAATTGCCATGCACAGCTGATCTTGCAGTGGTAATTATTATTTTGGTTAATCTTATTAGTAAAAGTTTACTGCCAAAAACAAATATGTGGGAATATAGAAAAAGAGCCTGAAATCTTTTGCAAATAGCGTTGGATCGCAGTGAAGTGTTGGCGTTGGAACCGTCGTGGTCAAAAACCCTATACAAGGAGCAATAAAACTCTATAAAATACCCTATAAAACCCTATACAAAAACCCACACCTGAAAAAATAAAGAAACACTTTTTTGCATGGGAGGCACTAATGTGTCACTTTTTTTCTCTTCTCATTTTTCTTCTCTTCTATTTTTAATTTAAAGCTGAAATATCGGAAGGGTAACTACCTCCCGGGAAGTTATGATGTTGGTAGACTCCAGGATGAGATTCTGAGAGAAACTTTCTAGTAACAGTTGAATACTAAACTTGAGAGTTTAAAATTTGATAATGTGGAAGATGGTTGGAATAATTTTAGAAAAATAATTTGTGAAGCTGCTGAAGGTATATTAGGGAAGAAAGCTAGAACTACAGCTAAGAATATTAGTGAAAAAGCTTTATGTTTAATAGAAAGGAGAAAGGACTTGTACAAGAATTATCTGAGTGATAGATCATATGAAAACAAAAGGAATGTAAAGAAAGTGGAGAAAGCATTAAAATATGAACTAAGGAGGTGTGAGATGGAGGCCATGGATAAAATTGCCGAGGATCTGGAAGATGCAGCTAGACGGCATAATAGTAAAATATTGTACTGGCATGTTAACAAATTGAGAGGGAGTAGTCAATCCGGACTTGCCCCAGTTAAAGATAGGAATGGGGCCGCAATTAGCGATAAGGAAAAAACTAAAGAGAGATGGGCCGAACATTTTGAGAATTTGCTTAACCGAGATAGAGTTGCAGAAAAGATATAGAGGAAAATGAAAAAGTTTGTGATACCTTGGATGTGAAGGAAGATTTGTTTTGTGAGGAGGAATTAGCAACAGTACTAAAAAGATTAAAAAATAATAAGGCTCCAGGTGCTGAAAGGGTCGTAAATGAGTTTCTTAAATATGGTGGCTCTGAGGTTAGAAATAAGTTACTGAAGATTATGAATATGATTTTTGAAAAAGGGGAAGTACCTAACGATGTTAGGAAAACCTTAATTAAGCCACTTTATAAGAAAGGTGATAAAAGTGAGTGTGGTAATTATCGAGGCACTAGTCTAGTCTCTGTAGGTAAAAATTAATTAGTAACATGATACTTTTTAGACTGTAATAATTGAGAAGTGCCTGAGTTTTCAAACACCTTTGGTCCTCAGTTTTATAGATTATGAGCAAGCGTTCGATTCTGTTGATAGAAGAGCTTTAGTAAAGGTTTTATCCTTGTATGGTATACCAGACAATTACATTAAAGTGATTAGTGTTATGTACGAGAATAACACTGCTGCGGTTAAGGTAGGAAATGAGGTTAGCAGCTGGTTTTGTATTAAATCAGGAGTTAAGCAGGGTTGTGTTCTTTCCCCCTTTGTATGGATTATTTTGATGGACTTTGTTTTAGGGAGCACAGGAAAGGCAATGGGAGACCACGGAATCAAATGGGGAGGTAAAAGTCCACTGGACTTGGATTATGCTGATGATTTAAGCGTCCTAGATGAAAGTGTGAGCAAAATGAATGAAGTTTTAGAGGTTTTGCGAGTTCAGGGTGCTAGAATTGGTTTGAAAATTAATGTTAGGAAGACTAAGTCACTAATAGTAGGAATAAGTGAAGATGGAAAGGTGACGTTGGGAAATGAAAAGATTGATCAGGTGGGCAGCTTCACTTACCTTGGTAGTATTATTAGTAAAGATGGTGGGAGCAGTGAAGATGTTAAAAGTAGAATAGCCAAGGCTCAGGGTATTTTTTCACAGTTAAAAAAAGTTTGGAAGAATAGGAAGATAAGTCTGCAAACCAAGTTTAGAATATTAGAAGCTACAGTGATGACAGTGGTCAAATCTGGCTCTGAAGCATGGACGCTCCGAAAAGCGGACGAAGATTTGCTAGATGTTTTCCAGAGAAATTGCTTAAGGACTGACTGACCGTATTTCAAACAATAGGCTATACAAAAAATGTGGTTCAATACCGCTCTCTAGGGCTATAATGAAAGAAAGGTTGAGGTGGCTAGGGCACGTTATACGGATGAAGGATGACAGATTGCCGAAGATTGTTCTTTTCGGCCAACCATCTAGGGCTAAACGGAAAGCAGGTCGTCCCCGTCTGGGGTGGGAGGACGTCATAAAGAAAGATTTAAAGGAAATGGGAACTTCGTGGGCGGGTGTTAAAATGGAGGCTTTGAATAGATTGGGGTGGAGGAGGAGCGTGTGTAGCTGTGTTGGCCTCAGGCGGCTTGGTGCTGCGGTGAGTTGTTAGTCGTAGTAGTAGTAGTATTTTTCTTCTCGTCACCGTTAGTGGAGCACTGGAACCTCATAGAAAGCTGTTTAAGGTTCATTTAAAAGCAAATTTTTATTTCTACGTGCTTTTAATGAATTAGTCCTGACAACGCCATCTTAAAGTGTCATATAGCGCCAAAATTGACACTTTTCGGTGACATTTCTGGAGTTGAAAGTCTGGAAAGCATGAAATGGGTATCATCTTAATCTGAATGGTGGGATAAGCCTGAAGTTTAGAATTCCTTTCTTGTAAACTCCGCCTCCCAGCTCCTTTGTAAGTTTCATAAATCGTGCTCTGACTAGTAAAGATAGCAGGCTAGTGCAACACCATAGAGAAGTCAAAGGCTAGATTAAGAGCTCTTGATAATATCTATGTGCGTGTTTTAAATTCTTCTTGCTTCCTAAACCGCCATATGGCAGCAATAATGGCAATTTTTGGGGCCATTTCTGGAGTAGATAGGCTAAGAAGCATAAAAGGGGTACCATTAAAATCTGCCTGTTCGAAAAGCAACGACTAGGGATTTACAATCTCTATTTTCAATACCCTTTTCCTAGCCCCTAAAGCAACCAAGTAAAAAGAAAACCACGGCCCGTAGTGACCGAAAGTTTAAAAAACACGTACAGAAAAAAGGTGCTTAGTGAGCAAAATTGCAATTTGAAGCTGATTCAGAAATGGTAAGTGTCATTTCGATTAATCTTAGTAGTTAAAGTATATTCCGGCAACACACTTGTGTTAATTTCAAAAAAGAGCCACGTACACCTCGGAAATGCCTTCATCTTAAGGGCTCGCAATTATTCTCTTCTTCTTTGCCTCTGGCCCAGCGCACCATAAAATGAAAGACGACCAAATCAACGGTTGAAGTAACCTTATAGCAACCTTTATAAACTCTATTTATGATCTTTTATTAAATAGAAACTTAACTCAAATTCCTTCTCTTTAAAAAAAAAAAAAAAAAAAAAAAAAAAAAAAAAAAAAAAAAAAAAAAAAAAAAAAAAAAATCAGTAGTCGCCGTAGTGCAAATCAATTCAGTTTGGAGATTGAATTAAAACCAAGATGCCATCAAGACATGGCTAATTGGAGAAAAGGCCAAGACAGATAGTCTGAGTGAGAGGCAAAGCTGGCATAAGCCTTTTTCAGGATTGTGTAACAATGATGTCATTTTCACTTGTTGATAGATACTCTATCATCCATCCATCCATCCATACATTAATGGCCAGGAAAAGATTTCATGCCCAATCCAAATTTGGAACGGTCTTTTATTCGTGGTTTGTTTTTCTTTAGTAATTTTATTCCTTCTGCAAAGGTTACTTCTAGTGGTTAATTTTTTTTTCTTTTGCATCGACGACTGCTTAGCAGAAATCTTTGCAAAAATATCTATTTTATCTTTTCGTTTTCTTAGTTTCTTAGCTACTTTTTGTTCGTTCTTTATTTTTTGTCGGACGTCATATATAGTCAGTATGGTCTCACAACGTATTTACACAGTCTCCTAAATGTCACGATAAAGAGTATTGTGCCTCAACCCTAAAATAAAAAATCAAAGCATAATGATGGTAACATCTAAAATACCTTATTTTTAAACACTTTTATTTCCAAATACACCGAACAGTGAAAACATGTTGGTAAATTTTTACCAAATCATATTATTGACTTACAAATAAAGTGAATATTCCACTCGATGCCTTTTTTTATGCTCTTTCCAAATATAATAATCATTTTTGTTGGAAATGGGGGTAAAATGTCGATAATTTTACCCCCACCCCTATATATACCAATTCAAGGTATATATTTGCACATTAGGGGTGGGGAGTGGTGGCGGCAAATTCTATTTCTGATGTAAATGGGAGGTAAGTTTAAACTTTACCCCCCCCCCCCTAATGTGCAAATATATACCCTGAACTGGTATATATAGGGGCGGGGGTAAAATTCATTTCCGACAAAAATTCAAAACGAGGTAATTACTCGTACTTCTTAGTCTCAGCCTGTATCTCTGTGTACTTCCATTATAGTACAGTCAATCTAAGGTTTAACCTCAAACAAATTGCAAAAATTTTGATTTTGGTACCATTCGAACCGGAAAAAAATCTCAATAACATATAATAAATCGGGCAAGGCAAAATTGACCGTTTTTCTTCTAAAACGACGACCTTTTAAAACAACTTAATTTGCACGTATAGAAATTCAATAATAGGCAAATCTGCTAAAAGTCGTCATTTTAGAAGTAAAGACGAAAAACGGTCAATTTCGCCTCAACCTATTTTGGCCGATGTTATACACGATAACATCAATAAAAACTTTTACAGCTTGTTTGAGGTAACCTCTAAAATTAATTTAGATTGACTGTAGTATTATAGCAAAAACAGCAAAAAACCTCAAACAGTTGTCACTAATTTTATATTTTCAGCTTATTTTCTTTAACCTTTATCTTTTCCTACTATGATACCTCAACCCCCAAAAAACGCTAAACAAAGAATAAATTGAAACAAAAATATAAAAATAAATAGTGGGTATTGTGCAGCCCATATTCTATCTATATCTTGGAATACAGACAAAATATTTCAAAATTCTTCTTTTCTTCATTCTTTAAATTTGTCATACTTTTCCTTTGACTGCTATATTTTACATGTGGGAGGAATATTCTTGGGGGCTGGAATTTTTCGTAGGAGAATTGTAAGGGATATAGTTTCCACCGGGGGAGGGGATTCGTCCGGAGGGAATTTTCCACGGGAGAGAATTTTCAGGAGGATTCCAGAAGAAGAAGCCTAGAACCTGTTTAAACAACCAATAGCCATATTTATTTGTAAATGATGAATGTCACACATTTAAACGAATTTGGTCTCTAAGCTTTGGAGATTTTATTGCGTTAAAAGACAAAATTGTATAAAAGCGTAAAAAAAAAAAAAAAAAAAAAAAACAGAAAGTCGGGTTAATGATTTAGCTGATATGAGCCGTAGTATCTTTAAAACTATTCAGCAGTTTAAGTCCGACATGTAGACAGCATATACTGCAAATTAACGATTTAAAAACACAACAATATGAAATAAAAATACAATACGAACTCCAGATTAATTAGGTTTAGTTTCTAAGCTAACAGAAGAAAAACATAAAAATACCAGAATAAGCCTAATTTCTTTTTTATGTTTCAGCTTGTCGAGCTCTCAACACTACTTTTTCTACAATCAGTCACTGGGATACTTCTACCATCGCGTTCAGCCTTAGCATCAATAGTGGATTATAGTGAAAACGAAATAAACGAGGTACTTGACCCATTGAAGTCAATAAAATTCTAGCAAAATTCAAATATTCCTACAATGCCGTAAATTATATAGTTTTCCATGTTTCAAATGTCCCAAAGAGCCCCAAAATAAACGTTGGTTTTAAATTACCATGGAATATTTGCATTGGCATTCCCCGCTAAATTGTCAACCACGACCAAGTAGAAGATCCAGCTACTCAGATTCTTTTGAATTCAAATCTTAATGGCTATGGTTACGCTAATGTGGCATTTTACACGAAGACTAGAGTTTAAAATATTTATAACTGACCTTCAATTTACAATAGTATAAATACCTAATTTAAGGGCTAGGAATTCTGTAAACTACGAAAAAAAAGTCAAACCTAGGCATTAGAGAAATATAAATGTTTTTATTACACATAATGGTCAAAAAAATTCGCTTAATTACATATCCGAAATCGCTCGAAATAGGCCGTGCAGAAATACTGTTTCTTTCAGGGAAGAGGGAAAAAGCCTCGAATTTTAATTTCTACAATGTGTTCTGGATTAAATGATCATTTTCTATTAATTTAAATACAGCGAGATCGAAAATGACATCGGAATTGAGCATTTCAATCGTTTAGTACCCGATTTCCACTCTAAACGATGTCAGAGAGGGGTGAGAAGCCAGAATTTTAATTTGGGCAGTATTCTTAACATATGAACACCAAAATGTTCAGAAAAATTCACTTAACAAATATTCAAAATTGCTTGAAATCGCTCGTGCAGAAAAAAAAAATTCACAGGGAAGAAGGGGAAAAGAGCGGGAAATCCTGGATTTAAATTTCTGCAATATTTTTGGATTGAAAGGTCAGATCCTATTATTTTCAGTCCAGGGAGACCAAAAGTGACGTCATAATCGAACATTTCCCTTATCTAGTACCTCATTTCTACCCTAAGCGAGGTCAGAAGGGATACAAAATCTTTTTAGTATGTTTTAATTTCGCATCGGATACACTTCGGCTGTTCGAATATGTACAGTCAATGAACCCATTTCAAGATATTGAGAATCTGATATACATCTTGTCAGGTTTAGGAACAGCGTCTGAAGTGAACGTCGATGTGGCACAACAGGTCGGAACGCAAATACTTCATTCAGTGACGGGTAAATGCGTCTTTTCATATTCATTCAAGAGGAAAGATCGTGGAGTGACTTTAACCGCAAATATTCCCCAATGGCAAACGATGAAGTCATTCAAATTCACGCTTCACTATTGTTTCAGAAGCTCTGGGCCGTAGCCTCAACAGATGGTTCGAATCTGGTTGATACGCTCAAATATGAGCTATCGACACTCCCACCTGCCCTATTCGAGTCTCATGAAGTCATGCGGCTGGGAGATAAGGCTGTACTTACAACTAATATATGGATGCAGCACAAGCCTGAGGTTCAACTATTGCCAACTCAAACATGCCACTATGTCATGGAAGTAGAGATGACCCTAAAGGTCCTACTGGCACACCATATATGGGCATAGAGTCATTAGGGGGAATGATTGCGTAATCGGTCAATGGCCTCTTTCTCCAGGTGTGTTTTTGGCACGCTCTTAGCGAAGGTCAATGTTGTTATTGTTTCCGAGGCAAAATGCCAAGGTCAATGTTATTGTTGTTTTGAACAGAGTCATTAGAGAGAACACGTGGTTAATGGGGTCAATGTTGTTGTTGTAAGTGCACGCTCGAGGCAGATGTTATGATCCAGAAATAGTATTTGTTATTGTTATTCGAGCCAGATGTTATGAGGTTCCGAGAAACAGTTAATTAATGTCTGACAGATGACGTCAAGTTAATTAATGTCTTTGCATTTCCAAAGAGAATTGTCTCCGAGAAACAGTTAGATCACACATGATGTCATGATTGATTGATTGACACGAAAGGGGAATTAATTTGTTATTCTAAAGAGAATTGATTCACGAAAGGGAAATTAATTTGTTGTTTCTAACAAGAGAATCGTTTCCGAGCAGACGTATTGATCTTAGCGCGCGAAAAGGTTTCCAAATAATTTGAAATGCATTGGCGCAGAGATGCCAAACAAAAGGAACATGCCGAAATTCCGTTTAGGGATAATTTTGGCGAAACCGTTTTAGCTAGTTTATGGAACTATTTCGGCGAAACAGCTAGAGACATTTTAAAAGGTGATTTTTGAAGAGATTTTGGAGGAGGTTTTGAGTGTGGTCGTTATAATACACAAGTTTTATTTAACAGTGTTGTGAGGTCCTCTACCCCAACCCAAAGGGCGCCGATTGCTCTACCCCAACCCCAAAGGCTTCTCATACCCCACCCCAACCCCGAAGGAAGCCCCCGGTCCTCAAAGGCCCCCCAAGCTCTCAAAGGGCCACCGGAGCCCCCAAAGGCCCACCCAGACCCCCAAAGGCCATCCCCGGGCCCCCCAAAGGCCCATCGAGCTCCCGAAGGACCAACTTGATCCCAAAGGCCCTCCACCGATCCCCAAATGTCCCCCAAGCCCTCAACTGCCCTCCCTGTGGCCCAAAGGCCCTCCCTGTGCCCCAAAGGCCCCCTGTGCCCCAAAGGCCCTCCCCCGACCCCCCAAAGGCCCCCCAAGGTCTCAAAGGGCCTCCGGAGCCCCCAAAGGCCCACCCAGACCCCCAAAGGCCATCCCCGGGCCACCCAAAGGCCCTCCCCAGGCTTCCAAAGGCCCTCCCTCGGTCCCCAAAGGTCCCCCAGGCTCCCAACTGGCCCCCGGACCCCCAAAGGCCTTCCCTCGGCACCCAAAGGTCCACCGGACTCCCAAAGGACCAATCGGCACTCAAGGGCCCCCAGACCCCCAAAGGCCCTTCCCGGGCTCCCAAAGGACCACCCAGCCCTTGCTTTAGTTTTAGTTGAAAGTATAGAATGTTTTAGCTTAGAGTCTTAACTTAGAGTTTTTGTTGAAGTTCTAGTTTAGTTTAATTTTAGTTAAGAGTTTGATGTTTTACCTTTGAATTTCAGTTGGAGTTTTAGTTTGGTTTAGTTAAGAGTTTGGTGTTTTAGCTTAGAGTCTTAGCTTAGAGTTTAAGTTAGAGTTGAAGTTTATTTTAGTATTAGTTAAGAGCCTAGAGTTTTTAGCTTAGAGTCTTAGCTTAGAGTTTTTTTTGTTAGAGTTCTAGTTTAGTTTAATTTTAGTTAAGAGTTTGATGTTTTACCTTTGAGTTTCAGTTAGAGTTCTAGTTTAGTTTAGTTTTAGTTAAGAGTTTAGAGTTTTTAGCTTAGAGTCATAGCTTAGAGTTTTTGTTGAAGTTCTAGTTTAGTTTAGTTTTAGTTAATAGTTTAGAGTTTTAGCTTAGAGTCTTAGCTTAGAGTTTTTTGTTGAAGTTCTAGCTTAGTTAAGAGTTTGATGTCTTACCTTTGAGTTTCAGTTAGAGTTCTAGTTTACTTTAGTTTTAGTTAAGATTTTAGAGTTTTAGCTTAGAGTCTTAGCTTAGAGTTTTTGTTGAAGTTCTAGTTTAGTTAAGTTTTAGTAAATAGTTTAGAGTTTTAGCTTAGAGTCTTAGCTTAGAGTTTTTGTTAGAGTTCTAGTTTAGTTTAATTTTATTTTAGAGTTTAGAGTTTTAGCTTAGTCCTAGCTTAGAGTTTTTTTTTGTTAGAGTTCTAGTTTAGTCTAATTTTAGTTAAGAGTTTGATTTTTTTACCTTTGAGTTTCAGTTAGAGTTTTAGTTTAATTTTAGTTAAGAGTTTGATGTAATACCTTTGAGTTTCAGTTAGAGTTCTAGTTTAGTTTAGTTATAGTTAAGAGTTTAGAGTTTATAGCTTAGAGTCATAGCTTAGAGTTTTTGTTGAAGTTCTAGTTTAGTTTAGTTTTAGTTAATAGCTTAGAGTCTTAGCTTAGAGTTTTTGTTAGAGTTCTAGTTTAGTTTAATTTTAGTTAAGAGTTTGATGTCTTACCTTTGAGTTTCAGTTAGAGTTCTAGTTTAGTTTAGTTTTAGTTAAGAGTTTAGAGTTTTTAGCTTAGAGTCTTAGCTTAGAGTTTTTGTTGAAGTTCTAGTTTAGTTTAGTTTTAGTAAATAGTTTAGAGTTTTAGCTTAGAGTCTTAGCTTAAAGTTTTTGTTGAAGTTCTAGTTTAGTTTAGTTTTAGTTAATAGCTTAGAGTTTCAGTTAGAGTTCTAGTTTAGTTTACTTTTAGTTAAGAGTTTAGAGTTTTTTAGCTTAGAGTCTTAGCTTAGAGTTTGTGATAGAGTTCTAGTTTAGTTTACTTTTAGCTAAGACTTCAATGTTTTACCTTAGAGTCATAGCTTAGAGTTTTAGTTAGAGTTCTAGTTTAGTTTAGTTTTAGTTAAGAGTTTAGAATTTTAGCTTAGAGTCGTAGCTTAGAGTTTTTGTTAGAGTTCTAGTTTATTTTAGTTTTAGTTAAGAGTTTAGAGTTTTTAGCTTAGAGTCTTAGCCTAGAGTTTTTTGATAGAGTTCTAGTTTAGTTTAGTTTTAGTTAAGAGTTTGATGTTTCACCTTAGAGTCATAGCTTAGAGTTTTAGTTAGAGTTCTAGTTTAGTTTAGTTTTAGTTAAGAGTTTCGAGTTTTAGCTGAGTCTTAACTTAGAGTTTTTGTTAGAGTTCTAGTTTAGTTTAGTTTTAGTTTAGAGTTTTAGTTTAGACTTAGAGTTTCAATTAGAGTTCTAGTTTGGTTTAGTTAAAGTTACGAATTTAGAGTTTTAGCTTAGTGTCATAGCTTAGATTTTTACTTAAAGTGATAGTTTGGTTAAGTTTTAGTTAAGAGTTTCCAGTTTTAGCTGAGTCTTAGCTTAGAGTTTTTGTTAGAGTTCTTGTTTAGTTTAGTTTTAGTTAAGAGTTTAGAGTTATAGCTTAGAGTCTTAGTTTAGAGTTTTTGTTGAAGTTCTAGTTTACTTTAGTTTTAGTTTAGAGTTTTAGCTAAGACTTAGAGTTTTTGTTAGAGTTCTAGTTTAGTTTTAGTTAAGAGTTTAGAGTTTTACCTTAGAGTCTTAGCTTAAAGTTTTTGTTAGAGTTCTAATTTAGTTTAATTTTAGTTAAGAATTTGATGTTTTACCTTTGAGTTTCAGTTAGAGTTCTAGTTTAGTTTACTTTTAGTTAAGAGTTTAGTGTTTTACCTTAGAGTCATAGCTTAGAGTTTTAGTTAGAGTTCTAGTTTAGTTTTAGTTAAGAGTTTAGAGTTTTACCTTAGAGTCTTAGCTTAGAGTTTTTGTTAGAGTTCTAGTTTAGTTTAATTTTAGTTAAGAATTTGATGTTTTACCTTTGAGTTTCACTTAGAGTTCTAGTTTAGTTTAGTTAAGAGTTTGGTGTTTTAGCTTAGAGTCTTAGCATAGAGTTTTGGTTAGAGTTCTAGTTTATTTTAGTTTTAGTTATGAGTTTAGAGTTTTTAGCTTAGAGTCTTAGCGTAGAGTTTATGTTGAAGTTCTAGTTTAGTTTAGTTTTAGTTAATAGTTTAGAGTTTTAGCTTAGAGACTTAGCTTAGAGTTATAGTTTTAGTTTAGTTTTAGTTAAGAGCTTAGAGTTTTAGCTTAGAGTTTGTGATAGAGTTCTAGTTTAGTTTAGTTTTAGCTAAGACTTCGATGTTTTACCTTAGAGTCATAGCTTAGAGTTTTAGTTAGAGTTCTAGTTTAGTTTAGTTTTAGTTAAGAGTTTAGAATTTTAGCTTAGAGTCTTAGCTTAGAGTTTTTTGTTAGAGTTCTAGTTTATTTTAGTTTTAGTTAAGAGTTTAGAGTTTTTAGCTTAGAGTCTTAGCCTAGAGTTTTTGATAGAGTTCTAGTTTAGTTTAGTTTTAGTTAAGAGTTTGATGTTTTACCTTAGAGTCATAGCTTAGAGTTTTAGTTAGAGTTCTAGTTTAGTCTACTTTTAGTTAAGAGTTTCGAGTTTTAGCTGAGTCTTAACTTAGAGTTTTAGTTAGAGTTATGGTTTAGTTTAGTTTTAGTCTAGAGTTTTAGTTTAGACTTAGAGTTTCAATTAGAGTTCTAGTTTGGTTTAGTTAAAGTTATGAATTTGGAGTTTTAGCTTAGTGTCATAGCTTAGATTTTTACTTAAAGTGATAGTTTGGTTAAGTTTTAGTTAAGAGTTTCGAGTTTTAGCTGAGTCTTAGCTTAGAGTTTTTGTTAGAGTCCTAGTTTAGTTTAGTTTTAGTTAAGAGTTTAGAGTTTTAGCTTAGAGTCTTAGTTTAGAGTTTTTGTTGAAGTTCTAGTTTAGCTTAGTTTTAGTTTAGAGTTTTAGCTAAGACTTAGAGTTTTTGTTAGAGTTCTAGTTTAGTTTTAGTTAAGAGTTTAGAGTTTTACCTAAGAGTCTTAGCTTAAAGTTTTTGTTAGAGTTCTAGTTTAGTTTAATTTTAGTTAAGAATTTGATGTTTTACCTTTGAGTTTCAGTTAGAGTTCTAGTTTAGTTTACTTTTAGTTAAGAGTTTAGTGTTTTACCTTAGAGTCATAGCTTAAAGTTTTAGTTAGAGTTCTAGTTTAGTTTAGTTTTAGTTAAGAGTTTAGAGTTTTACCTTAGAGTCTTAGCTTAGAGTTTTTTTGTTAGAGTTCTAGTTTAGTTCAATTTAGTTAAGAATTTGATGTTTTACCATTGAGTTTCAGTTAGAGTTCTAGTTTAGTTTACTTTTAGTTAAGAGTTTAGTGTTTTACCCTAGAGTCTTAGCTTAGAGTTTTAGTTAGAGTTCTAGTTTAGTTTAGTTTTAGTTAAGAGGTTAGAATATTAGCTTAGAGTCTTAGCTTAGAGTTTTTTGTTAGAGTTCTAGTTTATTTTAGTTTTAGTTAAGAGTTTAGAGTTTTTAGCTTAGAGTCTTAGCTTAGAGTTTTTGTTGAAGTTCTAGTTTAGTTTAGTTTTAGTTAATAGTTTAGAGTTTTATCTTAGAGTCTTAGTTTAGAGTTTTTGTTGAAGTTCTAGTTTAGCTTAGTTTTAGTTTAGAGTTTTAGCTAAGACTTAGAGTTTTTGTTAGAGTTCTAGTTTAGTTTTAGTTAAGAGTTTAGAGTTTTACCTTAGAGTCTTAGCTTAAAGTTTTTGTTAGAGTTCTAGTTTAGTTTAATTTTAGTTAAGAATTTGATGTTTTACCTTTGAGTTTCAGTTAGAGTCCTAGTTTAGTTTACTTTTAGTTAAGAGTTTAGTGTTTTACCTTAGAGTCATAGCTTAGAGTTTTAGTTAGAGTTCTAGTTTAGTTTAGTTTTAGTTAAGAGTTTAGAGTTTTACCTTAGAGTCTTAGCTTAGAGTTTTTTTGTTAGAGTTCTAGTTTAGTTCAATTTAGTTAAGAATTTGATGTTTTACCTTTGAGTTTCAGTTAGAGTTCTAGTTTAGTTTACTTTTAGTTAAGAGTTTAGTGTTTTACCCTAGAGTCTTAGCTTAGAGTTTTAGTTAGAGTCCTAGTTTAGTTTAGTTTTAGTTAAGAGTTTAGAATTTTAGCTTAGAGTCTTAGCTTAGAGTTTTTGTTAGAGTTCTAGTTTATTTTAGTTTTAATTAAGAGTTTAGAGTTTTTAGCTTAGAGTCTTAGCTTAGAGTTTTTGTTGAAGTTCTAGTTTAGTTTAGTTTTAGTTAATAGTTTAGAGTCTTAGCTTAGAGTTTTTGTTAGAGTTGAAGTTTAGTTTAGTAATAGTTAAGAGTTTAGAGTTTTTTGCTTAGAATCTTAGCTTAGAGTTTTTGTTAGAGTTGAAGTTTAGTTTAGTAATAGTTAAGAGTTTAGAGTTTTAGCTTAGAGTCTTAGCTTAGAGTTATAGTTAGAGTTAAAGTTTAGTTTAGTTAAAGTTAGGAATTTAGAGTTTTAGCTTAGTGTCATAGCTTAGATTTTTACTTAAAGTTCCAGTTTGGCTAAGTTTTAGTTAAGTGTTTAGAGTTTTAGCTGAGTCTTAGCTTAGAGTTTTTGTTAGAGTTCTAGTTTAGTTTAGTTTTAGTTAAGAGTTTAGAGTTTTACCTTAGAGTCTTAGCTTAGAGTTTTTGTTAGAGTTGAAGTTTAGTTTAGTTATAATTAAGAATTTAGAGTTTTTAGCTTAGAGTCGTAGTTTAGAGTTTTTGTTGGAGTTCTAGTTTAGTTTAGTTAAGAGTTTAGAGTTTTATCATAGAGTCATAGCTTAGAGTTTTTGTTGAAGTTGAAGTTTAGTTTAGTCACAGTTAAGAATTTAGAGTTTTTAGCTTAGAGTCTTAGCTTAGAGTTTTACTTAGAGTTCTAGTTTAGTTTAGTTTTAGTTAAGAGTTTAGAGTTTTATCTTAGAGTCTTAGCTCAGAGTTTTTGTTGAAGTTCTAGTTTAGTTTAGTTAAGAGTTTAGAGTTCTACCTTAGAGTCTTAGCTTAGAGTTTTACTTAGAGTTGAAGTTTATTTTAGTTATAGTTAAGGGTTTAGAGTTTTAGCTTGGAGTCTTAGATTAGAGTTTTAGTTAGAGTTCTAGCTTAGTTTAGTTTTAGTTAAGAGTTTAGAGTTTTACCTTAAAGTCTTAGCTTAGAGTTTTAGTTAGAGTTCTAGTTTAGTTTAGTTTTAGTTAAGAGTTTTAAGTTTTACCTTAAAGTCTTAGATTAGAGTTTTAGTTAGGGTTGAAGTTTGGTTTAGTTTAGTTATAGTTAAGAGTTTATAGTTTTAGCTTAGAGTCGTAGCTTGGAGTTTTAGTTTAGGTAAGTTAGGTTAGGTTAGCTAAGTTAGGTTAGGTTAGGTTAGGTTAGCCTACGTACGCGCACGTACGTAGGCTAACCTAACCTAACCTAACCTAACTTAGCTAACCTAACCTAACTTACCTAACCTGACTTAACCTAACCTAATCTCGCAGCGCTTCCCGCGGTTCTTCCCGGGCCCACCGGTGCTTCCCGGGTCCCGCGGTGCAAAAAGCTATCTAACCCCCCATGTCGACTTTGTACCAGTTAGATTAGGTTAGATTATCTTGAGTGCTCATGATAAGCTAACCTAATCTAACCTAACTTAAACGTGGGAGAAACCTAACCTCTAACTTAAACGTGGAGAAATCTAACCTCTAACCTAACCTAACCTAACCTATGGTTTTGGTATTTCTATGCAATATTGTGGAATTTTGTGGTTATGCTAGTTTAGAGTAAACTTCAACTCTAACTAAATCTCTAAGCTAAGATTCTAGGCTAAACCTCTAAGCTATAACTCTTAACTAAAACTAAACTAAACAATAACTCTAACTAAAACTCCAAGCTACGACTCTAAGCTAAAACTATAAACTCTTAACTATAACTAAACTAAACCAAACTTCAACCCTAACTAAAACTCTAATCTAAGACTTTAAGGTAAAACTTAAAACTCTTAACTAAAACTAAACTAAACTAGAACTCTAACTAAAACTCTAAGCTAAGACTTTAAGGTAAAACTCTAAACTCTTAACTAAAACTAAACTAAGCTAGAACTCTAACTAAAACTCTAATCTAAGACTCCAAGCTAAAACTCTAAACCCTTAACTATAACTAAAATAAACTTCAACTCTAAGTAAAACTCTAAGCTAAGACTCTAAGGTAGAACTCTAAACTCTTAACTAAACTAAACTAGAACTTCAACAAAAACTCTGAGCTAAGACTCTAAGATAAACTCTAAACTCTTAACTAAAACTAAACTAAACTAGAACTCTAAGTAAAACTCTAAGCTAAGACTCTAAGCTAAAAACTCTAAATTCTTAACTGTGACTAAACTAAACTTCAACTTCAACAAAAACTCTAAGCTATGACTCTATGATAAAACTCTAAACTCTTAACTAAACTAAACTAGAACTCCAACAAAAACTCTAAACTACGACTCTAAGCTAAAAACTCTAAATTCTTAATTATAACTAAACTAAACTTCAACTCTAACAAAAACTCTAAGCTAAGACTCTAAGGTAAAACTCTAAACTCTTAACTAAAACTAAACTAAACTAGAACTCTAACAAAAACTCTAAGCTAAGACTCAGCTAAAACTCTAAACACTTAACTAAAACTTAGCCAAACTGGAACTTTAAGTAAAAATCTAAGCTATGACACTAAGCTAAAACTCTAAATTCCTAACTTTAACTAAACTAAACTTTAACTCTAACTATAACTCTAAGCTAAGACTCTAAGCTAAAACTCTAAACTCTTAACTATTACTAAACTAAACTTCAACTCTAACAAAAACTCTAAGCTAAGATTCTAAGCAAAAAACTCTAAACTCTTAACTATTACTAAACTAAACTTCAACTCTAACAAAAACTCTAAGCTAAGACTCTAAACTATTAACTAAAACTAAACTAAACTAGAACTTCAACAAAAACTCTAAGCTAAGACTCTAAGCTAAAAACTCTAAACTCTTAATTAAAACTAAAATAAACTAGAACTCTAACAAAAACTCTAAGCTAAGACTCTAAGCTAAAATTCTAAACTCTTAACTAAAACTAAACTAAACTAGGACTCTAACTAAAACTCTAAGCTAAGACTCTAGGGTAAAACACTAAACTCTTAACTAAAAGTAAACTAAACTAGAACTCTAACTGAAACTCAAAGGTAAAACATCAAATTCTTAACTAAATTGAACTAAACTAGAACTCTAACAAAAAAACTCTAAGCTAAGACTCTAAGGTAAAACTCTAAACTCTTAACTAAAACTAAACTAAACTAGAACTCTAACTAAAACTCTAAGCTATGACTCTAAGGTAAAACACTAAACTCTTAACTAAAAGTAAACTAAACTAGGACTCTAACTGAAACTCAAAGGTAAAACATCAAATTCTTAACTAAAATTAAACTAAACTAGAACTCTAACAAAAACTTTAAGCTAAGACTCTAAGGTAAAACTCTAAACTCTTAACTAAAACTAAACTAGAACTCTAACAAAAACTCTAAGTCTTAGCTAAAACTCTAAACTAAAACTAAGCTAAACTAGAACTTCAACAAAAACTCTAAACTAAGACTCTAAGATAAAACTCTAAACTATTAACTAAAACTAAACTAAACTAGAACTTCAACAAAAAACTCTAAGCTAAGACTCTAAGCTAAAAACTCTAAACTCTTAACTAAAACTAAAATAAACTAGAACTCTAACAAAAACTCTAAGCTAAGACTCTAAGCTAAAATTCTAAACTCTTAACTAAAACTAAACTAAACTAGAACTCTAACTAAAACTCTAAGCTAAGACTCTAGGGTAAAACACTAAACTCTTAACTAAAAGTAAACTAAACTAGAACTCTAACTGAAACTCAATGGTAAAACATCAAATTCTTAACTAAATTGAACTAAACTAGAACTCTAACAAAAAAACTCTAAGCTAAGACTCTAAGGTAAAACTCTAAACTCTTAACTAAAACTAAACTAAACTAGAACTCTAACTAAAACTTTAAGCTATGACTCTAAGGTAAAACACTAAACTCTTAACTAAAAGTAAACTAAACTAGAACTCTAACTGAAACTCAAAGGTAAAACATCAAATTCTTAACTAAAATTAAACTAAACTAGAACTCTAACAAAAACTTTAAGCTAAGACTCTTAGGTAAAACTCTAAACTCTTAACTAAAACTAAACTAGAACTCTAACAAAAACTCTAAGTCTTAGCTAAAACTCTAAACTAAAACTAAGCTAAACTAGAACTTCAACAAAAACTCTAAACTAAGACTCTAAGCTAAAACTCTAAACTCTTAACTAAAACTAAACTAAACTAGGACTCTAACAAAAACTCTAAGCTAAGACTCAGCTAAAACTCGAAACTCTTAACTAAAACTTAACCAAACTATCACTTTAAGTAAAAATCTAAGCTATGACACTAAGCTAAAACTCCAAATTCATAACTTTAACTAAACCAAACTAGAACTCTAATTGAAACTCTAAGTCTAAACTAAAACTCTAGACTAAAACTAAACTAAACCATAACTCTAACTAAAACTCTAAGTTAAGACTCAGCTAAAACTCGAAACTCTTAACTAAAAGTAGACTAAACTAGAACTCTAACTAAAACTCTAAGCTATGACTCTAAGGTAAAACATAAAACTCTTAACTAAAACTAAACTAAACTAGAACTCTATCAAAAACTCTAGGCTAAGACTCTAAGCTAAAAACTCTAAACTCTTAACTAAAACTAAAATAAACTAGAACTCTAACAAAAAACTCTAAGCTAAGACTCTAAGCTAAAATTCTAAACTCTTAACTAAAACTAAACTAAACTAGAACTCTAACTAAAACTCTAAGCTATGACTCTAAGGTAAAACATCGAAGTCTTAGCTAAAACTAAACTAAACTAGAACTCTATCACAAACTCTAAGCTAAGACTCTAAGCTAAAACTCTAAGCTCTTAACTAAAACTAAACTAAAACTATAACTCTAAGCTAAGTCTCTAAGCTAAAACTCTAAACTATTAACTAAAACTAAACTAAACTAGAACTTCAACATAAACTCTACGCTAAGACTCTAAGCTAAAAACTCTAAACTCATAACTAAAACTAAAATAAACTAGAACTCTAACCAAAACTCTATGCTAAGACTCTAAGCTAAAACACCAAACTCTTAACTAAACTAAACTAGAACTCTAAGTGAAACTCAAAGGTAAAACATCAAATTCTTAACTAAAATTAAACTAAACTAGAACTCTAACAAAAACTCTAAGCTAAGACTCTAAGGTAAAACTCTAAACTCTTAACTAAAACTAAACTAGAACTCTAACTAAAACTCTAAGCTATGACTCTAAGGTAAAACACTAAACTCTTAACTAAAAGTAAACTAAACTAGAACTCTAACTGAAACTCAAAGGTAAAACATCAAATTCTTAACTAAAATTAAACTAAATTAGAACTCTAACAAAAACTTTAAGCTAAGACTCTAAGGTAAAACTCTAAACTCTTAACTAAAACTAAACTAGAACTCTAACAAAAACTCTAAGTCTTAGCTAAAACTCTAAACTAAAACTAAAGTAAACTAGAACTTCAACAAAAACTCTAAACTAAGACTCTAAGCTATAACTCTAAACTCTTAACTAAAACTAAACTAAACAAGAACTCTAACAAAAACTCTAAGCTAAGACTCAGCTAAAACTGGAAACTCTTAACTAAAACTTAACCAAACTATCACTTTAAGTAAAAATCTAAGCTATGACACTAAGCTAAAACTCTAAATTCGTAACTTTAACTAAACCAAACTAGAACTCTAATTGAAACTCTAAGTCTAAACTAAAACTCTAAACTAAAACTAAACTAAACTAGAACTCTAACAAAAACTCTAAGTTAAGACTCAGCTAAAACTCGAAACTCTTAACTAAAACTAAACTAAACTAGAACTCTAACTAAAACTCTAAGCTATGACTCTAAGGTGAAACATCAAACTCTTAACTAAAACTAAACTAAACTAGAACTCTATCAAAAAACTCTAGGCTAAGACTCTAAGCTAAAAACTCTAAACTCTTAACTAAAACTAAAATAAACTAGAACTCTAACAAAAACTCTAAGCTACGACTCTAAGCTAAAATTCTAAACTCTTAACTAAAACTAAACTAAACTAGAACTCTAACTAAAACTCTAAGCTATGACTCTAAGGTAAAACATTGAAGTCTTAGCTAAAAGTAAACTAAACTAGAACTCTATCACAAACTCTAAGCTAAGACTCTAAGCTAAAAAACTCTAAACTCTTAACTAAAAGTAAACTAAACTAGAACTCTAACTGAAACTCTAAGCTATTAACTAAAACTAAACTAAACTAGAACTTCAACAAAAACTTTAAGCTAAGACTCTAAGCTAAAACTCTAAACTATTTACTAAAACTAAACTAAACTAGAACTTCAACAAAAACTCTAAGCTAAGACTCTAAGCTAAAAACTCTAAACTCTTAACTAAAACTAAACTAAACTAGAACTCTAACTGAAACTCAAAGGTAAGACATCAAACTCTTAACTAAAATTAAACTAAACTAGAACTCTAACAAAAACTCTAAGCTAAGACTCTAAGCTATTAACTAAAACTAAACTAAACTAGAACTTCAACAAAAACTCTAAGCTATGACTCTAAGCTATAAACTCTAAACTCTTAACTATAACTAAACTAAACTAGAACTCTAACTGAAACTCAAAGGTATTACATCAAACTCTTAACTAAAATTAAACTAAAACTCTAACTGAAACTCAAAGGTAAAAAAATCAAACTCTTAACTAAAATTAGACTAAACTAGAACTCTAACAAAAAAAAACTCTAAGCTAGGACTAAGCTAAAACTCTAAACTCTAAAATAAAATTAAACTAAACTAGAACTCTAACAAAAACTCTAAGCTAAGACTCTAAGCTAAAACTCTAAACTATTTACTAAAACTTAACTAAACTAGAACTTCAACAAAAACTCTAAGCTAAGACTCTAAGCTAAAACTCTAAACTCTTAACTAAAACTAAAGTAAACTAGAACTCTAACTGAAACTCAAAGGTAAGACATCAAACTCTTAACTAAGCTAGAACTTCAACAAAAAACTCTAAGCTAAGACTCTAAGCTAAAACTCTAAACTATTAACTAAAACTAAACTAAACTAGAACTTCAACAAAAACTCTAAGCTATGACTCTAAGCTAAAAACTCTAAACTCTTAACTAAAACTAAACTAAACTAGAACTCTAACTGAAACTCAAAGGTAAAACATCAAACTCTTAACTAAAATTAAACTAAACTAGAACTCTAACAAAAAAAACTCTAAGCTAAGACTCTAAGCTAAAAACTCTAGGCTCTTAACTAATACTAAAATAAACTTCAACTCTAACTTAAACTCTAAGCTAAGACTCTAAGCTAAAACACCAAACTCTTAACTAAACCAAACTAAAACTCCAACTGAAATTCAAAGGTAAAACATCAAACTCTTAACTAAAATTAAACTAAACTAGAACTTCTACAAAAACTCTAAGTTAAGACTCTAAGCTAAAACATTCTATACTTTCAACTAAAACTAAAGCAAGGGCTGGGTGGTCCTTTGGGAGCCCGGGAAGGGCCTTTGGGGGGCTGGGGGCCCTTGAGTGCCGATTGGTCCTTTGGGAGTCCGGTGGATCTTTGGGTGCCGAGGGAAGGCCTTTGGGGGTCCGGGGGCCAGTTGGGAGCCTGGGGGACCTTTGGGGACCGAGGGAGGGCCTTTGGAAGCCTGGGGAGGGCCTTTGGGTGGCCCGGGGATGGCCTTTGGGGGTCTGGGTGGGCCTTTGGGGACTCCGGAGGCCCTTTGAGACCTTGGGGGGCCTTTGGGGGGTCGGGGGAGGGCCTTTGGGGCACAGGGGGGCCTTTGGGGCACAGGGAGGGCCTTTGGGCCACAGGGAGGGCAGTTGAGGGCTTGGGGGACATTTGGGGATCGGTGGAGGGCCTTTGGGATCAAGTTGGTCCTTCGGGAGCTCGATGGGCCTTTGGGGGCCCGGGGATGGCCTTTGGGGGTCTGGGTGGGCCTTTGGGGGCTCCGGTGGCCCTTTGAGAGCTTGGGGGGCCTTTGAGGACCGGGGGCTTCCTTCGGGGTTGGGGTGGGGTATGAGAAGCCTTTGGGGTTGGGGTAGAGCAATCGGGGCCCTTTGGGTTGGGGTAGAGGACCTCACAACACTGTTAAATACAACTTGTGTATTATAACGACCACACTCAAAACCTCCTCCAAAATCTCTTCAAAAATCACCTTTTAAAATGTCTCTAGCTGTTTCGCCGAAATAGTTCCATAAAATAGCTAAAACGGTTTCGCCAAAATTACCTCCCCAAACGGAATTTCAGCATGTTCCTTTTGTTTGGCATCTCTGCGCTAATGCATTTCAAATTATTTGGAAACCTTTTCGCGCGCTAAGATCAATACGTCTGCTCGGAAACGATTCTCTTGTTAGAAACAACAAATTAATTTCCCTTTCGTGAATCAATTCTCTTTAGAATAACAAATTAATTCCCCTTTCGTGTCAATCAATCAATCATGACATCATGTGTGATCTAACTGTTTCTCGGAGACAATTCTCTTTGGAAATGCAAAGACATTAATTAACTTGACGTCATCTGTCAGACATTAATTAACTGTTTCTCGGAACCTCAAAACATCTGGCTCGAATAACAATAACAAATACTATTTCTGGATCATAACATCTGCCTCGAGCGTGCACTTACAACAACAACATTGACCCCATTAACCACGTGTTCTCTCTAATGACTCTGTTCAAAACAACAATAACATTGACCTTGGCATTTTGCCTCGGAAACAATAACAACATTGACCTTCGCTAAGAGCGTGCCAAAAACACACCTGGAGAAAGAGGCCATTGACCGATTACGCAATCATTCCCCCTAATGACTCTATGCCCATATATGGTGTGCCAGTAGGACCTTTAGGGTCATCTCTACTCATGGATGGTGGTTAGCTACCTTATTCGGTAGAATGGTGCACTTTATCCACTTACGGAGAGGGTGCTTCTTCTTACGTAGCTTGTGTACATAAGTATTTTGCATTAGCTGAGGTAATTTTTGACGGCTATGCAAGTGGGCCGACCATTAAAGATCACGCCCGTCGGAAGCGAACGAAAGAAAAACAGTGCCCTACCATTAGTTTCCCTTCTACCACGAACCTTGCTCAGAAGAAAGAAGACTTTCTCTCCAAATCAGACAATAGGTCGAATATCCTAAAGCTGATAGATGGGAAACTTGTAGAAGCTGGGTATCAAATGCAAGAAGCCAAAGGTAATACAGAAGTTTGAATAGCGAAAACTGCCTTTGCTTCAGCCGAGAATAGAAGAACTGCTTGATTGGAAATGATACGAACTTGTTCGTCTTGCTGATACACAACGAAAACACGATCAAGCACCTCTTTATTTCCAGGCTGCAGTTCCTGCTGTCTCTGCAAAGATTTTTGACATCTCTACCACACTTGAAGAGGAAGCTTCCATTAGAGGTTGCAAAGTTACTGCTGTTCGTCCACACCTTTTCATGATGTGACACTACTTCACGATTCTGCGATGTTGGCAAAGCTTCAGTACTGAACGTCACAACTGACGCCAGTTTTTTTTGTTCAGCTAGTCGGATGTTTTACTTCTCTTCAGCGAGTAAGGAAGAACTGATTGCGGAAGGCCACAAGATTCTTCTATAATCGTACAGAACTAGATTCGATGAATCCTTGTCTGAACACCAACACCCTCTCTTCATATCAAAAGTAGCCAGTGCGGCTAGTTTTGCCCACCCCGAACGCTTACCGCCCATGCTTGCTGCTGCAAAGTACCACTACTTGCGTTTATTTTCAAGTGATGACATGGTTGTGCTTAGCGACAGCTCTAGTACCTGAAGACTGGGGTTGGACGAACAGAAATTATACCGTATATGAAAGGGGATGTCCCCTCCTCAACGCCTCGCTCTTTACGCTAAAGTTTTTTATTGTTTTAAAAAATAGAGTTGTGAGAAAGTCAAACTTTAGCGTAAAGAGCGAGGCGTTGAGGAGGGGACAGCCCCTTTCATATACGGTATAATTTCTGTTCGTTTTAAGTTTTAACGTCGTTCCTTACTTTCAGTTAAAAAAACTTGCTTTTTTTATTTCATTTTTACTAAAATAACGAACTTCTATATTCATATATTTTTAATACGTATATTAGGGGGCTCGCTCCCTAGTCAATACCTCGCTCTTTAAGCTAAAGTTCGAATGTTGTTCCAATTCTTTAAAATGACCGCTTAATCACAAAGGCCGTTAATTAGAATAAATAGCTCTTATGAAAGTACGAAAAAATCTTTGGCTTAAAGAGCGAGGTATTGACTAGGGGGTGAACTCAATCATACACGTAATATTTTCTGTTCGTTTTAAGTTTTGATGTTACTCCTTATTTTCAGTTGGAAAACTTGTTTTTTTATATTTAATTTCTGATCTTTTTTTAAATAATGCTGGGAAATCCGGCGCCCCCTTCATAGCAATGTCCCTTCCCCATGAAAACTTCTTTAATCGAAAGATCTTCCCAAATAACCCCCAACCCACTCACCCCCCTACTACCAGAAAAAATCCCCCCTGAAAACGTCTGTATATTTCCTAATAACCAATACTATGTGTTAACATTGGGTAAAGTTCATAACTTTCAGCCCTCCCCTCGGGGACTTCGGGGGATTAAGTCATCCTAAAAGACATATTTATCATATTTTCGACCCTGCTGAACAAAATGGCTATCTCAAAATTTTGATCGGGTGACTTTGGGAAAAAAATAAGCGTGGGAGGGGGCCTAGTTGCCCTCCATTTTTTTTGGTCACTTAAAAAGGGAACTAGAACTTTTAATTTCCGTTCCAATGAGCCCTCCCACGATATTCTAGGACCACTGGGTCGATACGATCACCCCTGGGAAAAAAAAAACAAATAAACACGCATCCGTGATCTTTCTTCTGGCAAAAAATGTAAAATTCCACATTTTTGTAGATAGGAGCTTGAAACCTCTACAGTAGGGTTCTCTGATACGCTGAATATGATGGTGTGATTTTCATTAGGTTCTATAACTTTTAGAGGGTCTTTCCCCTTTTTTCGAAAATCAGCCCAATATTCTCAGGCGCGTAACTTTTGATGGGTAGGACTAAACTTGATGAAAGTTGTATATTTGAATTCAGCATTGAAATCTGATTCTTTCGATGTATCTATTGGTATCAAGAACCCGTTTTTAGAGTTTCGGTTACCATTGAGCCGGGTCGCTCCTTACTTACAGTTCGTTACCACGAACTGTTTGATTACGATCTCGATGACCAAGACGATTAAGCTAAATTTTGTGTTTTGTTCAATAGCTTTTTAACCAAAATGAAGTTGAGATTTTTCAGTCATAATAGTCGAAAACGAAGTTGTGATTGAAGCGTCTGTTTGCTCTTTTTTGCTTCAGTTTTTACTTTTCATGGCTTTTTTTTACATTAATACCGTAGCCGAATTTGTCAAATCTATGAACGAAGTTCAAAATGGCTATCTTCTGATGTTCTCATCGCACCCACAGTAATAAAGGGGCGAAAATAAGAGTGGAAGAGCCAGAGACCTTAAACAGAATTTGAAGAAAATCTTCTGTTCAGATTTCCACTCTTTAGCCTTAAAAAAGAAGAAACTTTAAGCAAAATAAATATCGTTGTAAGTAAAATTACTCCCCCCCCCCCCCCTCTGCAGTCAGGTTGAGACTAATAGAAAGGCCCAATATTAGCTCATACTTGAGTTCACAGGCTTAGCATTGCAATGAAGCACCGTTAAAATCAAAAGTAGGCCAGTAACCAAAAAGGGTGTTTTCACCCCAGCTGACCTCGCTTAGGGTGGAAATTGAGAACTAAATAATAGAACTTTTCAATTCTGATGACAATTCCAGTCTCCCCAGACTTGGATTACTAGAAAACGACCTTTCAATCCATCAAATACTGCGTAAATTAAGATTATAATGTTTATCCTCCTCTGACCTCTCTTAGGATGAAGAAGGGGTACTAGATGATGGCATTTTTCAGTTCTGATTTCATTTTTGGTCTCTTCAGACTTGATGCACAGTAAGCAACTTTTCAATCCACCAAATACTGTACAAGTTGAGATTCAGATGTTTTCATCCCCGTCTGACCTCGCTTATAGTGGAAAAGGTGTACTAAATTATAGAATTTTCAAAATCAGTTTGGGATATGTTATTAAGAATTTTTCTTAATATTTTTTCTTAACATGCTCGTACAAGTAACCTAAATTGAATTGCCTTGATTTTACAGATTTATGTTCATTATGTTGAAGCTACCTTCGACTTCCAACTTTTTTTTGTAACTCCTATTATGTGTTCTTTAAAAATAATAAATTTACCACAAAATTAAACTACCAAGACCTGCATGGATAGATGATTTAATTTAATCCCTCTCCCCCTTTAGTTACAAAGATGTATACTTCAATATACCATTCAGTCACATTTTATTTACAACCAAAAAATACATTATATAAATTGGACCCAGCCTGGCTTAAAAAAAATAAAAGGTGTCCCAAGACGTCTAAACTTTTCTAATAAATAATTTTCTTCCTGAAAATAATCAGGGCCCAGCTTAAAAATTATTTTTAACTTAGTTTAGAAAATCAGTTTATCTGACGTCAGGCCACGTTTTTATTCCAAGCCCGTGTCTGAAGTCTCAAATTTCTTTCCTGACGTTCTTGCAACAATACAAGTTTTACTTATTTTCACATTTTCTTTTTCTTTTCAAATTTCCATTGTCTATACCTTGTTAAGGGGAAAAATAAAAGTGTTGCAGCATTTGACGTCTCACTTCCATTTCAAAAGAATAAGACATTAATTATCTTTCCTTGTTAAAATTTATGAGTTTTCCTAGCGACAGAGGAAAACTTGAAAATAATAATTCATAAATGAAATGTTTCCAAAACATCAAAGATGAGACATGTTTTCAATGTGAACAAAAGGCTTTGAAGGAGCTTTACAAAGAAAAAGAGGACATTTAAATAGACATTTCATTCCCTCATGATTCCTATGACAAATTGAGCAGCTCATATAAAAAAAAAGAAAATATTAAATAGCATTTAGCTAATCACTTCCTTAACAAAAAAAAAAAAATGTAAAGAAGAAAAAAAATCCAACAACACATATTCTCAGTCTAAGCGACTTAGTATTCTTAACATTAATTTTCAGACCCACTGTTACGTCCTAAGTTCTCTAAAGATCCAAAAAATCATCCATTTTGCTAACATTTTCATCTAAGGTACCCAAATCATCAGCATAATCTAAGTCTAGAATAATGTTACTTTCCCATTTGATTCCATGCTCTACATACCCTTTGCCATGTTCCTTAGGACAAAGTCCGTGAAAATGATCCATATAAATGGGGACAGAGCACAAAACTCCTTAACTCCTAATTCAATACGAAACCAGCTACTAACCTTATTTCTTACCTGAACCGCAGCAATTTTATTCTCGTACATAGCACTAATAACCCTAAGGTATTTGTCTGGCATACCATTAATTAAAAAACAAGAAGTTTTTTTTCAACTGAAAGTAAAGGAATATTAAAACTTAAGACGAGCAGAAATTATTCCGTATATAAGGGTGGTTTCCCCTCCTTAGTACTTCGCTCTTCACGATGAAGAATTTTATAAGTTTAAAAAAAGCTTCTTATTTTAATTAAACAGCCCTTGTGTTTCAGGAATTGTCCTTAAAGAATTGGGGCAAAAAGTCAAACTTTAGCGCAAAGAGGGAAGTAGTGAGGACGGGGAAACTCCGCTCATATCCGGCATAATATCTGCTCGTTTTTAATTTTTAATATTGCTCCTTACTTTCAGTAGAAAAACTTTTTTTTTTTTTATTTCTGATCGTTTTCAAACAATGCCGAGAAATCCAGCTTCCTTCCGTCGATAATTCCCTCGTCCCACAGAAAATACTTCAAATTAAAGTTCCCCGACGTAAAATACCCCTCCTTCTTAAGCTTCTCCAGGACAATTCCCTCCTCGCAGAAAATTCCCCAGGAAAATTTCTTGCGAACCCAATAACAAATACTATACATAAACAATGGGTACCTTTCGTAACTAACAGCCCTTTCCCCTGAAAAATTCTCCTTAGCATACTTTCATTTGAAATACTTTAATTTCTGATCGTCTTTCAAATCATTTTGGACATCCCCCCTATGCAAAAATTTTTCTCGGAAATCCCCCCCACCCCCAGGGGAAAGTTGCTCCCACGGAAAAATGACCCATGGATAGTTTCTCCCCAGTAAAATCCCACCCATGGGAGACCCCTCCACACAATCCTGACCCCGCTGAAAATTTCCCTAGGAACATCTCAACATTTTAAATTTAGTCGGCAAAAACGAAGTAAGACAATTAAAAAAATAAAAGATCGTAAAGGAATTGTGGCTAATTCTTCCAGTGTAAAATTTCCCCTAGAAATCTCACCCCTGGAAACTTTCTTCCCACGGAAAATTTTCATCGAATAAATCCTCTCAAGCAGAAGTGTAGCCCCCCCCCCCCCCACAAAAAAATGTCTGTACACTTACCAGTAACAAATACTAAACGTAAGCAATGGGCACATTTTGTAAATTACAGCCCTTTCCCCAGGGACTGTGGGAGGTCATAAATTATCTCTAAAGGCCTAGTTATTAGACCTTTCAACTATGTTGAACAAAATGGCTATCTCAAAATATTGTTCGGACGACTTTGGGGAAAAAAGGGGCGTGGGAGGGGGGTTTGCGGCCCACGAGTATTTTTGGTCCCTTAAAAAGGGCGCTATAACTTTTGATTTCCAATCATTGAGCCCTCTTCCGATCTTCTAGGATCACTGGTTCGATAAGATCAGTCTTGAAAAAAAATACATAAATAAAATAAATACGAATCCTTGATCTTTCTTCAGGTAAATATGCAAAATTCCACATTTTCAAACAGTTCGTGGTAACGAACTGTAAGTAAGGAGCGACCCGGCTCAACAGTAACCGAAACTCTAAAAAACGGAATTTTGATACCAATAGATACGTCGAAAAAAGAGAAAAATATCCCCTAAAAGTGATAGAATCTAAAGGAAAATCACACCATCAGATTTAGCGTATCAGAGAACCCTACCATAGAATTTTCAAGCTCCTATCTGCAGAAATATAGAATTTTGTATGTTTTGCCAGAAGAAAGATCACGGATCGGGAGGGCCCATTCGAACGGAAATTAAAAGTTCTAGTGCCATTTTTAAGTTACCAAAAAATGGAGGGCAAATAGGCCCCCTCCAACGCTCTTTTTTCCCAATGTCACCCGATCAAAATTTTGATAGCTATTTTATTCAGCATGATCGAAAAATACAATAACTATGTCTTTGAGGATGACTTAATCCCCCACAGTCCCCGGGGAAGGTCTGCAAGTTATGAACTTTGCGCAATTATTACATATAGTATTGGTTATTGGGAAGTATACAGTAGTTTTCAGGGGGAATTTTTTCCAGGTAGTTGGGGAGGGGGAGTGGGTGGGTCGGGGTTACGTGGGAGGATCTTTCCATAGAGAAAGTTTTCATGGGGGAAGAGACATTTCTATGAAGGGGGCGCCGGATTTCACAGCATTATTAAAAAAAAAAACGATCAGAAATTAAATAAAAAAACAATTTTTTCAACTGAAAGTAAGGAGCAACATCATAACCTAAAACAAAAAGAAATTACTACGTATATGGTCTTTACCTCGGTCTTTACCTAGTCATTAGCTCGCTCTTTACGCTAAAGTTTTTTTGTACTTTCATCAGCGCTATGTATTCTAATTAACGGCCTTTGTGACTAAGCGGTCATTCTTAAAGAATTTGAACAAAATTTGAACTTTAGCGTAAAGAGCGAGGTACTGACTAGGGGGCGAACCCTCTAATATACGTAATAAAAATATACGAGTATAGAAGTTCGCTACGTAAATTAATTCGTAAGTTACGTCAGATCAAAATTTCGAGAAAGCCATTTAGCAAAAAAAAAAAAGTAAAATTAATATGCAATTTTCGTTCTAATTTTCGTTACATTTCTTTTGTTTTCATGTGATCTATCACTCAGATAATTCTTGTACACTTCCGATATGCAATATCGGAAGGGTAATTACCTCCCGGGAAGTTATGATGTTAGTAGACTCCAGGATGAGAATTTGAGAGAAACTTTCCAGGAACAGTTGAATACTAAACTTGAGAGCTTAAAATTTGATAATGTGGAAGATGGTTGGAATAATTTTAGAAAAATAATTTGTGAAGTTGCTGAAGGTGTATTAGGGAAGAAAGCTAGAACTGCAGCTAAGAATATCAGTGAAAAAGCTTTAAGTTTAATAGAAAGGAGAAAGGACTTGTACAAGAATTATCTGAGTGATAGATCACATGAAAACAAAAGAAATGTAAAGAAAGTGGAGAAAGCATTGAAATATGAACTAAGGAGGTGTGAAGTGGAGGCCATGGATAAATTGCCGAGGATTTAGAAGATGCAGCTAGACGGCATAATAGTAAAATATTGTACTGGCACGTTAACAAATTGAGAGGTAGTAGTCAATCCGGACTTGTCCCAGTTAAAGATAGGAATGGGGTGGCAATTAGCGATAAGACAAAAGCTAAAGCGAGATGGGCCGAACATTTTGAGAATTTGCTTAACCGAGATAGAGTTGCAGGAAAAAATATAGAGGAAAATGAAAAAGTTTGTGATACCTTGGATGTGAAGGAAGATTTGTTTTGTGAGGAGGAATTAGAAACAGTACTAAAAGGATTAAAGAATAATAAGGCTCCAGGTGCTGATAGGGTAGTAAATGAGTTTCTTAAATATGGTGGCTCTGAGGTTAGAAATAAGTTATTGGAGATTATGAATATGATTTTTGAAAAAGGGGAAGTACCTAATGATTTTAGGAAAACCTTAATTAAGCCACTTTATAAGAAAGGTGATAAAAGTGAGTGTGGTAATTATCGAGGCATTAGTCTGGTCTCTGTAGGTAGCAAATTGCTTAGTAATATGATACTTTTTAGACTGAGAGATGCCGTAGACAAAGTTTTAAGAGAAGAGCAGTGCGGTTTTAGAAAAGGTAGAGGATGTGTTGACCAAATTTTCACTCTTAGGTTAACAATTGAGAAGTGCCTAAGTTTTCAAACACCTTTGGTCCTTAGTTTTATAGATTATGAGCAAGCGTTCGATTCTGTTGATAGAGGAGCTTTAGTAAAGGTTTTATCCTTGTATGGTATACCAGACAAATACATTAAAGTGATTAGTGCTATGTACGAGAATAACACTGCTGCGGTTAAGGTAGGAAATGAGGTTAGCAGCTGGTTTTGTATTAAATCAGGAGTTAAGCAGGGTTGTGTTCTATCCCCCTTTATATGGATTATTTTGATGGACTTTGTTTTAAGGAGCACAGGAAAGGCAATGGGAGACCACGGAATCAAATGGGGAGGAAAAAGTCTCCTGGACTTGGATTATGCTGATGATTTAAGCATCCTAGATGAAAGTGTGAGCAAAATGAATGAAGTTTTAGAGGTTTTGCGAGTTCAGGGTGCTAGTATTGGTTTGAAAATTAATGTTAGGAAGACCAAGTCACTAAGGCTAGGAATAAGTGAAGATGAAAAGGTGACGTTGGGTAATGAAAAGATTGATCAGGTGGGCAGTTTCACTTACCTTGGTAGTATTATTAGTAAAGATGGTGGGAGCAGTGAAGATGTTAAAAATAGAATAGCCAAGGCTCAGGGTGTTTTTTCACAGTTAAAAAAAGTCTGGAAGAATAGGAAGATAAGTCTGCAAACCAAGATTAGAATCTTAGAAGCTACAGTGATGACAGTGGTCAAATATGGCTCTGAAGCATGGACGCTCCGAAAAGCGGATGAAGATTTGCTAGATGTTTTCCAGAGAAATTGCTTAAGGATTGTTCTGGGTACCCGGCTGACTGACCGTATTTCAAACAATAGGCTATACGAAAAATGTGGTTCAATACCACTTTCTAGGTCTATAATGAAAGAAAGGTTGAGGTGGTTAGGGCATGTTGTTCGGATGAAGGATGACAGATTGCCGAAGATTGTTCTTTTCGGCCAACCATCTAGCGCTAAACGGAAAGCAGGTCGTCCCCGTCTGGGTTGGGAGGACGTCATAAAGAAAGATTTAAAGGAAATGGGAACTTCGTGGGCGGGTGTAAAAAGGGAGGCTTTGAATAGATTGGGGTGGAGGAGGAGCGTGCGTAGCTGTGTTGGCCTCAGGCGGCTTGGTGCTGCGATGAGTTGTTAGTAGTAGTAGTAGTAGTTCTAATTATTCATGTACGGTGAGCCAAAATCAAAGCTGCATTAATTTAAAAACTTTCAGAAATGAAATAAAAAAATATTTTTTTTTTTACTGAAAGTAAAGAGTGACATTAAATCTTAAAACAAACAGAAATTATTCCGTATATGAAAGGGGCTGTCCCCTCCTCAACGCCTCGCTCTTTACGCTAAAGTTTGACTCTGTCTCACAGCTTTATTTAAAAAAAAATAACAAACTTTAGCGTAAGGAGCGAGGCGTTGAGGAGGGGACAGCCGCTTTCATATACGAAATAATTTCTGTTCGTTTTAAGTTTTAATGTCGCTCCTTGCTTTCAGTTAAAAAAAAACAACTTTTTTTTATTTAATTGCATATAGGAGCTGGAAAAATTTACAGAAGGGTTCTCTGATGTGCTGAATCTGACGGTACGATTTTCACTAAGATTACTTGACGTTTTGGGTGTGCCCACCCCCTTCAGAAATTATTCAAATTTTCCCAGGTTCGTAAATATCTATGAGGAACATTATACTTAATAAACTTTATATATTTTGAACAAGCATGTCAATTCAATTCTTTTGGTGTATCTATTGTTATCAAAACTCGGTTTTTAGAGTTTCAGTTACTATTGAGCCGCGTCGCTCGTTACTTACAATTCGTTCGGTTCGTTACCACGAACTGTTGGATACAATGATAAAAAATTCACTAAAGCTACTCTATCGGCTGAATCAAACACTTGCTCATATTCGATAAAGGACTATAGGGATCTGTTGACTCAAGCACTTGTCAATCATTAATCTAAGATTAAAAATTTGGTCGCCGCCTCCTGTTGCCTTCCTAAAACCACACTGTTCTTCTTTTACAACTTTATCAACATAACATTTAATCTTAGAAGTGTCATCGTAATATAGAATTTGTTTTCTAAAGAAACCATGCCTCAATAATTACCACACTCACTTTTATCACCTTTTTTGATAACAGGGTTTAATTATATTTTCCTAAAATCGCTAGGTAGTTCCACTTTTTGAAAAATCATATTCACCATAACGCCATAACCACCATATTTAAAAAAATTCATTTACCAAAATAACAGCAACTGGGGCTTTATTAATTCTAGTCCTTTTAGTAAAGTCTCTAGTTCGGCCTCGCAAAACCGTCCTACACTTGCAAAGTGTCGCAAACTTTTTCATTATTTTCTATATTATTTCCTATAATTTGATCACGGTTTAGCATATTCTCAAAATGTTCTACCCATCTCTCTTTAACTCATTCCTTATCACTAATCGTGATAAGAAAATTAGTGATCCTACCTTTAGCGACCCTACCTCGTTCCTACCTTTAACTGGGACAAGTCTAAATTGATTATTCTCTCTCAGTATTTCTACACGCCAATACAATATTTGACTATTATGCTGTCTGGCTACATCTTCTAGATCTTCAGCAATTTTATCCATGGCCTCCACTTCACACCTCCTTCATTCATTTTTCAATGCTTTCTCTACTTTTCTTAAATTTTTCTTATTTTCAAATGACCTGTCACTCAAATACTTCATGTACAAGCCCAACCTCTTCTCTACTAAACTTTTTCCCTAATATTCCCAGCTGCGTTTCTGACTTTCTATCCAAAGAAACATTCTGCTACAAAATAAACAATTTTCCAAAAATTATCCCATCCATTTTCTACATTGTCCATTTTGGGACTTTTTATCTTAATTTGCAACTGTGCCAGGAAAGTTTCCTTGTATTCTCATCCTGAAGTCCACCATCGTTATAACTTCCCGAAAGGTAGTTTCCTATCTAAACTTCAGCCTTAGATTAACTAAGACACTACTAGATTGTGATCTTTCCTTTTAACATCAATAACAGCACTCCTATATACCCTAGTATTTTATTTCGATCCTGCCAGTCTTCTGTTTACAATAACATAATCAGTAAAGTTGGCCGTCTTACCATCATGTTTGTACCATAGCTTATGTGGTATTTCATAGCCGAACACTTTATTGGTTATAACTAGATGGTTAAACCTACAAAATTGTAGTAGACTATAACTGTTACTATTTTCTATGCCTACACCAATTTACCTAGGCTAGAATACCATCTACCCATATTTCTACCAGCCTGGGGATAAGAATCACCTAATAAAAACACCATGTTTCTGCTTGGGATCCTGTCTATTTGATACTGTAGCTGTAAATAAAATTCATTTGAGTCAGTACTTTTTCCATCAGTCGGTTCTACAGGGGCATATATTGCTACAAGAAGAAAGAAAGATTTATTTAAAAAAAAACATATCAACAAAAATTATTACTTCCTCCCCTAAAAAGCAAAGCTTGTCCGTGGGGGAGACTATAACTGATACTCTGAAATTTTAAGTCATAAAATCAACAAAAAACATTCTATTACTGATACCTTTCCAACATAAGCAAGATTTAGCAGCTTCTTTATTCATCATGGGCCCTACTCCCTACCTATGCACCCTATACTTCCTGCCTTAAGAAATAAATTCTATGCCACCTGATTTCATGTTTCCTACCCCCTCGGATATGAGTTTCTGATACAGAGTAGTATATTCTGCTAACATATTTGGAAAAACAAAAAGTGCAAATTTGAAATCATATTTTGGAGCAGCAACATGTTTACTTCAAGTGACCACATGCGCACTTTTCGTTAGACATTTATCTACTAGAAAGCAGAATTTCTGCTAGATATGTACAATCTCCCCAACATTAAATTATTTTTTTGTTAAACTCAATCACGGAGCTTTCAATATTCTTAATATAAAAGGTTTGATTCTTGATAGAGCACAACTTATTGATGACTTGAATTAAAAATTGTTTGAAATTACGGTAGAAAAACCATGAAAGTAAGAATGGACAGCTAGATGAGAGATATTTTTATCCAGCGTGCGTAACCAACAGGAAGGCGAGAGCAATGAAGGGTTTCTAGCATTCTTTACCTTTCAATAAATGCGTTTATGCGAAATTGCTTTCTGGGTTTTAACTGAGAAAAAAAAAACTGTAAGCGACTTCAGTCTGACGTTGATTTTATAATAGCCGTTCGGAGAATCCATCATCGGATCAAACCCTTTATGGCACAAAACAAACCCTAGTGCCACATTAGAAGAGTGAAGCTCTATTGTCATTTTGCGGTCCTTTGAAGAGATTCCATTAGACAGGACGCATAGCAAGATGATTTTATTCTTCAAAAAAGGCGACGCATTAGAACGTAACAATTTGTGAGAGATAAGTCTACTCTTTGTACCTGGGATATTACCTTCTTACATTATTCTCAAATATATCCAATCGAAACTGGATGACAAACTCCGCTCTTGCGAGAAGACCTTATACTCACCCTTCGAGTACTCTCATAAGAATCCTACGAATGGTGATCAAAATTCTGTGTGATATTCACTGCTTTGAAGAAGAATGTGACTCTCTCCCCAGAGAAAGCTTTTTGAAGATACTTCTCCACTATGGTATCTCAATTAAGATCATCAAAATAATAACCTTTATATTGAGTATCTGAAAACTAAGGTGTGTGTGTCCATATATCTGAATGCTTAATACGACGCGTCAAAATTCTCTCAAGAGTTAAGCAAGGCTTAATCTGTTGTTGTTCCTCCGTGCAAGGTATAAGCCTGACTGCAGAGAAGCATATATTTGAACTCGATTTTGCCAATGACATTACTATCCTCGAGAACAGCAGGGATTGCCTCCAGCTTCTGCTTGACGGGATCAGAACAAAGACAAAAGGCGTTATAAATATCTTGTATAAAAGTCCGCGCTTTAGAATTAAAGTAAGAAGAAACCACTGAAATCATTGTGCTGATCATATATATAAACCATGAAGCTTTCAATGCTTTACGGCTTCAACGGCATAACTTCCTACCAAATGCCCTAAGCTTTCCAAGAAGCCAAAAAAGCACCAGATTTTTTTTTTTAATCAATATTGAAAAATTAGAAACCACAGTGGCGACTATAGATCCAACCTAGTAAAGGCCAAAATAAGAGAAAATCGAATTTAAGAACAGCGAGTGACTGGTACAGTTACGACGAACAAAATGGTTACTACTGTAACTGGTGTATAGGCAAATGTTTATAGCAAAAACAAATCTTGTTTCAATAGCGGGTCAAAACCCCCTAAGAGGAGGTTGGACTTGAATCAATAACATCATCTTTCCTCAAGGCCTTTACTATATATTTGGTAAAGGCAAAATCCCCCTAGGCCATACCCAAAGCCTAAAAAGCTAAGTAACTTTGCGTTATTAACATTTTGATACTGAAATAAACTAAATGAATATTTTCATTTCTAAAGGAGCCTTCTAAAAATTAATATTTTTGGAAGTCTCCTAAAAATTATTCCCCAAAAAATCCTGGATTTCGTTGAGCTATTTCAATCTCTTTTCAATATATCCATAGGGCATGTACACGAGAAGAGACCTTCAGGCTATATTCCGAGGGTCCTTAGAGCCTGAATTTAGTTTTACCCTTTTAGTTTGAATAGCTAAGAAGTCTTTATTGGGATTGATTTATGTTACTATAGCTAAAAATTGAACATTTATGATTATTCTACAAAAATAGCATTACAAAATCTGACTACCTATTTCGGTTAAAATGATTCTATCACAGATTCTGTTGGGTTTGGCTAATTATTGGGCTATTAAAAAAAAAAAAATAAATAAGGATTGGCATAGACGACTTCTCAGTGAAGGAGGGGGGGGGGATATATTCATCAAAAACAAAACACAAATTGAAATTATACGACAATTAAAGACAATTAAGAAAAGGTGTAAAATCAACGGGGAAAAAATTACCCAAAAAATTTAAACATAAACAGTATACACTGAAAAACTTTTGAAAGAAAATCCCGTCAATTTCTTAAAAAATTATCCAACAAACCAGCTTAAACAAATAAATGACAGGAAATCCGGTCTTATATATAAGCGATAAATACGAGGGTTAAATTATTACCCCAGGATAATAAGGTCTTTTAACAACAACTAAAAGACAAACTTATGACTTTTGTCACTTTCTTCAAACATGTTTTTATATATCAACAAAGGAAAATATACACATAAACTGATAAAAAAATTTCGTTTTGTTACTCTTTACGTGCATTATTATTACTCTTTACGTGCGGTTGTTCTATTAGTTGTATTATTGATTTAATGTTTTGTGACAAAACTGAAACTGTTTAGCTTCAGGTTTTCATGGAAAAATTTGTCATAGAAGCTTCAGAAAGGGCTCATTCGATTGGAAAGTGAGAGAACTAGTGCCTTTTTTATTAGTCGAAAGTGATCAGAGGACAAATGACCCCCCCCCCACACGCCCATCATTTCCCAAAACACCTCCAATAAAAATCTTGAGATAGCCATTTTGTTTAACGTATTTGAAAAAGCCTGGAAATTATGTCTTTAAGGATAAAAGATCCCCCAACCCTCAGGGCAAGGGTTGTAAGCTATGCCCCGGGGGAATACAAGGTTTTTATAGAAAGCGTGGTCATAAAAACTTTGGAAGGACTCATTGGATTGGTAATCAGACGCTATAGTGCTATTTTTAAGTCAAAATGCTCGGAGGCACAATCCACAAACGGAGGGGTGGGAGGGATTCCAAAACTTCCAAAAATCCAAATGATAACACATTCAAACATATTCAACACTAAAAGGAACATACCCTTCCCAAGGCCAATTTACTGCCTTCCCAAGGCCAGAGCATAATTTGCACTTTACTGAAAAAAATATAAATGTTTTTACTTTTATAACTTTAATAAATCAAATAATATTACAATTTTGATTACTAAAAATCTGTATATGTACATTAAACTGACAATGCACATTCATTTGTATTTTTTTCAGTAAAGTGCAAATTATGTTCTAGGGGTTTGGTCATGGCATATGTAAGGCATAGGGGTTTAGCTTCAAGTTTTCATAGAAAGTTTTTTTCATAGAAGCTTCAAAAAGGGCTCATTCAAAAGGGGCATAGGAGTTTAGCTTCAGGTTTTCATAGAAAGTTTTGTCATAGAAGCTTCAAAAAGGGCTCATTCAAAAGGGGCATAGGAGTTTAGCTTCAGGTTTTCATAGAAAGTTTTGTCATAGAAGCTTCAAAAAGGGCTCATTCGATTGGAAAGTGAGAGGACTAGTGCCTTTTTTATTAGTCGAAATTGATCAGAGGACAAATGATCCCCCCCCACGCCCATCATTTCCCAAAACACCTCCAATAAAAATTTTGAGATAGCCATTTTGTTTAACGTATTTGAAAAAGTTTGGAAATTATGTCTTTAAGTTTAAGTATTGAAGTAAAATCAGTATATGTATATTAAACTGACAATGCACATTCATTTGTATTTTTATTCAGTAAAGTGCAAATTATGTTCTAGGGGTTTGGTCATGGCATATGTAAGGCATAGGGGTTTTGAGCCCAACTTATGTTAATTTCTGCTCGTTTTGAGTTTGACTCGGTTGTTTATTGTAATTTCTGTTCGTTTTGGGTTTCATTTATTTATCGGTGCTGATTTGTGGTAGTTTCACGCTTGGTAGATTATTTGATTTTATTTTTGCTCATTTTTGTTTAATGGAGTTCTTTACTTTTCTTTGAAAGACTTATTTTGTGGAAAAAGATTTTTTAAATTAATTTCTGTTCGTTTTATATTGACACAGTCTTTTCATGGAAAAAGAAAATAATACTTTAAATCTTTTCGTTTTTTTAAGAATTTTTAGTTTGGCCTGCTATTTGTATGCTGGAGAAAAATTTTCAGCAGTTTTTAACAACATACAACCATTTAAAAATCTTTACACAAATAGTAGTGTTTAGTTTAGTTTCATACCTCCTCTAATTGACCTTAAATGGAAAACTTGATAACATTCGCAAAAATCTGTTTAATTTCTTTGATAGCTTGGATACACTTACGCTATTTTAATTTGGTTAAATTTTAAGAGCAGAAGTAGCCCCGAAAGTTTGAACATAATACCCTCAGTCGTTCTTGGGATACTGCCGAGATGCCTTATTGGGAATTAGCATTAACACAGGGCATTTTGAAATAATCTTAAGGCAACATTTAGTTTTTAAACATAAAGGCAAATGGAAGGGTGGGCATGGGAGGGGGATTAGTTTCCCTCCTATCACATTCGACTATTAAAAAGGGCATCAGCCCTTTCTATGTTCAATCGAATGAGCCCTTTTCGAAGTTCCTACGGCAACTCCTTCGACACGAAGTGCCGTGTTCTAAACAACAACAACAACAAAATAATACATTATACCCACATCGATCTTTACTAAAAAAATGTCAAACCTTCCAATCACTTTCGACTATTAAAAAGGGCACTAGGCCTTTCGGTTTCCAATCGAATGAGCCCTTTTTGAGTTTCTACGACAACACTTTCTATAGACACCTTATATGCCCCCAGGGCATAAATTACAACCCTTAGCCTAAGGGCTGTGAGGGTGGTTGTCATCCTCTAAGACCTAATTTCCAGAAATTTCAACTAGGTTAAACAAAATGGCTATCTCAGAATTTCGATTGGATGTGTTTGGGAAAATGGTGGGCGTGAGAGGGGCATTAGTCGCTCTCCAATCACTTTCGACTATTAAAAAGGGCACTAGCCCTCTCAATTTCCAATCGAATGAGCCCCTTTTGAAGTTTTTATGACAACTCTATCTATAAAAAACCTTATATGCCCCCAGGGCATAACTTACAACCTTTGCCTTGGGGGCTCTAGGGGGTTTGTCATCCTTAAATACATAATTTCCAGAACTTTCAACTACGTTGAACAAAATGGCTATCTCTAAACTTTGATTGAATGCGTTTGGGGAAATGGTGGGCGTGAGAGGGGGTTAATTACTCTCCACTCACTTTCGACTATTAAAAAGGGCAATTTCAATTTCCAATCAAATGAGCCCTTTTTGAAATTTCTACAACAACTTTCTATATAAACCTTATATGCCCCCACGGCATAACTTACAACCCTTGCACTGAGGGCTCTGATGGGGTATCATCCTAAAAGATCTAATTTCCAAAACTTTCGACTACGTTGAACGAAATGGATATCTCAAAATTTTGATTGGATGTGTTTGGGGAAATGGTGGGCGTGAGAGGGGCTTTAGTTGCCCATCAATCACTTTTGACTATTAAAAGGGCACTAGCCCTCTCAATTTCCAATTGAATGAGCTCTTTTTGAAGTTTCTACAACATCGCTTTCTACAAAAACCTTATATGTCCCCAGGGCATAACTTACAACCCTTGCCCTGATGGCTGTGGGGGGGGGAGGGGTTGTCATCCTTAAAGACCTAATTTCCAAAACTTTCAACTACGTTGAATAAAATGGCTATCTAAAAATTTTGATTGGATATGTTTGGGGAAAAGGTGGGCGTGAGAGGGGGGTTCATTGCCCTCAAATCACTTTTGAGACTATTAAAAAGGGCACTAGCCCTTTGAATTTCCAAAGAATGAGCCCTTTTTCAATTTTCTGCGATAAAGATTTCAATAAAAACTTATATGCCCCCGGGGCATAACTTATAACCCTTGCCCTGAAGACTGGGGGGAGAGTGATCTAATCTAAGGTATAATTTCCTGAACTTTAAACTGCGTGGAAGAAAAAGGCTATCTCAAAGTTTTTATTGGATGTGTTTGGGGAAATGGTGGGCGTGGAAGGGGTTTTAGTTGCCTTCCAATAACTTTCGACAACTAAAAAGGGCACTAGCCATTTCGATTTTCAATCGAATGAGCCCTTTTTGAAGCTTCTATGACAACACGTTCTATAAAAACCTTATATGCCTCCAGGGCATAAATTACAACCCTTGCCCTAAGGGCTGTGGGGGAGTGTCCTCCTCAAAACATAATTTCTATCTGGAAATCTACTACGCTGAACAAAATGGCTATCAAAAATTTTGATTGGATGTGTTTGAGGAAAAGAGAGGGGGGTTAGTTGCCCTCAAATCACTTTCGACGATTAAAAAGAGCACTAGGCCTTTGAATTTCCAATCGAATAAGCCCTTTTTCAAGTTTCTACGACAAAGATTTCAATAGAAACTTATATAACCCCAGGGCACAACTTATAACCCTTGCCCTGAAGACTGTGGGGGGAGTGTCCTGCTCAAGGGCATAATTTCCTGAACTTTAAACTGCGTGGAACAAAAAGGCTATCTCAAAATTTCGATTGGATGTGTTTGGTGAAATGGTGGGCGTGGAAGGGGTGTTAGTTGCCTTCCAATCACTTTTGACTATTAAAAAGGGTACTAGCCATTTCAATTTTCAATCAAATGAGCCTTTTTGAAGTTTCTACGACAGCGCGTTCTATAAAAACCTTATATACACCCAGGACCTAACTTACAAACCTTGCCCTGAGGGCTGTGGGGGGGGGGGTGTCATCCTCAAAGACCTAATTTACAGAACTTTCAACTACGTTGAACAAAATGACTATCTTAAAATTTTGATTGGATGTGTTTGGGGATAAGGTGAGCGTCAGAGGGGGGTTAGTTGCCCTCCAATCACTTTCGACTATTAAAAAGGGCACTAGTCCTTTGAATTTCCGATCGAATGAGCCTTTTTTGAAGTTTCTACGACAACGCTTTCTATAAAAATCTTATATGCCCCCAGGGCATAACTTACAACCCTTGCCCAGAGGGCTGTGGGGGAGTGTCCTCCTCAAAAACATATTTTCTATCTGGAAATCAACTACGCTGAACAAAATGGCTATCTTAAATTTTGATTGGATGTGTTTCGGGAAATGGTGGGCGTGGAAGGGATGTCAGTTGCCTTCCATTGACTTTTGACTATTAAAAAGGGCACAAGCCACTCCGACTTCCAATTGAATGAGCCCTTTTCGAAGTTTCTACGACAACTTCTTCGATACGAAGTGCCCTGGTCTAAAGAAAAAAAAAAATAATACATTGTGCCAACATCGTTCTTATATGCCCCCCAGGGCATAACTTAAAACCCTTGCCCTGAGGGTTGTGGGGAGGTGACCTCCTCAAAAATATATTTTCTATCTGGAAATCAACTACGCTGAACAAAATGGCTATCTTAAATTTTGATTGGATGTGTTTCGGGAAATGGTGGGCGTGGAAGGGATGTCAGTTGCCTTCCATTGACTTTTGACTATTAAAAAGGGCACAAGCCACTCCGACTTCCAATTGAATGAGCTCTTTTCAAAGTTTCTACGACAACTTCTTCGATGCGAAGTGCCCTGGTCTAAAGAAAAAAAAAAATAATAAATAATACATTGTGCCAACATCGTTCTTATATGCCCCAGGGTATAACTTAGAACATAACTTAGAAAAAAAAATTAAGGATTGGCATAGAAGACTTCTCAGTGAAGGAGGGGGAGGGGATATATTCATCAAAACAAAACACAAATTGAAATTATACGTCAATTAAAGAAAATTAAAAAAAAGGTGTAAAATCAACGGGAAAAAAAATACCCAAAAAATTTAAATATAAAAAGTATACATTGAAAACCTTTTGAAAGAATATCCCGTTAATTTCTTGAAAAATTATCCAACAAACCAGCTTAAACAAATAAATGACAGGAAATCCAGTCTTAAATATAAGCAATAAATACGAGGTTTAAAAAATTACCCCAGGATAAGGTCTAGTAACAATAACTAAAAGCCAAACTTATGCCTTTTGCCACTTTCTTAAAACATGTTTTTATATATCAATAAAGGAAAATATACACATAAACTGATAAACACATTTCTTTTTGTTGCAGGTAACTTCAAATGGTAACAAGGAAGCACGTATATCAAACTACTTACCTGAAAAGGTATTAAGGAATATTTACGCACTCCTGGCAACACAAAATCCGGCTGGCAAAACTAAAAGAAATCCTTCGAGGTTCCCAGAAGAAACAAGGATTTCAGATAGCATCCCGTTCAGCATATTATATTTTCGGCGTAATCTCAAAGATTCAACAATAAACACACCTGAGCAGTCGGAAAAAATTGATAGAATCCCACGTCATCAAAGTAGAATCGGAAGCAACAGCTTGAATGAGAAGACATACATCGGGGACCGATCTACTTTTGAAGCCCTTGTACAACAGGCTGGAGAAATTAAAAAATCTCAAAGGCCTCCAGGGAGATTTGCTCTTCCGATGCCTTATTTTTACATGGCACATGTATTAAGGAACATGGGAAAAAGTGGAAGATTTTGAGTGTGTTTCAAAGTGGATTACACAGTATAATTTATTCTTTCAAGCATTGACGAAATATTAAAAAGCAAAACGATATTAACACCGCATTTAGGTTAGGATGCAAAGGAGAAGCAATAGTGAATTTGCATTTAAATCAAATTCAACTTTTTTTGGTTTGTAATGCAGGCAAAGAAATAGTAAATGATAATTAAATGTTCTAGGTAGGATTGAACAGAAGAAAGTCGGAAAAGCAGCGCATTACATTCTCATACCCAAAACCAGGTATATTAAAAGGGTATATTAAGGGTAGTATCTAAAAATGTTCCAAAAGAGCGAAAAATTTGGTTTTTAAGATTCTGCAGGAATTTATTTTCCTTGGATTTATGTCCGTTTGAAGTCTGCAAAATTCCTCAGAACAAGGTGGATAATTGATTAAAAGAAAAAAAGGGAAACAAAATTATGTCAGGTAGTGGCACTAAAACATTTTTCTCTCAACCCTGACAGGTCGATCCAGCCTCCTTTAAAGTAAAATGACCTATTCATAAATGAGCCTAAGTTCAGATGTTAGGTAGTCTTTTAATTGTATAGTTATGTTAGGTATTATACATAACTATATCTATACATAGGTATTATACATAACATTAGGTATTATACATAACATAACTATACATATACAGTTATACCTAACATTACTAAACAAAGACTACCTAACTATACAATTATGTTAGGTAGTCTTTCAGACGGGCATATTAAAAACTTTTTTGCAACAAGCAGAGATGAAAATGCGTCAATGGATTAAAATTTACGAGTTTTTATAAATTTCTATCATTTTTTTTACGGAAGAAAAAAAATACGCCATCTCGTTTCAAGCACAAATATAATAAATAATTCATGAAAGAGACACATGCAATTTGGTGACAAACCTTGGCATTATTAATGCCATTATTCTTATTTCCCTTTCTTTTACTATACCTGCTTCTTGTTTAATGATTAATGGGCCTTTTTTGTCTTTTTATTATATGTAGTTCTTGTTCTTGATTAATAGTCTTTATCTTCTTCCTTTTCTCTTTTTTATTATATGTACTTCTTATTTTATGGCAAAAAAAAAATCACTGAGAAACCTATTAAGGTATTAAGATTCATGAAACCCTTTTTTCTTTTAGCTTTAACACTAAAGAACAGATTTTCAAGCCTTAAAACCAAAACCTATCGAAAACCGTGTTTTACAATTGGTATCATATGAGTGTCTTTTTTACTTCTTTTTTTTCGAGGGGGACACCATATAGAGAAGTTTGTGAACCTACATGGTCAACAACCTATATGATCGCAGCATTAATTCGATGCGATATCATTCTAAAAAAGACAAAATCAGAAATCAAACAAACACACATTTTGCATCCATCTTTCAAACTGAAAGTAAAGTTCATTCTTATACATCAGATACCTTTAGAATTATGGGGAAGGGGCTTGGGAAAGGGTCAAAATATGTTCAGAACAAAGTACCATTTGCAGTGCTACCTTGCAAGATGTTGTTTTGCTTCTCAGGATGATGAAAAACCACCAGAATATGAAACATAGCGAATAAAAAATCTGATTGTACATCTGGAGCCAAATTTCACTCTTTTACATATGAATAAAATACGTCACCAGTAAAGTAAATGGAAAACCAGATCCACCCCCTTCCTTTTTTTCAAAGCGACCACTTAAAAGTAAGTAGAGTTGAATGGTATTTGTATAAAACGGTATAAAAACAATTTCACAATGACAACTGTTGACTATCCGCCTCACTTTAGCTTTCTTTGATAAGGGAACATGAACCAGGGATCTTGAGGAAGGGGATAAGGGTGACAATAAGACTGAAAACTCCAATTTCTACTCTATTTTAAATTGGGTTTACCTAAGAAAACAAGTTCCGTGCATTTTTTAGCCATAGAGTCAGGGGAAATGCCTAACCTAGTTATCTCCCGAACAAACCTTCTGCTTGTAGGATCATTACAATTGCTGAGAAGCAGAAAATCGTGATGTGCATTAGAATTTAAAGTAATTGACAAATCTTGAACACAATATTTTGCTTGTTCAAATTGATGCACTAAGTTGAACCTCCTCCAAAATTAGGTTTTACGTAATTAGGTTATTATTTAGGTTAGGTTATTATTAGGTTCATGTTCCCAAAATTAGGTTATTAGGTAAACTTAAAAATGAGCTATGAGCCGTCCTAGCCGAGTAGTTAGCACTCTGAACTTGAAATCCTGAGGTCAGGGGTTCGAGCCCTAGTGTCGCTGGTTATTTGGTTTGGAACGGGGTTCAATGGTGTGACCCTAAAAGCTCAGAGAAATCTGGGGAAAAAACAAGGGAAGCGTCGGATGATTTACCTCAACCCCACATTGCATTCCCCGCCGAAGGCTTTGAAATCGGTACCTGCGCAACGCAGACCTATGGTCAGCATACGAAAAAGTTTTAAGTTAAGTTTTTATAAACTTCAAAATTTATTTACCTTCTGATATAAATTACATCGAATTTTCCATTTAAGCAGCTAAAACGACACAACAGTTCATGGTTACACAATTCACAAATTTTTAGACATGACATAGTGAACAGTCAAATCAGATTACGAATCAGATCAAATCAGTCAAATCGCTTAACAGTCAATCAGTATATTTAGTCACCTAACAATGATATCAAGATTTGGTCTTACCATTAACCTCTTTCATTGCCCGGATGAAATCTTGAGGATCCTTAAAGCTAACAAATCCGTAGCCTTTAGTTTTGTTGCTCCTTTTGTCCCTGATAACTTTTGCCCTTTGAAAGGATGGGTAGCGACCAAATACCCTGGCTAATACCTCGTCAGTAACATCATTTCCCAAATCCCCACAAAATATCCGGAAATCATCTAAGGATAGAAAAGGAGGATTTACTGTTGCATGAAGGGTAGTGCTACTGCTTCAAGGCCCTAAATTTAATATCGAAATAGCAAATCTAATATTAAATATATTTATACATAAGAATGAAATTTATTCAATTTAAATTTATTATACAAATCTATAAATGTAACTATAAATTTAGTAAGCAAATTTAATTAATTTCTGCAAGACATCTACTATTAAATGAATCTACTATTTGAATAAATATGAATTGATTGTCTTAATCATTTAGGTCATATATTTTACCTGATTATTACCATTTGTGTTATATTTTTTACCTGATTATATATTTTACCTGATTGGAATACTTTAATATTTACATAAATGTTGAAAATCTTATCTGAGATAATTCTCAGCTACCTCTTAAATATGAACGATCATATACAGTGTGAAAAAATAAACATAAAGTAACCTATTAGATCACAAACTCTTAATCTGAGTGAAATATTTCTCTGGTTTTTTCATTAAAACGAACTACATTACTAGAATTTTTAATATAAGTATAACAATTGTTGAATAATATATTATTCAAATTTATAAAACAAGTTAAAAAAACAAACAGCAAACAGCAGTTTGTTTGTTATAAAACAAACAGCAGTGCGGTTTTAGAAAAGGTAGAGGATGTGTTGACCAAATTTTCACTCTTAGGTTAATAATTGAGAAGTGCCTAAGTTTTCAAACACCTTTGGGCCTTAGTTTTATAGATTATGAGCAAGCGTTCGATTCTGTTGATAGAGGAGCTTTAGTAAAGGTTTTATCCTTGTATGGTATACCAGACAAATACATTAAAGTGATTAGTGCTATGTACGAGAATAACACTGCTGCGGTTAAGGTAGGAAATGAGGTTAGCAGCTGGTTTTGTATTAAATCAGGAGTTAAGCAGGGTTGTGTTCTATCCCCCTTTATATGGATTATTTTGATGGACTTTGTTTTAAGGAGCACAGGAAAGGCAATGGGAGACCACGGAATCAAATGGGGAGGAAAAAGTCTCCTGGACTTGGATTATGCTGATGATTTAAGCATCCTAGATGAAAGTGTGAGCAAAATGAATGAAGTTTTAGAGGTTTTGCGAGTTCAGGGTGCTAGTATTGGTTTGAAAATTAATGTTAGGAAGACCAAGTCACTAAGGCTAGGAATAAGTGAAGATGAAAAGGTGACGTTGGGTAATGAAAAGATTGATCAGGTGGGCAGTTTCACTTACCTTGGTAGTATTATTAGTAAAGATGGTGGGAGCAGTGAAGATGTTAAAAATAGAATAGCCAAGGCTCAGGGTGTTTTTTCACAGTTAAAAAAAGTCTGGAAGAATAGGAAGATAAGTCTGCAAACCAAGATTAGAATCTTAGAAGCTACAGTGATGACAGTGGTCAAATATGGCTCTGAAGCATGGACGCTCCGAAAAGCGGATGAAGATTTGCTAGATGTTTTCCAGAGAAATTGCTTAAGGATTGTTCTGGGTACCCGGCTGACTGACCGTATTTCAAACAATAGGCTATACGAAAAATGTGGTTCAATACCACTTTCTAGGTCTATAATGAAAGAAAGGTTGAGGTGGTTAGGGCATGTTGTTCGGATGAAGGATGACAGATTGCCGAAGATTGTTCTTTTCGGCCAACCATCTAGGGCTAAACGGAAAGCAGGTCGTCCCCGTCTGGGTTGGGAGGACGTCATAAAGAAAGATTTAAAGGAAATGGGAACTTCGTGGGCGGGTGTAAAAAGGGAGGCTTTGAATAGATTGGGGTGGAGGAGGAGCGTGCGTAGCTGTGTTGGCCTCAGGCGGCTTGGTGCTGCGACGAGTTGTTAGTAGTAGTAGTAGTATAAAACAAATCTACAAACGTAACTATATAAATTTACAAATAAATTTAATTAAGTTCGACAAGAAAACTATTATTATTAGAATCTAGTAATTGGATAAATAAGAATTGATGTTCAAACATTCCAGTAACAGGTTTAACCTGGTTTTTAGCTTTATATTTGAAATGGTAAACTTTTCCCACAAATATTTATTTTTTATTTGAGAAATTTTCAGCTACCATTTTAATATGAAAGATCACAGAGAGTGTGGTTACTATTGCTAGAAGTTATACAAACAGCCTAATCAGACATTTTATAAAGATAAAAGCTGATATCCAGGTTTGGAAAAGATCTGATGTCTAGATTGTCTTTTATTTAAATAAGAAACCTCCCAGAAACCCAATAGATCACAAACTCATAATTTGAATACAATATATCTCTAGTCTTTACCTTAAAATGAACTATTTTGCTCGAATTTTTAATTCGATGTAATAAATGTTGAATAGTGTATTATTCAAATTTATAAAACAAATATATAAACGCAACTATAGGCTATAAATGTAGAACATAAATTTAAATAAATTCGATAAGAAAAGCGAATCTACTAATTGAATAAATAAGAATTAATTACCTTAATCATTCCGGCAAAAGAATTAACCTGATTTTTAGCTTTATATTTGAAATAGTTAGCTTTTCACAAGAATATTAAATTTTTTATTTGAGACTATTTTCAGCTACCTTTTAAATATGAAAGATTATAGATAGTGTGGTTACTATTGCTAGAAGTTATACAAACAATCTGCTTAGACATCTTATAAATGAAAGCTAAAATCTAGATTTGGAAAAGCGTATATTGTCGTCTGATTTTTTTGGAAAAAAAAAAAACAACGACAAAAAACGAATGGATGTCCATGAAATCCAGTAGATCACAAAATATTAATCTGAGTGCAATATTTCTCTAGTCTTCTCCATAAAATGATTTACATTATTATAATCTTAATTTCATCGTCGAAATTATCTGAGGCTTTAACCTCACTATAAACAAAAGAAAATGTTAATCTCGTTTCGACGACCATAAGGTACTGACGACTATCTTTTAGGAAGGTATCGTGCGTGTAAAAATAGTATATGATCGTATATGATAGTATATGATAGTATATGATATATGATAGTATATGATAGTATATGATATATGATAGTATATGATAGTATAGTTGTAATTACTTCTTTTCCTTTTTAATGTTTCTTCACTCCTGGGTTGAAAAATTTGTTCTTAACTTAAAGGCCAAATTCGTATTTTCGCCATTTCTACTCATTCTCTAATTTTACCTAGATATATCTATAATTAATTAAAAAAAATACTTTTTCCACAAAATAAGTTTTTCAAAGAAAAGTAAAGAACTCCATTAAACAAAAAATGAGCAAAAATATAATCAAATAATCTACCAAACCTGAAACTACCACAAATCAGCATCGACAAATAAATGAAACCCAAAACGAACAGAAATTACAATAAATAACCAAGTCAAACTCGAAACGAGCAAAAATTAACATAAGTTGGGTGCAAAACCCCTATGCCTTCCTAAGGCCAGAACAAAATTTGCACCTTACTGAAAAAATACAAATGAATGTGCATTGTCAGTTTAATATACATATACTGATATTTAGTAATCAAAATGTTAATATTATTTGATTTATTAAAGTTATAAAAGTAAAAACATTTATATTTTTTCAGTAAAGTACAAATTTTGCTTGCAAATCGTTGCAAATCTTATATGCCCCAGGGTATAACTTAAAACCCTTGCTCTGCGGGTTGTGGGGGAGTGTCCTCCTCAAAAACATATTTTCTATCTGGAAATCAAGTACGTTGAACAAAATGGCTATCTCAAAATTTTGCTTGGGTGTGTCTGGGGGAATGATAGGCGTGTAGGAGGGGGGGGGGGGGGGGGGTAGTTGCCCTCCAATCACTTTCGACTATTAAAAAGGATACTAGCCCTTTGAATTTCCAATAGAATGAGCCCTTTTGAAGTTTCTACGACAACACTTTCAATAAAAACTTTATATGCCCCCCAGGGCATAAGTTACAACCCTTGCACTGAGGGCTCTGAGGGGGTTGAAGTTTCTACGACAACTCTTTCAATAAAAACTTTATATACCCCCAGGGCATAACTTACAAACCTTGCCCTGAGGGCTGTGGGGGGAGGAGTTGTCATCCTTAAAGACCTAATTTCCAAAACTTTCAACTACGTTGAATAAAATGGCTATCTAAAAAAATTGATTGGATGTGTTTGGGGAAAAGGTGGGCGTGAGAGGGAGGTTAGTTGCCCTCAAATCACTTTCGACTATCAAAAAGGGTACTATTCCTTTGAATTTCAAATCGAATGAGCCCTTTTTCAAGTTTCTACGACAAAGATTTCAATAAAAACCTTATATCCCCCAGGGCATAACTTATAATACTTGCCCTGAGGGTTGTGGGGGAGTGACCTCCTCAAAAATATGTTTTCTATCTGGAAATCAACTACCCTGAACAAAATGGCTATCTCAAAATTTTTATTGGATGTGTTTGGGGGAATGATGGGTGTGGGGGGGGGGAGGCTAGTTGCCCTCCAATCACTTTCGACTATTAAAAAGGGCACTAGCCCTTTGAAGTTCCGGTCGAATGAGCTTTTATTGAAGTTTCTACGACAACGTCTTCTTTAAAAACCTTATATACCCCCAGGGCGTAACTTAACACCCTTGTCCTGAGGGATGTGGGGGAGTGTCCTCCTCAAAAACATATTTTCTATCTGGAAATCAACCACGCTGAACCAAATGGCTATCTCAAAATTTTCATTGGATTTGTTTGGGGGAATGAAGGGCGTGGGGGTGGGCTAGTTGCCCTACAATCACTTTCGACTATTAAAAAGAGTACTAGCCCTTTGAATTTCCAATCGAATGAGCCTGTTTTGAAGTTTCTACGACAACGCCTTCTATAAAAACTTTTTATGCCCCCAGGCCATAACTTAAAACCCTTGCCCTGAGGGTTGTGAGGGAGTGTCCTCCTCAAAACATATTTTCTATCTGGAAATCAAGTACGCTGAACAAAATGGCTATCTCAAAATTTTGATTGGATGTGTTTGGGGGAATGATGGGCGTGGGGGGGCTAGTTGCCCTCCAATCACTTTCGACTATTAAAAAGGGTACTAGCCCTTTGAATTTCCAATCGAATGAGCCTGTTTTGAAGTTTCTACGTCAACGCCTTCTATAAAAACCTTATATGCCCCCAGGCCATAACTTAAAACCCTTGCCCTGAGGGTTGTGAGGGAGTGTCCTCCTCAAAACATATTTTCTATTTGGAAAACAACTACGCTGAACAAAATGGCTATCTCAAATTTTGATTGGATGTGTTTGGGGGAATGATGGGCGTGGGGGGGGGGGCTAGTTGCCCTCCAATTACTTTTGACTATTAAAAAGGGCACTAGCCCTTCGAATTTCCAATCGAATGAGCCTGTTTTGAAGTTTCTACGACAACACCTTTTATAAAAAACCTTATATGTCTCCAGGGCATAACTTAAAACCCTTGCCCTGATGATTGTGGCGGAGTGTCCTCCTCAAAAACATATTTTCTATCTGAAAATCAACTACGCTGAACAAAATGGCTATCTCAAAATTTTGATTGGATGTATTTGGGGGAATGATGGACGTGAGGGGGGAGGGGGGCTAGGTGCCCTCCAATCACTTTCGACTATTAAAAAGGGCACTAGCCACTCCATTTTCCAATCGAATGAGCCCTTTTCGAAGTTTCTACGACAACTCCTTCGATACGAAGTGCCCGGGTATGGAGAACCAAAAAACAACACATTGTGCCCACATCGTTCTTTACTTAGGCAGCGCAGCGCTGCCTATGATACTCATTATATCTCATTTAAATATATAGTCAAATCCATTTTCTAATTAGAAAGAAGAAAACTAACCAAGGACTAGTTTCAATTGTTTTGGATTGAAGAACATGTAGTGCAGTAGATTGCTATTCTGTTACTAAAGCAATCAGTTAAAAATGAGGAACTTGTGTATTGTACGCCAAACAATCAAATTCTTTATTTAATTAAAACTGCTCATCCTAATGAAGTCTCACAAAGTATGATGGAAATATAATACTTCAGAAACAAATTTATGCTATTTATTTGCACATTAGGGGGGGGGGGGGAAGGTAAAGTACAGCGGGTCTGCATGCAAAATGTCTTTAGTAAAATTGTTCTGCATATTATGAAGTAATAATTGTTTTCAAACCTCAAACTGTCCAAGTACTTTACCCCCCCCCCCCAATTATGAGCAATATATAGCCCAATTATACATTTTACATCTTTTCTGTCACTTGTCTCTGTCTTGTCTCACGCTAAGCTGAAAGAAACTAACGAAGAAACGATTTTGTTCACGAGTTTTAGACAGCGTAAACTTGAGTCTTTGGCGTATAATACACAAGTACCAAAAATAATGTTGCAATAAAAACCACTTAAAATTTTTTACAAACTTAATGATACTAAAATTCAAGATATTAAACAAAATGAACTTTGTTTCCTACGAAACTATAGAGCGACATTCCAGTACAGCACAAGTTAAACTTTATCGTAAAACGTGGGGATTTATAGCTCTTTAAATATAAAATCAATTTCTGTTCTTCTTTAGGTTTAAAGGTTACTTTCTTACGAAGCAAATAGTTTTGTTTTTTTTACATTTAACTTATGTTGGTTCGAAGAGTGAATAGGCAAATTATATCAAATAATAGTGAAATAAAAAAAGCAATGACATATGCACATTGAGCGTTCCTCCTCCTCTTTCACTTCTTTGCATTAAGATAATAATTAATAATGTGTATAAGATAATTAATTAATTATTATTATAAGATAATAATTAATCTTTGTATAAAACAATAAGATAATAATTTGTATTATTATCACTTCTTAAGCTTAGCATTCATCTGACCAACTTCCCAAGGATGGCAGGAAAATATGGGCCTATAAATAAACTCTTTGAAGCTCAAATTCTCCCCCTCCGAAAACTTTCTTGACTTCCTGGTAAAACTTTATGTGTAATTATGTTCAACTATAAATATACACCACTATAAATATGTTCAGCACAACTATAAATGTGCGTAGATATTCTCGCATGTAAAAACAAATTTTGGATTGACTTCCTGGTAATAGTTGATGTGTTGTTATGCAAAACTAGAAATAGGTGCAGGTATTCTCGCATACAAATATAAGTTCTGGATGATCAATTGCATAATCTCAATCCAATATATTTATATAGCGACAAAATACCTGAAAACAGGGAGGTTTATTTAAGCTTCGCAGATAGTAGTGAAACCATCAGAAATGTAAAAAAAAATATCCGTGGGCGCTTTAGTCTCATTTTGGCCAAAATTGGCGTTTTACGGCGGGACATGGCTAAAAAACACTTTTTGAAGTGACTAAATCCCTTTTGCTATTAAAAGTGAGACTGGAGCTTAAATTTCGTGTTCAAATGAGCCATTTTCGAATGAACACTAATTCAATGCAATCGTTGTAGAAAAAAATCAAACAAACACTCATTTCCAACCATATTTCTGGAAAATATTATTAACATTTTTCTTTAAGATAAATGACTGAAAACTCCGTTTCGGTTTACTCAGAAATATTACATATTCATTAAGATATGTAATTTTCATTGAGATCACACTCAAATTAAGACCCTTATCAATAAAGTTTTGCAAATATTCAAATACTAATAAATTTTGACAAATAACTTTGAGCATAACGAATCGTACGTATTTGGAATCACTGTTGGAATCAATGTAAATGCTTTAACATTGCTAGCCAGGGAAATGATCATCTGCTACTTTTCTATGTTCAAATTGCCCTCGGAGTTTCAAATCAAGAAGTTTTCCAATATATTGTTAAAATAGAAATTTTTTTACGATCTATTAATCCTGTTGCTCAAACTGATCTAAGCAACGACTCGGTTTGATCAGTACGCACGAATATAATGGTGTAATAATGCACCATTTTGCAGAGGTAATATTGCACCTAAGGTAATATTTACACCTGAGGAGAATTAAAAATAAACCAGATAAATTCCATCCGTAGCATCGAAAAATATTTTATTTACCTGTTGGCCGTAAAGAAACTGTAGTATTAGCAACAGCACGCTCCATTTGGGATCTAAAGTATATCCACAATCTTTGTAATTAGGCAAAAATCATTCATAATAACAGATTAGGCTTGAAGAGTTTAATGAACAAGCACCATAAGTCCTTTCAGTCACAGATTTTTGATTGAGTTCCATTTAAAAGCTTTTCGACATATTGTTAAGCCAAAAAGAGTCTGATATTTATTGATCTTAAGGTGCAACAATACATCTAAGTCATAGTTGGAGAGTAAACCTGAACCACGTAAAGAACATCTCTATAATCTACGAACCTCGTGGCTTTCATATACTTATTGATTTTGCCTACTCATTGAACCATAATCAATGGAATATGCCAGTTGGAGCACTCGGACAACATATTGACAATTATATTACTAATACAATATAAAAAGTACTCACTAGGATCCCAATCTTGCAGATTCGGATCTTCCCAAACTTGTCCTCCAGCAACGCGAATTATTTTCTTTTCTTTCTTTTTCGACTTTTTATCTGATTTTGTTGCACCAGACCCGGTATTTTGAGCTATCGGCTTCCCTTCAAGACTTAGTTCTTCCTTTGGTTCTATCGTTTCTACTTTCTTTTCCACACTAGTGCTTACGTTTGCTTCTGTCTTTTCTTTTGACTTGTCATACCGTTGAGGTGCAGCACTGAAATAAGAAACTCATGGCAAACATTCCAAAAAACATGGTAGATTATAACTTCATGTGTGAGCCTTTCTAAGTTTGATAGGCTCAAGGAACGACATTATAGATTCGCCTCCTATTATTCCAACATAAGGGAGAATTTACTTAGCTATGGTAATCAAATCAAAATACTTGAATAAAACATTTCCACAGCAGAAAACACGACAAGTCAGCGTAGAAAATATCTGAAACAGACAGAAGCCTATATTTATGATAACCGAGTATGTCTGTAACATATACCAAGGCCTACGTCAATGACATAGGTGAACTTGTTATAGATTGGCTACACTGACTAGACGCGTGAACGTTTTCAGGAATGTTATTGAATATTGGCTGATTTCATCATCTCGTTTTATTATGTAACCAGAAAGTCTTTAGTCTGGAGTTGTTGTGTTTGTTGAGGTTTAATCATCGATTAGAGGGCTAAATTTTGGAACTCTAATCATATATTTTCTCTTCAGAAAACATCCGACGTTTTCTTAGACAGGTACTGGTGTCTATTGCCAAACACAAAAAGGCACAAATATGTGCTTACAGCATACACCATAACCATACAAGCTGTACTTTTATGGTGTAGTATGCTATCGTGTGCTTACACAATAGACATAAACCATGTCTTTTACGGTGTTTCGGCAAAACAACATAAAAAAGTTACATGAAAGGTGCAGGAATAGAAGATAAAATATAAATGCCACATTTCATGTAGGAGCATGCACAATATAAACGTGCTGGCAAGCTAGGGAAGGTGACCAAAACAAGCCCACCCTTCAAAAAAAACATAAATCTGACCTCTCCTTTTCAAAATATGAGCTTTTGACCCAGTTATTAAACTTCTTAAGCTATCTTGAGACACCATTTACCAGCACTTTTATGTTGACAAGCCAAACACACGAGTTTATCCCCACTTGTCTGGGCTGCTTCTGAGCCCGCATGTACACACTGACTCCTTCTTGAAAAACATGTTATAGATTTGGGTCGGCTCTTTACTTGCACACTAAGAATCAGGAGTAGGAGTACTTCCACCGTTAAAACAGATCAATAATAATTTATCAAATTGAACATTATGCATAGAGAATAGTTTTCTAAGAGAGGAAGGAGGGTGTGTCAAAGTCAGAGAGAAAGGTTATTTTTGGCAGACTATGTTTCAACTTTTCAGATTAGGGCCCTTTGAACTAAAATCAAGTCCCTTCCGTCCACTGTATAAAGATAATATAACAGTAAGTTTAAGGCTGATGGTTTTTGGCGCTTCATTCTCGGTGCGTACAAACAGCTCCTCCCACTTACTCTTTCATTAGCGGGTTAGTATGTATTGGTCAGTAACTGAAAAATGGTTCGAAATTGTATTATTCGTAATTGCGAAAGCATAAAGAAACTTGGTGAGCCGGCGAAGTGGTTTGCAACTGTCCCATCTCACAGGTATAACTTAATTTATATAAAAAATTTGACTTAATCTATTATTTATATACAGTGGACTTAATTGATTGGCCTATGTAGGATTTCTAAAAAGGGGGGCGGGGGTTGATGAAATTTGTGAAAATAAGGAAATTTCTAGTGTTAATTTCTAATCAATACTGCAACAGGGAAATAGCCGAAATTTCATAGTGGAGAGGGATCCACGAAGTGGCGGGAGTATTTGAAATTTGGGTACTGGTTCATTATATGGGCACTTCTAAAAAGTCAAGTTTGGTTAACGCTAATGAAATCAAATAGGATGAAAATATAATAGTTTATAAACAAATTTGGGCTATATATTTGCACATTAGGGGGGGGGGGGGGGGGGTGGGTAAAGCATAGCATATATTAAATACGTAACCTAACCTAACCTAGGTACCTCCCCCCCCCCCCGCTAAACCCCAAAAACAACAGTTTAAATATCGTAAACGCAATGAAAACCACGCTTTGCATTGCATTTCTCTATAGCGGTCTCTTGCAATTAACCCGTCTGGCGGGTTTTTCGTGACTCTTTTCCTTGTACAATATTTAAAAGTGACCATATAACGCATCAGTACCAAAATTTGCCACAAAGGGGCAACCTAACAGTTTAGCACAGATTATCTATTAAGTTCCACAATAGTCTGTGGTTTTAGATAGTAATTAAATAAAAAAAAAACAGTTTTTTTAACTGAAAGTAAGGAGCGACATTAAAACTTAAGACGAACAGAAATTATTCCGTATATGAAAGGGGCTGTCCCCTCCTCAACGCCTCGCTCTTTACGCTAAAGTTTTTTATTGTTTAAAAAGAGTTGTTACAAAGAGTCTAACTTTAGCGTAAAGAGCGAGGTGTTGAGGAGGGGACAGCCTCGCTCTACATATATATACATATATATATATATATATATATATATATATATATTATATATATATATATATATATATATATATATATATATATATATATATATATATATATATATATATATATATATATATATATATATGTATATATATATATATATATATATATATATATATATATATATATATATATATATATATATATATATATATATATATATATATATTATATATATATATATATATATATATATATATATATATATATATATATATATATATATATATATATATATATATATATATATGTATATATATATATATATATATATATATATATATATATATATATATATATATATATATATATATATATATATATATATATATATAATTATATATATATATATATATATATATATATATATATATATATATATATATATATATAATTATATATATATATATATATATATATAACTATATATATATATATATATAATTATATATATATATATATATATAATAACAATAATAATAATAAAATATTGCAAAAACCGGCTTGCGCCTCTATCTACAAAAATTTAAATAATCAAATGTTTTTTCACTATAATGATTGTCAATCTTGTTTTTAAATGCATTGACTGAATCTGAGTTGACAGTGTCTGATGGTAGTGCGTTCCACTCGGAGACAATGCGGTTGCTGAATGCCCATCTACCAACATCTCTTCTGAAACGTTCTTCGGTTATCTTAAACTCGTGACCTCTCAGGTTATTATTCTTGAATGTTATTATCTCTTCTGGAAGGATGTTGTCGTAGTATCTGTTGCATACTTTATATATTTCAATAAGATCTCCTCTCAAAAATCGGTATGAGAGACTTGGGAGCGACAATTTCTTCAAACGGTCTCGGTATGATAAGTCTCTAAAGTGATGGAATAACTTTAGTAGCCCTCCTTTGGATTTTTTCCATTACATTGCTGTCTTCTTGAAAAAAAAGGTCTGGTTGTTGTATGACCGTATTCGATAATTGGTCTCACTAACGATTTGAAGAGTGTAGAAAACTGTGTTGAGTCAGTAAGAGAGAAATTTCTTCGAATAATTCCCAAGACTTGTGATGACTTAAAAATGATTGACTTGTAGCACTTGGTGAAAGTCATGTCACTGTCTTTTGTGACTCCCAAGTCTCGCACTTCTTCTTGTATAGGTATCTGTTGTCCTTGAAAGCAGTAGTGCCAAGAAATGTGTTTTGGGCCTAGCCGAACATGACAATTTTTTTCTGTATTCACTTCCATGCTCCATTTTTTCATCCATTCTGCTATTTTGTTTAAGTCTTGCTGTAGTATTTCTGTATCTTCAAAGCTTGTTATTGTGCGAAAGATTTTCGTGTCATCTGCATAAAGCAGAGTCTCAGAATCTATGTTATTTGGGACATCATTTATGTAAATATTGAATAGTAAAGGCCCCAGAACACTACCTTGAACAACTCCACTTGTGACTTTTGTCTCATTGCTGCTAAGATATCCCTCCAGTTTCACTCGCTGAGATCTTCCTTTCAGAAAATTGAGAACCCACTTTAGAATAGTATCACCAACGCCGATAGACTGCAGTTTTCGAAGAAGTTGAATATATTTTCTCCAGGCGTTTGTAGTGACAAGTAGCTGGCTTTCTGCTGATCTTTTCTTGAGAAATTCAAACTGTGCAGGTGAAATGAGGCTTCTTTCAAGTAGGTACTGTAAAATATTATTGTGGAGTAAAGATTCTAGTATTTTGCATGTGATACAGGTTAAACTGATAGGTCTGTAGTTACTTGGGTCTGATTTGCTTCCTTTTTTGAAGAGGCGTATCACCGTTGCTTGCTTCCATGTATCAGGCAGGTTCCCTGTTTGTAGCGACTTGACAAAAATGTAGTGCAATGGCGCTGCAATTTCTGTGCCAGCTCTTTGAGTACTCTAGGATGTAGGCCATCTGGACCTTCTGATTCGTAAGGGTTTAGATTTTTTAGTTTTTTGTATACCATTTGTATTGTCAGTTCTATTTCTTCAAATTTGCCTGTGACTAGTGGCTGACATTCCTCTTGACTTTCATCGTTGTCGCTCTCTGTTGTGAAAACTGTGGAAAACTGCTGATTTAGTAGGTTGGCTTTAGCTATTGGGTCACTGATTGTTAAATTTGTTTCTGAGTTTCTAAGATCGGGAATAACCGGCTGTTGTTTCTTTTTGAATTCACGAAGTTAAAAAACGCCTTGGGGTTGATCTTTGAGGTTTCGGCTACTTTCCTCTCTTTTTCGCTTGCTTCTTGTCTAGTGGCTTTCCTCACTTTGTTGGCGATTTTTGCGATAATTTCTACGATTACTTTCGGTATCGGTCTGCTTGACCGTCTCCCAGGCTTGCCGCTTGGTTTTTATTAGGTCAAGGATCTCTCGTTTTAGAGGCAGTCGTTCAATTATTTTGACTATTGGTACATACTTCTTTGTGAGGTCTATGATTACGAATGCAAACTTTCTGTACATACCACCTACTAGATCTGTGTTGTTTAGTATTTCAGTCCAGCTAAAAACATCTAGCTCCGTTTACATTGTATTGTAATCACCTTTTGAATACATCCACCTCTCTTTTTTCTCATAGTTTCGCAATTTATAATCACCTCTAAGTAAATTGTAGCGTGGTCTGATTTTCCAACGGAAGGACCTATAGTAAGTTCTTTTATTAGTTCCGTATTACAGCATAGGACTGGGTTCAGTAGTGTTGGCTTGTCGCTTCCTCGGATTCTTGTTGGTTTTTTAATAAGCTGTTCTAGGTAATTATCGTTCACTACCTTCAGAAATTCCCTCTGTAAGGGTGACCCGCTATGCTCTATGAGGTGTGGAAGGTCCCAATCTATGTTAGGGTAATTGAAATCTCCAATGATGAGAGTTGGTTCTGTTAATCTTTGACATATAGCGTGAATATCTTTAAAGAGAACTTGGTCATTCACGGCTGTGCTATTTGGACTTCTGTACACTACAGCCAAATTTAGAGTTGCTTGGTTTGTGTTTGATATCTGAAGCCAAATAATTTACTGTCCATTTGTTGTTGATGATACTTTCTGGACTGATAAATTGTCTAAGACATAGCAAATAATTCCCCAACCTTCTTCTTGATCTATTTTCAAGGTGTGGCTTTTGTAGCCGTTGATGGCCACCTCTGGTAAAGTTGGGAGATATCGACAGTGTTTAGGCTTAGCTTCGACCACTGCTACTATGTCTGGGTTCTTTGCCGCAATTTTTACTTTTCATTCTGATAATTTGTTTGGTAGTTAATCAGCATTTAAATATAGTATCTTCAGTGTTTTTACTTTAGTAGCTTTTTTGTTAGGCTTGAAGGATGGTGGCATTTGTTTGGCTTTGGTTATTCTACTTCATATTTGCCGTTGCTCTTCGTTGGGGTCTTTACCTCGCCTCCAATGGCATCTCCATTTGACGACCGCACTGGGTGCGGGCGAAATTCATCTTTTTTTGTTCTCTTAGTCCTTTTTCTACTTCTACCTGAATAATTGCATTTATTGTCGGCTGGATGTCGGGAGGTGAGGGTTTCTCACTATGATTTGAAGGTGTTGCCTCATGAGGTCTGTGAGGTTGAGCTTCTGTTAGCTGTCGCACTTGAAGCTGTAGAAGTGCTACTTTTCGCTTGGAGCAGGAGAGGCATTCGTATTTAAACAGGAGACACTCGTTGTCTTCTCTCTTCATGACCAGCACAGGATCGGCATTTATACCTCGGTAAGAGGCATGCTCCCACTCGTTGCAGAAAAAGCAGAGGAAAGAGATGGCAATGTCGACATCTTTGTGACATTAGCTGCATTCTGTGTTCTTATCTGAGAAACTAGTGCTCAAAGGAATCTCTTTGGGCTTCGTAGGCTGGCTTACCGAGGGACCTTGGCTGTTGGTGGATTCTTCTCTCGGAGTCCCTCTAGTAATTCGTGCTTTTGGTGGAGGAGTTGCTTTATATTGGTCATTGCTAGAAGATTTGCAACTGTAGCATTGCCATTGTCCTCGGAGTTTTTCACCAGCTTCCTTATTATACGCAAGGCCTGCGCAACCAAAGTGGAGTCATTTTAGGCAGTCTCGGCACTGAATTCTTCCTTGAGCTCTTGTTACATTTTTCTTGCAATGTGGGCAGAGTTCTACCATATTTATCTTATTTATTTTGGCAAAGATTTTATCAGCAAACCTTCAGTTCAATTTGGCAACACCGGCGTTACAAGCTTTAAAGATTTAGCGGTAGATAAGACCCGTGGGAAGTGCAACACACGAATCACCTTATCCCAGCAGTTTAAGGATAAAAAATCCCGCTAGTACTGTACGGCCTCTTGAATGTTTGTTGTTGCTCACTTCTGCACAGGCTATCTCCGAAAAATGTAGTCCGAATTATATCGCCGAAAATGCGCGAAAAACGGCTAAATCAATGTGATCTGTTGTTGTACCAAAATACACCGTCTAAATCTGGCAACACTGCCATCAGCGGCACAATTACCCTGGAACACGTATTTTGGCAGAAACTTTCTCAAAATGCCTTTGAAACCAACTCGAGACTTCGAAACCTACTTGTAATTCCTGAAAACATCTGATAATAACATTGCACTTCTAATTACCGATATATGTATTGGAATAAATTAATTTAAAATTAGATTCTTTAAAATTTAGTGTTAAAAACGTTGAAACCAAGTTTCGCGTTCAAGAGAAATCTGACTTGTCTATCCGTGAAAAGATCTAATGTCGCTTATGTTTTTACGTTCTCCGGAGCACTCGCACCTCGGTCCGGGTTTTTATAATGGGTGAGATAGGGAAAGATCATACTGTCTATTATTTATACGGAGATTGCCAAGATTGCTCTATACAATTATCTATTATAGTCTATTTACTTATTCCTGGCATTTGACTAATTCTTAAGGAATTATAAATATTTTATAAGTTTAAACTTTATGCTAATGTACATGCTCTGTTATGACACTTAAATGAAATTGAAAACAGTGTTTCTGACTCAAAATATCAAAAGCACAAAGATGGTTTCTGTACCAAGAATTTTTCAACTCGCCAAATTTATTGCAGATAAGTAATTGGAATAAATTAGACAAGGCTCTTTGTAGAAACATAATATTTTAAGGGACATTTAATGCCTAGGTTGGTACAAATAGGGATAGATAGTAGCATGGCTTAAGAAAATCTGGCGCAGGGAAGGAATATAGCAATTGTAATTGACTGCTACAGTCTGTTGGTCCAATAGTCTTGTTACAACCAAAGCATTATTTGGTCATAAAGTGACCCATTACTTAACATGGTATTCACATGATGGTGAAGCGACCAACCTTATTAATTATATATACACAGGTAGAAATATTAGCAAAAACGTTTGCAGCTTGGTAGAAAAGAGAAGGGATTTCTACAAGAAGTTTCTGAGTGGTAGGACCTTACGAGAATGAGAGGAAAGTATAAAAGGCATTAGGGTTTATGTTTACTGTGCTAGTTTCAGTATGTTAGTTTTCAGCTGTTCTACAATTTTAATATATCAACGGGAGAGGAAAATTTGCACTATTACTTTAAGCTGAGATTCAGTTCCATCCATCGACCGACGTGAATTTTTGAAAATCGGTGTATAGTTTTTTAGACTAAAAATACCTTGAAAACTTGTTGAAAATCGCTAAAAAAAAAAAGGGCAATTTTCCGGCTTTTTAAGGTAATTTTCACTCTTCTTTAAAAAAAAGCTTAAGTAATGTAATAATTAAGGCACGGTGAAAGGACAGATCTGAGACTAATAAATGCAATGATAGAAGAATTTTGTTATTTTGCTGCAAATTGCAGCTGCAGGCTTGTCGTAAAATTGCTTGTTTTAGAGGGAACATATACCTTAAATGTGAATTAAGGAAATGTGAAATGAATACCATGGATAAAATTGCTAAGGATCTGGAACACGCAGCCAGTTGGCACAATAATAAGATATTGTACTGGCATGTTAAGATAGTGACACGAAGTAGTCCCAGTTAAAGATAGGAACGAGGCCTCCATTAGCGATAGAAAGAAAACATTAAATATAAATGGGAAGGACGGTTTATGCAGGAAACGTTTTACAGGAAACGTTTATGCAGGAAGCGTTATAGAGTTGCAGGAAACGATACAGAACAGAATGAAAAAGTTTTTGACAATTTCAGAGGAGACAATCTGAAAGGAGTTAAGAGACAGTAATCAAATGCTTGAGAAATGATAAGGACTCAAGTGCTGATAGCCTAGCTAATGAGTACTTGAAATACAGTCATTATGAAGTCAGAGATAAATTACTGAAAACTATAAATATGATTTTTAAAAAAGGGGAAATATCTGGTTAATTTAGGAAAGCTTTCATTAAACCCCTTTATAAGATTAATTAAAAAAACTTTTTCCACCAAATACGTCTTTCAAAGAAAAGTAAAGAACTCCGTTAAACAAAAAATGAGCAAAAATAAAATCAAATGATCTACCAAGCGTGAAACTACCACAAACCAGCATCAATAAATAAATGAAACCCAAAACGAACAGAACTGACAATAAATAACCGAGTTAAACTCAACTACGCTGAACAAAATGGGAATCTCAAAATTTTGATTGGATGTGTTTTGGGAAATGATGGGCGTGGGAGGGGGGCTAGTTGCCCTCCAATCACTTTCGACTATTAAAAAGGGCACTAGTCACTCCAATTTCCAATTGAATGAGCCCTTTTCGAAGTTTCTACGATAACTTCTTCGATACGAAGTGCCCTGCTCTAAAGGAAAAAACTAATAAATGATACATTGTGCTAACATCGCTCTTATATGCCCTCAGGGCATAACTTAAAACCCTTGCCCCGAGGGTTGTGGGGGGAGGTCCTCCTGAAAAACATATTTTCTATCTGGAAATCAACTACGCTGAACAAAATGGCTATCTCAAAATTTTGATTGGATGTGTTTTAGGGAATGGTGGGCGTGGGAGGGGGGCTAGTTGCCCTCCAATCACTTTCGACTATTAAAAAGGGCACTAGTCATTCCAATTTCCAATCGAATGAGCCCTTTTCGAAGTTTCTACGACAATCCCTTCGATACGAAGTGCCCGGGTATGGAGGAAAAAAAAAATATTACATTGTGGCAACATCGTTCTTTACTTAGGCAGCGAGCGCTATTGCGCTGCCTATGAAAGATGACATGAGTGTGGCAATTCTAGATAAATTAGCTTGGTTTCCATCGGAAGCAAAATGCTTAGTATGATGGCACTTGTTAGACTGAGAGATGCTGCAGATAACATTTTAACAGAAGAAAAGCATGGTACTAGGAAGGGGGCAAAATTTTCTACCCTAACTTAATAACTAAGAAATTTCTAAATAATCGGCACCCTTTGGTCCTCAGTTTTATAGACAACGGACAGGCATACTTCGAGACCTACTTGTAATTCCTAAAAACATCAAATAATAACATTGCACTTCTAATTACCGATGTTCATATATGTATTGGAATAAATTAATTTAAAATGAGATTCTTTAAAATTTAGTACTACAACATTGAAGCCAAGTTTCGCGTTCAAGAGATATCTAAATTATCGGAACCCTTTGGTCCTCAGTTTGACAGACTATGGACAGGCATATGGTATACCAGATAAGAAAACTAAAGCGATAAGTGCTATATACAACAACAAATTGGATGTGGTTAATGTGAGAAGCAAGGTTAGCAGTTGATTCGGTGCAGAATAAGGAGTTAAGTAGGATTGTATCTATCATCATTTACATGCAGTATTTTTATGGATCCTGTCCTATGGAACACCATAGAGACTAACGAAAAAAGGTGGCATCAAACGGGAAGGAAAAGCTATCAAAGATTTGTTAGCGAAATGTTAAGAAGCCCAAGTCGCTTCGACTAGGAATAAATGAGGGCGAAAAGTTGACGTTGAGTAACAAGGAAACTGATCAAGTCGATAGCTTGACTTGTCCGAGTAATGTTATTAGTGAAGATATACCCAAGGCACAGGGTATAATAGTTAGGAAGTAGAAAAACCAAGGGGGGGGGCATTTTTTCACAGCTGAGTAAAGCTTGGAAGAATAGGAAGATTAGTCTGCAAGTTAAGGTTAGAATATTCCAATTCAGGCTAATTATAGTTGTCAAGTATGGCTGGGAAACGTAGACACTTCGAAAAACTGAGGAAGATTTGTTAAATGAGTCTCAGGATAGTTTTGGGTATTCGTTTGACCAACCGTATAATTTGAGTGAAAAATTTGGTTGAATTCCTCTTTTTAGGGCTATAACTGAAGAAGGATTAAGACGGCTAGGGCATGTTTGACGAATAAAGTATGACAGATTACCAAAGTTTGTGCTTGTTGGGCCATCCATCAGGGGCCCAATGAAAAGCAGGCTATCCCTAAATGGGGTAGGAGGGGGTTAAAGGAAATGAATTAAAGGCAATTGAAAGCTCAGGGGAGGGGATGGAGAGTGGAGCTATAAACAAATTGTAGTGGAGGAGGACCGTCTGCAGGTGTGTTGGCTTAG
>CM051256.1:41587141-41674641 GCA_027921565.1 Artemia sinica | reverse complement strand
GTCGCATGTCTTCGAACCACGTGTGTCTTTGCTCTCCATTTTCATTTTTGACACGCTAGAATTGTTGTTTTTGCATATCTTCTAACCACCTTTGTCTTTGCTCTTCATTTTTGACATGTTATTGGATTTTAATTACGTCAGACAGTTTGGCAATGGCCTTTGCTTTAGCTGCCTGTTTTGGTGTTGTCGCAATTGATGGCCCAGGTTGTCAATTTTCACATCTTATCAGGTTTGATAGTTCAGGTGTTGGTTCCAAAGAATCACCATTTATAGTAACTGCAACTGCAAATTTCCGTTTTTGGCGGTTTTTACTTTTTTTTTTTTTTGTTTCCGTAGAGGATAAATACTGAAAAATATGTATTTTATAGACCAGGGTATTGATCGGAAAATTTTCGAGAGGGAGTGGATGTTCAGATACACCCTAAGATGAGGCCCTAATCTATCCTTTTCATGAGTCATTTGACACACGCCGGGTTTTATGACTTTCATTTTGTTTCATGGCACCACAACCTGTGTTCCTTTCTGTTGTTCCTCAGAAAGGAGAACAGCAAACCTTAGCACCAGGTTTAAACAGCTTCACTTTCAAGTAAAAACGAGCGTATGTGTTTTTCACCCAATTTATTCAGCTTTTTGCGACAAGTTACTGCATTATCAGGAATTAGGGACAGGTTTCGAACATTTAAACATTAGAAAACACAACCGTAAAAAAACAAAGTCAAAAACCAACAAAAAAATGGTTGGGTTATTTTATTTGGTCCAAAAATCAATTCTTTTCTTCCTTTTAAGTTTTGGCAATTTTGGGTGAAATCCCAGATTAGTTTAGACGGCATTTCTTTCCCATGATTAACCTATTCAGCAGTTAGAAGTTATGATTATTACAAAACTTCACAACTTAACATTAGGAACTAGAATCAGGTCGACGAAGTTTGCGACATGTTAATTTTAGGAACTATTTTGATTCTAGTATCCCAGGAAATTTGCTTTTCAGTGAGGTTATATTCAAGACTACAGAATCGAATTTGGTGTTACTTTAAGTTTTATAAATTCAGAAGCCAGAATTTATAGCTATTCAAAGTCATCACAAATTAAAATCCATGATGGTTAATGGTCTTAATCCGGTTAAACGGAGCTCAACACATGCCAATTCTGGGAAACATTTTGATTCTAATATCCCAGGAAATCTGTGTTTTTTTTGTTTTGTTTTTTTTTTTTTTTATTGAGGCCATAATCAGAGCTTTGGAGTCAAGAGTTTTGGATTCAGTAATAAATTGATGCCAAAGTTTTTAGAGTCAAAGTGGGAAGCATTACATGATAACTAGACTTGATTTTGCCAACTTGACATTTGACTTGTCAAAATAACCAGGTTTTTTACTTAGCAGTGACGGAATACCAGTTTAGGAAATGTTCAGCAGTAAAAAATAGGCCTAAATTTTTTTTAAACAGATGTACAGATTTAACCCATTTAAAATTTCCCTTATTCTTAAAAAACTACCAATTTCAAGAGCCAGATTGGTGTGAATATTAATTTCCAACTTACGTGCTAGTGTTCGTGGTCTAGTAATCTGAGAAGGTAAAAACATATTAAAAACTACCAATTTCAAGAGCCAGATTGGTGTGAATATTAATTTCCAACTTACGTGCTAGTGTTCGTGGTCTAGTAATCTGAGAAGGTAAAAACATATTTCTTGGTGGAGGTGGTGGAGCAAGCCGTCTATGTTCCAATGATTGAAGTCCCCCAGGTGGTGGAGGAGGTGGTGCCATCTGTAAATAAAATCAACTTATAAAATATTATTTTGCTACATCTGTTTCATTTCCCAACACTATAACACTACAAATATATGTCCAGTAGAAGTTCAAGTGACAACTTAAATATAAACTAATCCTATACTTTTGCTTGTCCCGCGAAAGAATGCAGATAATATTTGTTGCATGAAAATGTGCGTTCTCAACAAGCGTGTTCAAGATAAACCAATCTTTTTACTTAAGCATATTGTCTTTTTCTTTGGTATCGAATTTTATGGTGCATTTTCAGTGGGCTAAGAAGAAAAGAACTAAATACATGCATATGGGGATTTTGATATGATACAACATGGCAATTACGGTAGCATCAATTAAAGGAAATGTAAAGGGGGAAGGGATAAATGTAATTTTCAAAATCAAGAAGGGGCAGAGGTATTTTTTTTGTTCTTTTATAGTTTTGTAAACGAAAATAAAAATGCATTTAGCGCAAACAAAAATTATCTGCAAAACCTAGAAAGCAGGGAGATTGCGTAACTAGAAACGTGTCTGCAAACGGTGTTGCATGATGAGCTTGAGGAGTGGCGACCCTCGAGGAAATTATAACCTAGTAAATGACACAAAATTTGCACTGGATTTTTATTGATGGATAATTCTTCTGGGTTTCGTTCGTTTTTGTAGTCCTTCTTGTGCTGAAAAACCTCTTCCTAGATAAGTTATCTATTGTGAGCTGCCTCCCCTTGATACTATGATATTTGTAGACATGAATATATACTAAGTTGGAGCTAATAGGCTTGCAAATGCCTGTTCAGGATTTCGACTATTGTTGATAGAAGAGCATCACCATGTGCAGAAACCATGTTGTGACTAAGATGGGCCCAGGATTGACCAAAGCCATCCATTGACACTGGAGGTCCAAGGGACTTCTTTGCTATCTGGTTTTCAAGCCGGCATAAGTGCTTTTTGTAGACTTAAGAAGATTTATTAGTCCATATCCTGCACTGGTTTGGGACCCATTGCTTTCTCTAAGGGCCATAATATTTTCAATAATTTTAACAATATGAAAATTGCAACTTGGAATGTTACAAGGTTAAAAAACAGCTATTGTATTAACATTTTGACAGAAGATTTTTGACATCTTGAACTGGACGAGCTTGGAGTTTCAGAAACCCATATATCACGGGTAAGGAACATATAATTAGTAGAATTTATTTACTCAAGCACGAAGGGTGGGTGCATAGGCAGAGAGTAGGCCTTGTGATGAAAAACTACTACTACTTACAACTCACCACAGCATCAAGCTCCCCGAGGCCAAGACAGCTACGCAGGCTCTTCCTCCATCCCAATCTATTCAAAGTCTCTCTCTCTACCCCCTCCCAGGAAGTTCCCATTTCCCTTCAATCTTTCTCTATGACATCCAGCTCTCACCCCAACCGAAGACGACCTGCCTTTCATTTAGCCTTTGACGGTTGGTCGAAAAGGACCGTCTTCGGCAATCTGTCATCCTTCATACGCAGAACGTGCCCTAGCCATATCAACCTTTCTCTCATTATAGCCCTAGAAAGCAGGATTGAACCACACTTTTCGTACAGCCTACTATTTGAAATAAGGTCAGACAGCCAGGTACCCAAAACAATCCGTAGGCAATTTCTCTGGAAAAACAACCAGCAACTTTTCATCCGCTTTTCGGAACGCCCATGCTTCAGAACCATACTTGACCACTGTCATCACTGTAGCTTTTAATATTCTAATCTTGCTTTGCAGACTTATCTTCTTATTCTTCCAAACTTTTTAACTGTGAAAAAACATCCTGAGCCTTGGCTATTCTACTTTTAACATCTTCAGTGCTCCCACCGTCTTTACTAATAATATTACCAATGTAAGTGAATCTGTCCACCTGATCAATCTTTTCATTACCCAGCATCACCTTTTCATCTTCACTTATTCCTAGTCTTAGCGACTTAGTCTTCTTAACATTAATTTACAAACCTATTTTGGCACCCTGAACTTGCAAAACCTCTAAAAGTTTATTCATTTTGCACAAACTTTCATCTAGGATGCTTAAATCATCAGCATAATCAAGTCCAGGAAAGTTTTTCCTCCCTAATTGATTCCGTGTTCTCCCATTGCCTTTCCTGTACTTCATTAGACAAAGTCCATCAAAATGATCCATATACAGGGGGATAGAACACAACCCTGCTTAACTCCTGATTTAATATGAAACCAGCTGCTAACCTAATCACTTATCATTTTAATGTATTTGTCTGTTATACCATACAAGAATAAGACCTTCGCTAAAGCTCTTCTATCAACAGAATCGAACGCTTGCTCATAATCTATAAATGATGAATAAGGAAGCTGCTAAGTCGTGCTTAGGTTGGGAAAATATTGATAATGGAATGCTAGTTGCTCATTTTACAACAAGAAAGTACAATGCATCAGTTATAGGAGTGTATGCCCTGTAGAACTGACAGATGGAGAAAGTACTGACTCACATGAAGTCCACTTACAGCTACAGGAACAAAAATATAGGAACCCAAATAAAATTAAGTTTTTTTTTTTTATTAGGGGATTTTAATACCCAGGCTGGTAGAACTAGAGATAGATTGCATTGTAGCCTAGGCCAATCTGGTGTAGGAAAATAGTAATGATTATAGACTGCTGCGATTTTATAGGCTTAAGAATTAGCTATAATCAATACAGTATTTGATTATAAAATGGTCTATAGCCTACCATGACGCATGACAAAAAATAAAAAAAAAAATAAATAATAAAGTTAAACAGCCGAGAAAACGAGAGTAATGTCAGCCAGTGGACAGAAAAGAAGCGAAAATAACAGAATCAGATTTCTGCAAAGGGCTGCCTCGACCTTTTCGGGGCACCAGCAAGACTGGGGACCTTGCGGTCAACTCTATTCCCACTTGAGGAGTGGCGCCCCTCGAGGAAATTATAGCCTAGTAAACGACACAGCATTCGCACGGGATTCTGACTAATGGACAATTCTTCTGGGATTGGTATGTTTTGATGGGCGTCTTTGGGCTGAAAAACCTCTTCCTAGCTAATTTATCTATTACGGGTTGCCTCCCCGTAGTAGCATAATATTTGTAGGCATGAATATATAATGAGTCGGAGGTAATAGGCTTGAGATTGTCTGTGCAGGATTTCGACTCTTGTTGATAGAAGAGCATCGCCAAGCGCTGAAAACCATGTTGTGACCAAGATGGGCCCAGGATTGCACAAAGCCTCCATTCATGGAGGTCCCAGGGACTTCTTGCTGTCCGGTTCTAAGCCGGCTTAAGCACTTCGGTGTAGACTTGAGAAGATATGTGATCCCCGTCCTGCACTGGTATCCGGGATCATTGCTTTTCCTGAGGCGAAAAAAATTTCAATGATTTAAAGAACATGAAAATTGGAAACTTGGAATGTTACGACATTAAAAAATGACTATCGTATCGACATTTTGACTGACGAATTCAGACGATTCGAACTGGATCTATTAGGAGTTTCAGAAACTCATATCCCAGGGGTAGTTGCTGAAGGTGTATTAGGGAAGAAAGCTAGAACTGTAGCTAAGAATATTAGTGAAAAAGCTTTAAGTTTAATAGAAAGGAGAAAGGACTGGTACAAGAATTATCTGAGTGATAGATCACATGAAAACAAAAGAAATGTAAAGAAAGTGGAGAAAGCATTGAAATATGAACTAAGGAGGTGTGAAGTGGAGGCCATGGATAAAATTGCCGAGGATTTAGAAGATGCAGCTAGACGGCATAATAGTAAAATATTGTACTGGCACGTTAACAAATTGAGAGGTAGTAGTCAATCCGGACTTGTCCCAGTTAAAGATAGGAATGGGGTGGCAATTAGCGATAAGACAAAAGCTAAAGCGAGATGGGCCGAACATTTTGAGAATTTGCTTAACCGTGATAGAGTTGCAGGAAAAAATATAGAGGAAAATGAAAAAGTTTGTGATACCTTGGATGTGAAGGAAGATTTGTTTTGTGAGGAGGAATTAGAAACAGTACTAAAAGGATTAAAGAATAATAAGGCTCCAGGTGCTGATAGGGTAGTAAATGAGTTTCTTAAATATGGTGGCTCTGAGGTTAGAAATAAGTTATTGGAGATTATGAATATGATTTTTGAAAAAGGGGAAGTACCTAATGATTTTAGGAAAACCTTAATTAAGCCACTTTATAAGAAAGGTGATAAAAGTGAGTGTGGTAATTATCGAGGCATTAGTCTGGTCTCTGTAGGTAGCAAATTGCTTAGTAATATGATACTTTTTAGACTGAGAGATGCCGTAGACAAAGTTTTAAGAGAAGAGCAGTGCGGTTTTAGAAAAGGTAGAGGATGTGTTGACCAAATTTTCACTCTTAGGTTAATAATTGAGAAGTGCCTAAGTTTTCAAACACCTTTGGTCCTCAGTTTTATAGATTATGAGCAAGCGTTCGATTCTGTTGATAGAGGAGCTTTAGTAAAGGTTTTATCCTTGTATGGTATACCAGACAAATACATTAAAGTGATTAGTGCTATGTACGAGAATAACACTGCTGCGGTTAAGGTAGGAAATGAGGTTAGCAGCTGGTTTTGTATTAAATCAGGAGTTAAGCAGGGTTGTGTTCTATCCCCCTTTATATGGATTATTTTGATGGACTTTGTTTTAAGGAGCACAGGAAAGGCAATGGGAGACCACGGAATCAAATGGGGAGGAAAAAGTCTCCTGGACTTGGATTATGCTGATGATTTAAGCATCCTAGATGAAAGTGTGAGCAAAATGAATGAAGTTTTAGAGGTTTTGCGAGTTCAGGGTGCTAGTATTGGTTTGAAAATTAATGTTAGGAAGACCAAGTCACTAAGGCTAGGAATAAGTGAAGATGAAAAGGTGACGTTGGGTAATGAAAAGATTGATCAGGTGGGCAGTTTCACTTACCTTGGTAGTATTATTAGTAAAGATGGTGGGAGCAGTGAAGATGTTAAAAATAGAATAGCCAAGGCTCAGGGTGTTTTTTCACAGTTAAAAAAAGTCTGGAAGAATAGGAAGATAAGTCTACAAACCAAGATTAGAATATTAGAAGCTACAGTGATGACAGTGGTCAAATATGGCTCTGAAGCATGGACGCTCCGAAAAGCGGATGAAGATTTGCTAGATGTTTTCCAGAGAAATTGCTTAAGGATTGTTCTGGGTACCCGGCTGACTGACCGTATTTCAAACAATAGGCTATACGAAAAATGTGGTTCAATACCGCTTTCTAGGTCTATAAGAAAGAAAGGTTGAGGTGGTTAGGGCATGTTGTTCGGATGAAGGATGACAGATTGCCGAAGATTGTTCTTTTTGGCCAACCATCTAGGGCTAAACGGAAAGCAGGTCGTCCCCGTCTGGGTTGGGAGGACGTCATAAAGAAAGATTTAAAGGAAATGGGAACTTCGTGGGCGGGTGTAAAAAGGGAGGCTTTGAATAGATTGGGGTGGAGGAGGAGCGTGCGTAGCTGTGTTGGCCTCAGGCGGCTTGGTGCTGCGATGAGTTGTTAGTAGTAGTAGTAGTATTTAAGCTCACACAGTACTCATATGATGGTAAGACGGTCATCTTTATTTATTATGTACATCAAACAGCAGAACATCCAAAAATGATTATTAGATTTTCATATTCCAATAAACTCATGTAGCTTTTAAAGGCTTATGCTTTCAGCGAACCACCGCTCAAAAATTATTTCTTGCACTCTCCCAGGGGTGCAGATAACTCTGGTCTTGCTGTTGTAAAATTACCGTAAAATAAAAACCCGGCCAGTAAAATTGGTAAAATAAGGTAAAATAAGGTAAAATTGGTCAAATAAGGTAAAATAGGGTATTCCCTACGAAATATAGGGTAAAATTGCTGTTTTAGAGTTGCCCTGTAGTTAAAAGACCAGCTAACCATTTTTTTTTCCGCTTTTAGTGAAAATTTTTAAAGACTTTGATTTTCCTAGGCTTAAAAAGATAATACCCCTCCTCTATTTTGAAACCAATAGGTAAAAATTTTCTTAACGTAAAAGAATTCAACTTTTATTAAAATATTATTTAGTTTAACGCACATAAATTTGCTTAATGCTCATTTCACAACAAATAGGCTTTGATTTGCTTAGGGTCAAAGGCAGGGGCTAATTTTAGCCCAGTCCCCTGACATTTCAAACTTCTTTGAATTTCTGGACACTCCCTAATCAAATTATCTAGCATTTTCTTAAAATCACCCACTCCCTTCCAGGGAAGAAAAATGAATTCTAGAGCAGACAAGTGCCATCAGTAGCATCAAAGGAGGCAGGAGGAGGGGTATTCCCTCCCCAAAGATCTGAAAATGCCTTTTTGGGTATTTCCATTAAAAAGGGCTTTTTTTGGTACTTCGTAGACAATAAAAAATGCCCCCTGGATATTAAAAAATACCCCCCCCCCTCTCTCCCCTAATTACCATGGACTGGCGTCCCCAAGTGGCAAAGCAAAGATATTTCAGCAGCCTTATATAATAAATATTTCAATCCACTGCTTTATTTAACATATTTACTGTTTTGTTTAATATGATATTTTTGTTGAAGGAGAAACCTGGCAATCTCCTACTTCTTGAAAGGTAATCCACAATTGGTACACTTTGAACACACACTTAACAGGGAGCTCATCGACTTTTAATACTTTTTTTTTTAACCTGAAAAAGTCTATTGATTAGTCTACAAAAAAAAAATGTTTGGATAGAAAAGTTGATTTCAATAAATTAGAAAGAAAAGGGGTTCAGTTCCTGAAGTTCATTTGTTCCTTTTGTCAAAACATCATTCCCGACACTGCAGTGTAACCTGCACTTTACTGAAGACTCTATAAATTAATGAAAATAGGCTATACGGTTCTCAAAAGTTGATTAGCCTATTCATTTACTTTATGGTGCTCAGTTTAAAAGTGAAATTTGTGACAAGAGCAGGGTGTTGAATATCCGCCAGTTCCTTTTTATTGAAAGTGCACTTTTAATTGCCAAGGCGACTTCTAATTTACTCCATCAGAAATTTTAGATAGTTTGCTGTAAAGCTTTTTTTGGTCTATACATCATCTTCTCAAAATTCCTTCTTCCAAACTTTGGTTTTGTGGGTCTGTCAATTATCCCTTCTAAATCTGAATTGTTCATTTTAATAGTGACTACTTTTGTTTTAATAGTGCCCACTTAAGATCATGAAAATGCTTCCCTTCCTTGTTCTCTTTGATTGAATTCACTGGGAAATTCGGGGGGGGGGGGGGGTCACTATCTTTTATCTAAATGTTCAATTCTGTTCAATAAAGCAATTAAGAAACCTAAGGGTGGTGTATGAGAAAAGTTCACCCAACAAAGGAATATATAATTGAACAGATTTTTGTAGTTACTTCTACAGTTAGAGAACCCAGTTATTCTTTTCCTATTGGGTACTAACCATTTAAAAAAAAAGCATTGTAATGCCCAACATGGCGCATATTTTAGATGCTCCAAGTTTTTGCTTTGTTCACCATGATGGTACTAAAACAGTAAATTAGTGGATAGACATGACCTTATTAGTTACACTATCTTAAATGAATAGTTTTGATCAAGCTTTATACATAAGAACTCTGATTTATATTTCTGAGTATAACCCTGACATTACATAATTCCTTAACTGATGCTCTTTTTGTTTTGTAGTGTTTACAGTCATTTTTGTGTTGTTTTCTATTTTCTTTTGTTTACATTCTATTATTGCTTGTGCTCCTTATTGTGGTTTTGATTTTTGATGGGTAATAAATAAACTACTGCTACTACTACTTTTTGTTACAATTAGCACAGATTGCAATACATTCTTGAATAGGAGTAATATATCAGCCATTATTTTCCCATTTTTCCGGAGGGCGGAAATTAACCTAACTGATTTATGCTTGAACTGCCCTGATTTAAGCGTGGTTTCTGTAACTCCATGATCTTCTTTTTATAAGAAATCTTTTTTTTTTGTTCCGACAAAGAATATCATCAGAATGAAATAGTTCATATGTACTTCATTTACTCCTGAAATAAAATCGGTCATCCAAATTCTTTAGGTTATACTAATCAGGATTCAATGATTTTTCTTGTAGTAAATGCCCATCCTTGGTACCAATCCTGAAGGAAGACTTGTGTATTCTAGGAAAGTTACTTTTTCAAATATTTTGTACGAATTGATTACCGTTCTTTGGGGTTGATTACCAGGAAACATTGGCACTCCAGTTGGTCTCATAGGAGGTCCAGCCTGACCAAGGATTTCTGCTTCAAACCTAAAACAAAGAAAGGCCCCATTAAAATGAAAAAAGACTTATTTTCAAACATAAATCTAAAAAAAAATCAAGCGACACATCTAAAAGATGAAGAAAGTTTGCAAGCCTATTTTCTTAAAGCTAATGACAAAAAGCCAACAAGCACTAGTAATCAAGAGTAATAAAGATATACAAATTTTAAATAAGATCCCTTTATCACAATGCTTGATGGTGAGTCTATGTGCTTGAAAACATAAGGTTTACACTAATATTGGGAACAGCAAATTTTCAGTTAATTTTTTTTTTTAAAGAACATAGACAAACAAAAAAACTAGTGTAACTTCACTAAAAGTAAATAAGTAAATTAAATTATAGGGTAGACAATAGGTTAGAATATAAAGATTCACCAAAATGTAGAGGGGATAGCAAGCTTTTTGCAGTTTTTTTTCAGTAAAGCTACTATCACAAGGTATATTTCAAGATCAATGAGAGAGTGCATTCTTTTTTATAAATGAAAACATAAACAAAAGGTATTTTTCAAGACATAAGAAGGGGGATTATCCTTACCCTTAAATGGTGCCCCTAGTTAGGCCTACTACCAAAATTATCTGGGTGATCAAGACAAACTTAGTCAACTCAAAATTTTTTTTGTTCAGAATTCAATATTTAGCTTGTTTATTTTTTCTGTCTATATCTGTTCAAATATTTTATTCTTTGCCTTTATTTTATACTTTTGTAACACATATTTTTGTATATTTTACATTTTCTAACACTGACAATAATATTAATACTTGTTGAGCCAATTAAGAAAGCAAAGCAAAAATGCAATACAAAGAAACAGTTCTAACAAGAATGGCTATTGTCAATAACATTCTTGTCTATGCTGTCTTTTGAAGAAAAAAACTATAATAGCAAAGGAGTAGCACCATTCAATTTCCTAATCCTAATCTTTCCACATGTCATGGTTGCTACCATGGCAATTGTAGCCACTCCAATATAGCCCTAAATAACATATTTATCTATTCTTTTTTATAACTTAAGTCATTACATCTGCTTATAAAAAGAAACTAGGCTATATTCTTCATCTATTATATAGCATCATGTCAATGTGGAATAATGAGAAGGTTTGAAAAAACACATCATTTAAAATGATTAAAGACATGGATGAAAATAGGAGGAGAGCTTGAAAGTTGTGTTAACAGATACTTTCTAAGTATTAAAAAAAATCTCAATACTACATTCTTGTAGGTTTGTATTTGGCCTAAGGCTACATTTGATCCTATAAGAGGGGGGAGGGATAACTGTCAGAGTGGCAACCATCATACATGGAAAGAGTGTTGACTGGGGAATTGAAAGGTATTTCTCTTATCCCATTAATATCATTTCTTCAGAACAGGGCATAGTAAAAATGACTAAGTTTTACACTTCTAAATAAAATATCAAGAAGGATATGAAACATTTTAAAGCTATGCTTAATGTTCAAACAGCGAAACATTCAAAAAGGCAACTAAAATTTGATATACTATTTAGTCTATATGTAGGTAAAATAAACCTATACGTAGTTAAATTTCCTGCTTTTCTAAATTATATTGCTAACCAGAACATGAACACATCACTAGATGTTTTTGTATGATTAATTAAAAAAACTTTCCGAAAACTAAGTTTTCAAAGAAAAGTAAAGGCCATTTTAAACTTAAGCTCAGGAGATACAAATACCTGTTAAAATTCAAACTCAAAACGACCAGAAATTACTATTAAAGAATAAATGAAACCCAAAACGAAAAGAATTTAAATAAACAATCATAGCAAAAAACATACAACAAGTAATAATATAAATGAATAAATAGATCTTAAAGCTAGTAATGCTTAGATTGAATATGAAAATCAAGCTTAAAACGAAAACGAATATTTTGCTATTAAAGTAGAAATGAAACTTAAAACGAACAGAAATTAAATAACAATCAATGCGAACAAACATACAATATATATTAATGTAAATGAATAAATAAATCTTAAAACAAGTGAAACTTAAATTGAATATGCAAATCAAGTTTGAATCGAATAAAAATAACTACAAACAGTTTGGGTATCGTCTCACTGCAGAAGCCTAAAACCTACTGCGTCATTGGCGCTTTACTGAAAACAATTCTTTGAAATATTTTCACTTTTGTAACTTTAAGAAATCAAAAATTAATTAAGATTTTAGGGAATAAATATCAGCATATGTATATTAAATTGGCAATGCACATTTTTTTTTAGTAAACTCATTTGAATTTTTTTTCAGTAAAGTACAAATTATATTCTGGCTTTTAGAAAGCATAGGGGTTTTGAACCCCACTCATATTAATTTATGCTCGTTTCGAGTTTGACTCTAATATTTATTTTAATTTTTGTTCGTCTTGGGTTTCATTTATTTATTGATACTGATTTGGGGTAGTTGTATGCTTGGTAGATTATATGATAGTCCGGACGCCAGGTGTTGAAAATGTGAACCATACCACGACGGAATGGGGCTGCTACGAGAATTAGCCTACCCTCCACCCCCTAAATTGACCATGTGGATTCAAAAATACCAATTGCACTTGCTTGCGAGTGGTGGAACACTCCGAAACTTGACATTTTATTATATTTTGGTGTTTCATGCAAATGTTCCACAAAGTTTGAGGTGCAGTTTTCCGCTCAAATAGAAATGCCTAGAAGCCATAGAATGTTTTCATAACAAACTGACACGATTAGTTACAAAAATGGCAGAGTTAAAAAAAATGGCAGAACTATATGAGTCTTGAACAGTCTTGGAAAGTATAAAGAAAATCAAATTGAATATTAGATATATAATGATATTAATTGTTGACAGATCCATCAGTTCAAGATTTTTTTTCACTGTAATTTTTATTTTCATTTTCAATGCTGTAAGAACTGTAAAATAATAAATTTTTAATATACGAGTAATTCGTTTTCAGTGAAGCACCAATGACGCAGAAGGCTTTAGGTTTTTACAGTTAAAGAAGGGGGCAGTATCCAAATTTTGCTTGTAGTGAAACTATATTTGTCTTGACCAATCTTGAAAAGAAACTAATAAATTAAACTGAATATTTGATGCATAATGCTATTAATTGCTAAAAGCTCATCAGTTCAAAATTTTACTGTAATTTTAATATTTATTTTCAATATTAAGTACAAAAGAAAACCTTTGTAATATAATTCGTTTTCAGTAAAGCGCCAATGACGCAGTAGGTTTTAGGCTTCTGCACTGAGACGATACCCAAGTTCTTGTTTGTAGTTATTTTTATTCGATTCAAACTTGATTTGCATATTCAATTTAAGTTTCACTCGTTTTAAGATTTATTTATTCACTTACATTAATATATATTGTATGTTAGTTCGCATTGATTGTTATTTAATTTCTGTTCGTTTTAAGTTTCATTTATACTTTAATAGCAAAATATTTGTTTTCGTTTTAAGCTTGATTTTCATATTCAATCTAAGCATTACTCGCTTTAAGATCTATTTATTCATTTATATTATTACTTGTTGTATGTTTTTTGCTATGATTGTTTATTTAATTTCTGTTTCGTTTTGGGTTTCATTTATTCTTTAATAGTAATTTCTGGTCGTTTTGAGTTTGAATTTTAACAGGTATTTGTATCTCCTGAGCTTAAGTTTAAAATGGCCTTTACTTTTCTTTGAAAAACTTATTTTCGGAAAGTTTTTTTTAATTAATTTTTGTTCGTTTTTGATTGCAAAAAGTTTCAAGTTTTTATGGCATGGGGGGGGTGCTTAATGTCCGATTATTCTTGACTTTAAAAAAACGGATCTAGAACTTTCAATTTAAATCGAATGAGGCTTTTTTGAATGTCTATACGATTACATCTTTGATAAAAACCTTATATGTGAACAATAGACAGCTTGCATAACTTGTGGACAGCGATTGACAACAATGAATGGATTGAAAAAATAGCTCCAATAAGGGTGTTTAGACCATTAAAGCAATTTTGCATCTATCACAGAGTATGTATTTTAACTTTATAATTGGATAATTATAATAGATTTCCTATATGTTCTTCCCATACAAAAGCCCTTCCCATAAGTTATAAACCCCCCTTAATAAGTTATGCCCCAGGGCATTACTTACAACGCCTACCCCTGGGCCCTGGTGGGCTGTGTCAACACCATAGTTTTTTGTTATCAGAACTTTGAACTATTTTAACAAAATGTCTATCTCAAAATTTGTATCTGATGCATTTTGGGCGTGGAGGAGGGAGAGGGGCTAGTTGCCCTTCAATCTCTTTTGACTCTTAAAAAGTGAACAAGAACTTTCAATTTTCAATCAAACGAGCCCTCTCTGAAGTTTATACGAGCATCCCTTCCATAAGAAATAATATGAAAGATTCGGAGAATCCTTAAATTACAACCCTTGCCCTGAGGGCTTTGGGGGAGTTACAATCCTCAAAGACCTAATTTCCAGAACTTAAAACTACGTTTAATAAAATGGCTGTCATAAAATTTTGATTGGATGTGTTTGGGGAAAAGGTGGGCGTGAGAGGGGGGGTTAGCTGCCCTCAAATCACTTTCGACTATTACAAAGGGCACTAGGGCTCGGAATTTCCAATCTAATGAGCCTTTTTTGAAGTTTCTACGACACCGCCTTCTATAAAATCCTTATATGCCCCAGGGCATAACTTAAAACCCTTGCTCTGAGGGTTGTGGGGGATTGTCCTCCTCAAAAACATATTTTCTATCTGGAAGTCAACTACGCTGAAAAAATGGCTATCTCAAAATTTTGATTGGATGTGTTTGGGGGAATGATGGGCGTGGGGGGGGGGGGGCTAGTTGCCCTCCAATCACTTTCGACTATTAAAAAGGGCACTATCCCTTTGAATTTCCAATTGAATGTGCCTGTTTTGAAGTTTCTACGACAACACCTTCTATAAAAACCTTATATGCCCCCATGGCATAACTTAAAACTCTTGCCCTGAGGGTTGTGGCGGAGTGTCCTCCTCAAAAACATATTTTCTATCTGGAAATCAACTACACTGAACAAAATGGCTATCTCAAAAGTTTGATTGGATGTGTTTGGGGAAATGATGGGCGTGGGGGGGGGTAGTTGCCCTCCAATCACTTTCGACTATTAAAAAGGGCACTAGCCCTTTAATTTCCAATCGAATGAGCCCCGTTTTGAAGTTTCTACGGACAACACCTTCTATAAAAACCTTATATGCCCCCATGGCATAACTTAAAACTCTTGCCCTGAGGGTTGTGGGGGAGTGTCCTCCTAAAAAATATATTTTCAATCTGGAAATCAACTACGCTGAACAAAAATGGCTATCTCAAAATTTTGATTGGATGTATTTGGGGGAATGATGGGCGTAGGGGGGGGGCTAGTTGCCCTCCAATCACTTTTGACTATTAAAAAGGGCACTATCCCTTTGAATTTCCAATCGAATGAGCCTTTTTTAAAATTTCTAAGACAACGCCTTCTATAAAAACCTTATATGCCCCCAGGGCATATCTTAAAACCCTTGCCCTGAAGGTTCTGGGGGAGTGTCCTCCTCAAAAACATATTTTCTATCTGGAAATCGACTACGCTAAACAAAATGGCTATCTAAAAATTTTGATAGGATGTGTTTGGGGAAATGATCGGCGTGGGGGGGGGTAGTTGCCCTCCAATCACTTTCGACTATTAAAAAAGGCACTAGCTCTTTAATTTCCAATCAAATGAGCCTGTTTTGAAGTTTCTACGACAACGCCTTCTATAGAAACCTTATATGCCCCCAGGGCATAACTTAAAAACCCTTGCCCTGTGGTTGTGGGCGAGTGTCCTCCTCAAAAATATATTTTCTATCTGGAAATCAACTACGCTGAACAAAATGGCTATCTGAAAATTTTGATTGGATGTGTTTGGGGAAATGATGGGCGTGGGGGGAAGGGGGCTAGTTACACTCCAATCACTTTCGACTATTAAAAAGGGCACTAGCCCTTTAATTTCCAATCGAATGAGCATGTTTTGAAGTTTCTGCGACAACGCCTTCTATAAAAACCTTATATGCCCCCAGGTTATAACTTAAAACCCTTGCCCTGAGGGTTGTGGGGGAGTATCCTCCTCAAAAATATATTTTCTATCTGGAAATCAACTACGCTGAACAAAATGGCTATCTGAAAATTTTGATTGGATGTGTTTGGGGGAATGATGGGCGTGGGGGGGCTAGTTGCCCTCCAATCATTTTCGACTATTAAATAGGGCACTAGAACTCTCGATTTCCAATCGAATGAGCCCCCTTTGAAGTTTCTACGACGACCCCTTCCGTATGAAGTGCCTCTGGGAAAAAATAATAAATAACAATAATAAAACATTGGAGCCGTATGGCCTTTACTATATGCAACGCTACAGCGTTGCCTCTGATCTTTCTAGATATTTTAATTTCTATCACTGCAAAATCAATTTTGATCAGTTTTTCCATGTGTATGGATTTTTTTCTGCCTATTGATGGAACTTGATGTATGCCTATGGATAAAAGAGCATAGCTACATAATCTTCAGAATACTTATGGAAAGACTAGAATCCTATTGAAAATGTTATATTCAACCTTTCTTTATAATAATTAACCTAACTCACCAGAGAATTCTGTTACAAATTCTAATTTTCATTCCAATGGTACAATGGCCTTGTCAAACCCATATTTTGATACCATCTAGTCTGTGATACTGAATAGAGCCTATTGGTATACCTACTTTTTGTTATAAGAATTTTTAGACAAAACCCTTGCAAAAAAGGATATTTTAAAGAGCCTTGCTGGCCAGCAAAAGAGAAAAAATTCCTCCCTATCTACTGTGTAAATATATAGGTTAAATTGCATATACTCCATGAGTTCTCTATAGGCTGACTCTTTTGTTCAAATTAGCTGAACACCAAAAAAGCAGTATCAACATCAAAAAGCAGCAGGAAAATTCGTGGAGTAGGCTATATACAAGGGTTGTTTTTAAGGATTGTTTGGAATCAAATACTTAGTTTGAAGCACATACCTACATGCATCTTTATTAGAGTTCATATTTTTCTAGATGAATAGACGTGGATATATTTTAGGATGACTAGAAGAGGAAATACTACCAAAGAACTCTAAACTAACACAACTCTATAGTGACAGGACTAGCCATTACAAACATTCACTAAAATATTGAGGTAGACAATGACAGTATAAAATATAGATAAGGAGGAAGTAGAAAGAGAAAATAGACCTTTTTTTTTATAAAATTGTGAATCCTATAATTTAAGTCAAAGTTGTGAATTCTATAATCTAAGTCAAGGATTTTGTCAAGGTTGACACTGTTTATTGAAACCCTATTTCTAAAAAGAAATAGTGATTAATCAATGTTTTATTGCCTATGCTTGAAACCCTTGTTTTAACTGTCTTCTATGTACTTTTATCTCTCTATTCAATGTTTCTTTTTACACCCCTAAACAAATTAGTATTTAATGTTTAGTCTTTTATGCATATAAAATTGTATCTTAATCCTCATTTCCTACTCTTCATTACCATCATCATAGGCAGCGCTATTGCGCTGCCTAAGTAAGAATGATGTTGGCACAATGTATTATTTATTATTATTTTTTTTTCCTTTAGTCCAGGGCACTTTGTATCAAAGGAGTTGTTGTAAAAATTCTGAAAAGGGCTCATTCCATTGGAAATTGGAATGGCTAGTGTCCTTTTTAATAATCGAAAGTGATTGGAAGGCAACTAACACCCGTTCCACACCCACCATTTCCCCAAACACATCCAATTAAAAATTTTAGAGATAGCCATTTTGTTCAGCATAGTTGATTTCCAGATAGAAATTATGTTTTTGAGGAGGTCACAGCCTTCAAGGCAAGGGTTGTAAGTTATGCCCTGGGGACATATAAGGTTTTTATAGAAAGCTTTGTCATAGAAACTTCAAAAAGGGCTCATTTGACAGAAATTCGAAGGGCTAGTGCCCTTTTTAATAGTCGAAAGTGATTGGAGGGCAACTAGCCCCCCTCTCACGCCCACCTTTTCCCCAAACACACCCAATCAAAATTTTGAGATAGCCATTTTGTTCAACGTAGTAGAAAGTTCTGGAAATTAGGTCTTTGAGGATGACAACCCCACACCCCCAGTCCTCAGGGCAAGGGTTGTAAGTTATGCCCTGGGGGCATTTAAGTTTTTTTTTATAGAAAGCGTTGTCACAGAAACTTCAAAAAGGCTTCAGTTGATTGGAAATTGAAATGGTTTGTGCTCTTTATAATAGTCAAAAGTGATTGGAAGGCAACTAACACCCCTTCTACAACCACCCTTTATCCAAACACATCCAATCAAAATTTTGAAATAGCCATTTAGTTCAAAGTAGTTGAAAGGTCCAAAAATTATATCTTTGAGGATGACACTCCCCCTTCAGCCCTCAGGGTAAGGGCTGTAAGTTATGCCCTGGGGGTATATAAGGTTTTTATTGAAAGCTCTGTTTTAGAAACTTGAAAAAGGGCTCATTTGATTGGAAATTCAAAGGGCTAGTGCCTTTTTTAATTGTCAAAAGTGATTGAAGGGCAAAAAACCCCCCTCTCATGCTGACCTTATCCCCAAACACATCCAATCAAAATTTTTAGATAGCTATTTTGGTCAACGTAGTTAAAAGTTTTAAAAATTAGGTCTTTGAGGATGAAAACCCCCTCAGAGCCCCTCAGGGCAAGCGTTGCAAGTTATGAACTGGTGGTACATAAGGTTTTTATAGATAGTGATCTTATAGAAACTTCAAAAAGGGCTCATTTGGTTGGAAATTGAAATGGATAGTGCTCTTTATAATAGTCAAAAGTGATTGGAAGGCAACTAACACCCTTTCTACAACCCCACTTTATCCAAACACATCGAATCAAAATTTTGAGATAGCCATTTAGTTCAAAGTAGTTGAAAGGTCCAAAAATTATATCTTTGAGGATGACACTCCCCCTTCAGCCCTCAGGGTAAGGGTTGTAAGTTATGCCCTGGGGGTATATAAGGTTTTTATTGAAAGCTTTGTGGTAGAAATTTGAAAAAGGGCTCATTTCATTGGAAATTCAAAGGGCTAGTGCCTTTTTTAATGGTCAAAAGTGATTGGAGGGCAACAAACCCCCCTCTCATGCTGACCTTATCCCCAAACACATCCAATCAAAATTTTTAGATAGCTATTTTGTTCAACGTAGTTAAAAGTTTTAGAAATTAGGTCTTTGAGGATGAAAACCTCCTCAGAGCCCTCAGGGCAAGGATTGCAAGTTATGAACTGGGGGCACATAAGGTTTTTATAGATAGTGATCTTATAGAAACTTCAAAAATGGCTCATTTGGTTGGAAATTAGAAGGGCTTGTGCCCTTTTTAATAGTCGAAAGTGATTGGAGGATAACTAACACCCTTCTCACACCCACCATTTCCACAAACACATCCAATCAAAATTTTGAGATTGCCATTTTGTTTGACATAGTTAAAATGTCAGGAAATTATGTTTTTGAGGATGACACTCACCCCACAGCCCTCAGGGAAAGGGTTGTAAGTTATACCCTAGGGGCACATAAGATTTTTTTTATAGAAAGCGTTGTTGTAGAAACTTCAAAAAGGAATCATTTGATTGGAAATTGAAAAGGCTAGTACCCTTTGTAATAGTCAAAAGTGATTGGAGGGCAAGTAACCTCCCTCTCATGCCCACCATTTCCCCAAACACATCCAATAAAAATTTTGAGATAGCCATTATATGCAATGTAGTTGAAAGGTCTGGAACTTATGTCTTTGAGGCTGACAACCCCCTCACAGCCCTCAGGTATAGGGTTGTAAGTTATACCCTGGGGAATATAAGCTTTTATAGAAAGCATTGTCATAGAAACTTCAAAAAGGACTCATTCAATTGGAAATTGAAAGGGCTAGTGCCCTTTTTAATAGTTGTAAGTTATTGGAGGGCAAGTAACCCCCCTCTCATGCACACCATTTCCCTAAACACATCCAATCAAAATTTTGAGATAGCCATTTTGTTCAACATAGTTGAAAGATTCGAAAATTATGCCTTTGAGCATGACAACCCCCTCACAGCCCTCAGGTATAGGGTTGTAAGTTATGCCCTGGGGCATATAAGGTTTTTATAGAAAGCATTGTCATAGAAACTTCAAAAAGGGCTCAATAGATTAGAAATTGAAAGGGCTAGTGTCCTTTTTAATAGTTGGAAATGATTGGAGGGCAACTAACCCCCCTTTCATGTCCACAATTTCCCCAAACACATCCAATCAAAATTTTGAGATAGCAATTTTCTTCAATGTAATTGAAAGTTCTGTAAATCAGGTCTTCAAGAATGACCCCCCCCCCCCCCAGCCCTCAGGGCAAAGGTTGTAAGTTATGTCCTGGGGCATATAAGGTTTTTATTGAAAGTATTGTCATAGTTAAAAACCAACAAAGACAAAAATCTCAATGAAAAAAAAAAACAACAACAAACAAGACTGCAGCCAGTGGAGAGAAAAGAAAAGACAAATGCCAAACAATGCGAATATTTCGCCTGTATCACAAACAAGGCGTCTTCAGCACGAAAGACAAAAGAAGAACAAGATAAAAAAAAAACAAGTTAAAACTAAAAAAACAATAAAACCACCACCAAAACAAAAAATATACAATTGGTGCAAACTGATCCACGTAGGGAAAAGATGATAATATGGAGTTACTTCAGTTAGAACACCAGAGCAACTGCAGAAAAATAAAAAAAAAATGGAAATTGCTTTAACTATTCTGTTGCGAAATAATCCTTTTATTGGCTATTATTGAAGCAATTCGTTTTGGTCTAGCAGGTAAAACAATCCCCTGGTGATTATTTATAATCTCAATTCCCTTATTGACTGTTGATTCACTCTTTAGAAGATTATTATAAATTGGGTCAATATTTAAACTACCTGTGTCCCTATTTATTGAAAGGTTAGCAAACATATGTTTTTTTTTAATTTCAATGGCTTCTCTCGCCCATTGTGTATACCCCTTATTATTTGAAATAGCTAAGGCCTCATGAAATTTTACAAAGTGATCTGGCTGAAACCAAATATGTTCTGCTAAAGCTGAAACAGAAGTTTCTGGAGGCTTGTTTAATTGTAGGGTTTTTTCTATTGAATTTCGGTGTTCAATAAACCTTTCAACAAATTGTTGGTGAGTCCTACCAATATAGAACTTCCCACAAGAACACGGAATTTTATACACCCCACTTACTTGTTTGTGATACACGCGAAATATCTGCGTTGTTTTGCATTTGTCTTTTCTTTGCTCTCCACTGGCTGCAGTCTTGTTTGTTGTTGTTTTTTTTTTTTTTCATTGAGATTTTTCTCTTTGTTGGTTTTGTCATGGCTGGCCAGTTTGGCTTAAGATCTTTCATTGTCATAGAAACTTAAAAAGGGCTCATTTGGTTAAAAATTGAAATGGCTAGTGCCATTTTTAATAGTTGAAAGTGATTGGAGAGCAGCTAACACCCCTCTCACACCCACCATTTCCCCAAACACATTCAATCAAAATTTTGAGATAGAATTTTGTTTAACATAGTTGAAAGTTCTGGAAATTAGGTCTTTGAGGATGACAATCCCCTCACAGCCCTAAGGGCAAGGGTTGCAATTTATGCCCTGGGGGCACATAAGGTGTTTATAGAAAGTGTTGTCATAGAAATTCAAAAAGGGCTCCCAATTGGAAATTGAGAGGGCTAGTGCCATTTTTAATAGTCGAAAGTGATTGGAAGGCTTGACATTATTATAGTAAAGACTTATGTGGGTACAATGTATTTTTTTTTTTTTTTTTTTTTTTAGACCAGGGCTCTTTGTATTGAAGGAGTTGTCTTAGGAACTTCGAAAAGGGCTCAATCGATTGAAAATAGAAAGGGCTAATGCCCTTTTTAATAGTTGAAAGTTTTTTTTTATTTTTTTTGCAAATGGTATCAAGTTTTCTATTTAAGGTCAACTAGAGGAGGTATGAAACTAAATTAAACACTACTATTTATATCCAGATTTTTAAAAGGGTGCATGTTGTTAAAAATTGCTGAAAATTTTTCTCCAGCATACAAATAGCAGGCCAAACTGTAAAGTCTTAAAAAAAAAACAAAAAGATTTAAAGTATTATTTTCATTGATCATGTGGGCAGCTTCACTTACCTTGGTAGTATTATTTGTAAAGATGGTGGGAGCAGTGAAGATGTTAAAAATAGAATAGCCAAGGCTCAGGGTGTTTTTTCACAGTTAAAAAAAAGTCTGGAAGAATAGGAAGATAAGTCTGCTAACCAAGATTAGAATATTAGAAGCTACAGTGATGACAGTGGTCAAATATGGCTCTGAAGCATGGACGCTCTGAAAAGTGGATTAAGATTTGTTAGATGTTTTCCAGAGAAATTGCTTAAGGATTGTTCTGGGTACCCGGCTGACAGACCGTATTTCAAACAATAGGCTATACAAAAAATGTGGTTCAATACCGCTCTCTAGGGCTATAATGAAAGAAAGGTTGAGGTGGTTAGGGCAAATTGTGTGGATGAAGGATGACAGATTGCCGAAGATTGTTCTTTTTGGCCAACCATCTAGGGCTAAACAGAAAGCAGGTCGCCCCGTCTGGGGTGGGACGACATCATAAAGAAAGATTTAAAGGAAATGTGAACTTCGTGAGTGGGTGTAAAAAGGGAGGCTTTGAATAGATTGGGGTGGAGGAGGATTGTGTGTAGCTGTGTTGGCCTCAGGCAGCTTGGTGCTGTGGTGAGTTGTTAGTAATAGTAGTAGTAGTATTTTCATTTTCCCTGAAAAGACAATGTCAATATAAAACAAAGAGAAATTAATCAAAAAAACTTTTTCCTCAATAAAGTTTTTCAAAGAAAAGTAAAGAACTCCATTAAACCAAAATAGCACAAAAATAAAATAATCTACCAAGCATGAAACTACCACAAATCAACATTGATAAATAAATGAAACCCAAAACAAACAGAAATAATAACCAAGTCAAACTCAAAACAAGCAGAAATTAACATGAGTAGGGCTCAAAATCCCTATCTTTGGACAAGCTTCATAATACTCTCTTCAAAAATGTTGCTCCCAATGAATTCAAACCATCCTTGACATTGATTTGAAGGTTCTCATTGGATTGAAAGTGTGTCCCTCCATGTCATGTCTTCATTTCAGGTAAAACATAGAACTTACTGGGTGCTAAGTCAGGACTATACAGAGGATGATCAAAAATACCCCACTGATATTGCTCAAGGAGCTATTGAGTTGCACCAGCAGTGTGTGGAAAAACATTGTCATGGATCAGAACAACTCCAGTGAAAATTGCATGGTTGCCTAAAGTACATGCCTGCTTTCTACCACTCATGTAGTATCTGCACAGAGCCATTGGAGGTTGAAAAATAGTCCTGACTTAGCACATATATATATATATATATATATATATATATATATATATATATATATATATATATATATATATATATATATAAGCACACTTATAATATTTACTCCTGAATTCGGTTTGTTTGATTTACCTTAGCTTTTGTGCATTTGTTAAAAGCAATACTGCCAATTTTCATTGGACTGGGAATAGCATGTTTTTTTTCTTGTCATGTCATGTTGTTAGCAAAGAAATTATTCTGATGAGAAGCTACTTGCAAAATAGATGGCTAACAAAAGTATTTACAGGGTAAGTTTGTTTCTAGCTAGTTGGATAAAGAAAGTATTGCTAGGGAAAAGTTGCCAGTCAACTAGTTGGAAAATGAATTGTTTTCTGGGGCAATGTTTCTTTCCAGCTAGTTGGCAAAATTAAGGTTTGCTGGGGAGAAGTTATTAGTCAGCTCATTGGCAAAATGTAGTTTTGCTAGGGAGAAGTTATTAGTCAACTAGTTGGCAAATTTAGATTTTTCCTATACAGATGGGCCAAATTTTCTAACTAGATGACTAAAATGTTTTTAATTATAAGGAGATTGGATAGTGCCATTCTATATAAGCTTAGCCTATAAACTAATTTTTTCTAATAGTCAAAGGGTGGAGTCCTGTAAAAATAAGGATTATAATATTTGAAATTTTTGCCTGCATAAGCTCTGTTGATTGGCTAGAAATGACAATTTGAAACTAAATTTGTAGGCTAGTTTTAGCTAAGCACTGAATTTTAAATGTGAATGGTTGTTGCCTAGACATTAGATTCTGGTTATAGCCTACACATGTTTATACATGGGATTTTAGCTAGACATGCTTGTGAACGCTGCTTTAGGGAATGATAGAAGTAGGTTATTTTGGATTAGCCTATTTTAAACTTTATGAGAGTTTACAGTAGCCTATTTCTTTCTGGAGGGGCCAACCACTAAACTTGTACACTTGCTTCACCACATTTTTATCTTACACGGCTATTGAAGAGAAGGCACATAGCCTATTTATATGGCTACAAATAGCCTAATGAAAGCCCTATTTACATGTCTAACATATTGAAGGCTTATCTTACCTTTCCATTTCATCTTGCATCTGTCGAGTTTTTTCTGAATGCATGGGAGTCATTTTTATAAGGCTTTTGCTGATAACCAACTGATCTTGAACGTTTCAGTACACAAATTTAGTCAAGTTATTCGAAGCTTTTTTCAGTGTTTTTGCAATTTGATTTTCTTTGCCTTGTTTTTCCAGCGTTGCAATGCGGTATTAAAAATGAGTATGAAAGTGACGCAAAATTTTTTGAATTTTCATAATAAAGATTCACAAAGATTTTGAATTTTCACAATAAAGAAGAAAAAGAAAATAGACCCAAGATTTTTAACGAATTTGCTACTTATTCCATTCTAAAAAGTAGCGTAACTCTGGCTTGGTGGTGAAATCTGGCTTTGAAAATCTTACACAATCTCACCTCTATTCTTCGTCCGATCTCTTTGCTGATACAACTATACCACTACTATAACTAATAAGTCACTGCAGTATCCCCCCCCCCTTGAGGCCAAAATATATATGCATTATTTTTTTCTTACGAAATCTTCCCAGCCTTTTCATTTAGCCCTTAGCGGTTGGCCGAAAAGATTGATCTTTAGCCATCTGTCATCCTTCATCCACGAAACGTGTGTTTTCCATCTTAGCCTTTTTTAATACAACCTTAAAATGCAAGATAGAGCTATATTTTGTCGTACATTTTACTTTTTGAAATACAATTAGTCAGACAAATGCCTAAAAGAAATTGTGCATTATTTATCCGGGGAACATTTTAAAATATCCCTTCGTCTTTTAAGCATCTACACTTCAAAAGCATGCTTGACCGCTATCATTATTGCAGCTTTCAATATTATAATCTTGAGTCCCTTGCCCTAATTATCAGGTAAATGTCCTTTTCTCATTATTCATTATTTATTATTTTCCTTTGAGCTTATCCCCTTTCTAGTATGGGGAACCTTTTCACATTACTTATTAATAAGCCAGCTAATTAAGATAGACAGAAAATTCAGTGAGACAATGAGTATTCTGCTAGTCCAGGCACCAAGTCAGATAGCATTGCCTCACCTTCTTGCAGATTTTTTAACAGGTCGTTTATTGCGGGAAATATGCACTTGCTGCATTTTACTATTACTCCTGGAGCGGTGAGAATGTCCAAGAGCAAATTTCTACTTAGAAAAAAAAAATTTCGTTTGTTTCATATTTTAAATCAGTCGCTCTTGTAACTGAGATTGAATAGTAGGTCTTTTATTGTTTACTGTGTATCTAAGTATTTTTACTAGCCTAGGTTAAGGTTCTGGGAGTTTTGTCTGATTTTTATTTTAAGATAGTTACTCTTCCAATATTTGTATTAGAATAAATTTCAAAAGAATATACTCAAGATACAGTTCTAACAACTAAATCAAATTTTAGAATTATAGATAAGGAATCCCTTTTGAATGAATATGTGGGATATCTTTCCCCTAGCCTAGCATCAAGCGTAGCGGTCTGAGGTGATGATGGAATAACATTATTTCAGGAAAATTACAATGATGAAGTTCTCTCCAGGATTGTTTAATGTAGTCTCTGCATTACTGCGTTCCCCTTTAAACCCCCTACGCTGATGGCAGCGGTAACCGTATCCTCTCTTATGTGCAATGGTGAAAATTTTCCCCTTCCAAACATCTAGCACTTCTAGCTGTAATTCAAACTTTATCTGAAGATACAGGCTAATTTATGGTGTAGAAATAACCTATATAAATTATGCAACCGCCATCGAATTTAAAAACCAACTTAAATGACTGAAAACTTAGGGATCTATCCAGCATCTGGGACTAGTACATTAAAAAAAATTACAGAAACGAAAACATTGTACACAGGAGGATTTACAGACATGGCTTTGACGCACTCGTTGCCCGAGGAATCCGGTGAATAGTCAAAAGAAAGTCATTGATTGATTTGAATACGGAAAGGTTTTATGGCCAATTTACGTGATTTTGAGATTAGAAATAGAGTGGGATTATTGACAGGTACGGTCAATGCTATGGACTTGAAAGGAAACATAGAAAAGCAACATATTTTCAAGACTAGAGCATCAATAGTGCAAATACTAGAATTAACCCAACTATTTGGTTTAATCATTATCAAAGTTACCTTTATCAGAGCTAAATATTATTTTTGGTAATTGCGAATTATTTTTGGCAAATTTGCTGTAAGTTCGCCACGAAAGCCTGTCGTTGGGGGATAATCTACTTTTTTTAGATTACGCAGAGGGTTTGCAAGAACAGTGTGAAGCTTGTCGTTTAGCAGTAGTCTGCATGCTTGGGCATTAAGTTTTGAGTTTATTGAGGAAGGTGTAGAGCCATTCTTTTAGTTGTAATCTGCCTGTTTGGAGATTGCGTTTCGATTTGTGCCAAAATGTAGCCTATCCCTTAGGTGTAACTGGGCAGTTTATGAGATTTTGGCAGTTTACTGATAATATTTTATATGTCGTTGAAGAATTAATATCAGAGGTGCAGATATTTAGGGTTGTGAAGCAGGGTGTTTGGCCCTGTATGTTTTATCATCCAGCTAATTCAATAAGGAGACTTTTCGTTGTGTCTTGATAAAATTGGTTGATAATTTCCCTCTATAGCCTTTACGCATCAGTTTTTTTGGAGATTTATTTCGTGTTTCGAAAATATGCTCTAAGAAGATTTATATCGGGACGAACTACTTAAGTACTGACATTCCCGGAGACTCACCCTATTAGTCAAATATCGCATCACAAGTATTCGTAGTCAAAATTGCAAGTAGTCACAGTTGTTGCAAAAAGTCGCCGTCACACGTAATCTTTGTCGAAGTCACAAGCAGTCACAGTAGCACACGTAAGTAGTCGCAGTTGTAGTCATAATGGCAGTTGCTGTAGTAGTGCCCCTGAAATTTCAAATTAATTCCTTTACCCACTAATAAGATATTTTATATACGCCTTTTTGATAACCTCGATGCAATAAGTGTCTTTTGTTTTAGGTCAGCATACTGTCAACATTCCCCAAAATTTCACCTTAATACCCTTAACCTTACTGGGAACACCCCTAATCAAACATTTTCTCCTTTCCCTATAATAAATCCTGCATAATAAAATTGACAAATTGCATAATTTGTATTCTTTACACCGAAGGCTGTAGGGAGCATGGCATTCCCATTTGAATTAAATAACCTTTCAGAAGTACCATTACTGTTGAAGGAAGGGCATCTAAAAAGATAATGGGACGCCTTCTGCCCTTTGATCGCTTTGAAACACTCCTCTGAATATGTCATGAAAGTTTGAACCTTAGCTGGTCTTTATATATTGCTGATACGCCTTTTGACAACCAATCCACACATAGTGTAATTTGATAACATTATCTAAAAATTTCACCTTAGTACCCACAGTCTTTTCAGAAACTTAATGCCAAACAAGGCTATTTCTCCATTAACCAGCCTTATCAACAATTTGCATAAATTACAGCCATTGCCCCAGATGCTGTGGGGGAGTATGTCATACTCAGAGGCATAGTTATTTGACCTTTTCGCTATTAAAAAAACTGTTATTTTAAGATTTTGGTTGGATTTTTTGGGGGGAGAGAGAGAGATAGAGAGAGAGAGAAAGAGAGAGAGAGAGAGAGGAGAGAGAGAGAGAGAGAGAGAGAGAGAGAGAGAGAGAGAGAGAGAGAGAGAGAGAGAGAGAGGAGAGAGAGAGAGAGAGAGAGAGAGAGAAGAGAGAGAGAGAGAGAGAGAGAGAGAGAGACTAGCTGGTCTTTTGACCACCATAACTTGTCTTCTTACAAGTGGCTTTTACAAATTTCAACCAGTGTCAAAGGGAGGAGGCATTTAAAAAGGACAAGAGGAATTGGTTCCCTTTCGATAATCCTTGAGCTATAAAAAAAAAACACAGCTAGAGGCATTAGCAAACAGGCTTTACGCTTGAGAGAAGAAAGAAAGGTTTTTGAATAAGAAATTTAAACAGAAAAAGCCTTCAGATTTTTTTCTTTTTTTTATAGCTGGAGCCTATTAAAGAATGAATTACTTTTTTGAAGCTTTTGCTGTTAACTAGGATAGGGTGTGTCAGTGCTAAACAGGCTGAGATATGATTCCTTTGTGTTTTCACAGAGGAAGTGGATGATAACTTCTAGTAAAAGGTTTTTGATCATAGTAATACCAATTGTAAGCTTTTCGTTTCGATCTGCAGCAATAAAACGGAAATGACGCCAAAATCGTAGCTATTTTGTGAAAACTAGTATTTTATTTTAATGCTATGCAGACGAATTCACATAAAAAGCGTGCAAATTTAAGATTTAGTTTTCTAATTAGCCTTTAAGAAGTTCTTTACAATGCTTCAGTGCCCCCATTAATGCTAAGGGAGAAAAGTCACATTAGTGATAACTGATGCCCAAGCTAAGATAAATTTTTTTTTGAGTTTTCAAGATGGGTGGCTGAAAACCTCCGAAAAAAAGGTTTTCGACCATGGTGATTGCTGTATTTTTTTTTCGATTCACTAACGATTTTGAGGTTTTTGAAGCTCTTTTTTCAGATCCTCATAAATTTCATCAAGCCTTTTTACTTTAAATTTAGCATGAATAATAACTTTCATTTTTTAATCAGTGCAAAATGGCGATGATTTTATGTTTGAATATAACTTTAATTTTTTTTTTATTGTTTTAGGTTACAAAGGGTAGGCTTTTACTAGGTTTCAGCAGTTGCTGCGACTATGATTTTTGAGTGTATATTTTGATGTTAACCAGAACAGGAAAATTCAGTATTATAGAGACATCATGTATCAGTTGTTATGCATTGGTTGACAAATTTTTGAATGTGTTAGGTATGATCGCAAACCTTAGAAGAAAAAATTGAGCTGCTCGAGAGAAATCCGGTTGAATTTTTTTGAGAAAGGGTATGTTGTTCTGCAAGAAGGTTTGGATGAGGATAGCTAATTGCTAACGTCTGATTTTAGCGATTCTGCAAAGCATGTATTTTCTAGTGATTTGTGTAGAATAGGGAGTTGAATTTGTTTCATCTAAACTGTAGAGGATTGAACAGTTCACACAGATATTTGTCAGAGTTAGTTGAAAATAGCCGTGGTAGACATTTATTAGGTTTGACGGAAACGTGGTTGAATGTTAGTAATGAATCTTTATTAGTCATTAATTAAAAAAAAACTTTTTCCACAATAAAGTTTTTCAAAGAAAAGTAAAGAACTCCATTAAACCGAAAATGAGAAAAAATAAAACAAATAATCTACCAAGCGTGAAACTACCACAAATCAGCATCGATAAATAAATGAAACCCAAAACGAACAGAATTTACAATAAATAACGGAAGTCAAACTCAAACGAGCAGAAATTAACATGAATAGGGCTGAAACCCCTATGCCTTCCCAAGGCCAGAACATAATTTGCACTTTACTGAAAAAATACAAATGAATGTGCATTGTCAGTTTAATATACATATACTGATATTTAGTAATCAAAATGTTAATATTATTTGATTTATTAAAGTTATAAAAGTAAAAACATTTATATTCTTTTTAGTAAAGTGCAAATTATGTTCTGACCTTGAGAAGGTGTAAGGGTTTTGAGTCTTACTTATTGGAAATTAGCATTAACACAATGTATTTTGATTTAATCTTAAGGCAACATTTAGTTTTTAAACTTAATGGGAAAATGGGAGGTTGGGCGTGGGAGGGGGACTATTTGCCTTCCAATCACTTTCGACTATTAAAAAGGGCATTAGCCCATTCTATTTTCAATCGAATGAGCCCTTTTCGAAGTTTCTACGACAACTGCTTTGATACGAAGTGCCCTGGACTAAAAAAATAAAATAAAATAATACATTGTACCTACATTAATCTTTACTATAAAAATGTAAAGCCTTCCAATCACTTTCCACTATTAAAAAGGGCACTAGCCCTTTCAATTTTCAATTGAATAAGCCCTTTTTGAGTTTCTAAGACAACACTTTCTATAAACACCTATATACCTCCAGGGCATAAATTACAACCTTTGCCCTGAGGGCTGTGAGGGGGTTGTCATCCACAAAGACCTAATTTCCAGAAGTTTTGACTACGTTAAAAAAATGACAATCTCAAAATTTTGATTGGATATGTTTGGGGAAATGGTGGGCGGGACGGGGACGTTAGTTGCTCTCCAATCACTTTCAACTATTAAAAAAGGCACTATGCTTTCTACAAAAAAACCTTATATGCCCAAAGGGCGAAGCTTACAGCCCTTGCCTTGAGGGCTGTGGGGGGATGTTATCCTCAAAAACATAATTTCTGTACTTTTTAACTACGTCGAACAAAATGGCTATCTCAAAATTTTGATTGGATGTGTTTGGGGAAATAGTGGGTGTGAGCGGGGTGTTAGTTATCCTCCAATCATTTTCGACTATTAAAAAGGGCACAAGCCCTTCTTATTTCCAATCGAATGAGTCCTTTTTGAAGTTTCTACAACATCGCTATCTATAAGAACCTTATATGCCCCCCGGGGCACAATGTGCAACCCTTGCCCCGAGGGCTCTGAAGGGGTTATGTTCCTCTAAGACCTAATTTCTAAAACTTTTAAATACATTGAACAAAACGGCTATTTAAAAACTTTGATTGGATGTGTTTGGGGAAAAGGTGGGTGGGAGAGGGGGGTTAGTTGCCCATCAAATCCCTTTCGACTATCAAAAAGGGCACTAGCCCTTTGAATTTCCAATCGAATGAGCCCTTTTTCAAGTTTTTACGACAAAGCTTTCAATAAAAACCTTATATGCCCCAGGGCGTAACTCACAACCCTTAACCTGAGGGCTGTGGGGGGGGGCGGAGATGTGTCATCCTCAAAGATATATTTTCCGGACCTTTCAACTACTTTGAATAAAATGGGTATCTCAAAATTTTAATTGGATGTGTTTGGATAAATGGTGGGCTTGGAAGGGCTGTTAGTTGCCTTCCAATCATTTTCGACTATTAAAAAGGGCACTAGCCATTTCAATTTCCAATCAAATGAGCCCTTTTTGAAGTTTCTAAGACAACGATTTCAACAAAAACCTTATATGCCCCCAGGGCATTACTTACAACCCTTGCCCTGAGGGCTGGGGGGGGGTTGTCATCCTCAAAGACCTAATTTCCAGAACTTTCGACTACGTTAAAGAAAATTGCTATCTCAAAATTTTTATTGGATTTGTTTGGGGAAGTGGTGGGTGTGAGAGAGGGTTTAGTTGCCCTCCAATCACTCCCAAATATTAAAAAGGGCGCTAATCCTTTAAATTACAATCGAATGAGCCCTTTCTGAAGTTTCTACGACAACGCTTTCTATAAAAATCTTATATGCCTCAGGGCATAACTTACAACCCCTTCCCTGAGGGCTGTGAGGGGGTTGTCATCCTCAAATAAACAATTTCTGGACCTTTAATTGGGTTGAACAAAATGACTGTCTCAAAATTTTGATTGGATGTGTTTGGGGAAAAGGCGGGCGTGAGAGGGGGGTTAGTTGCCCTCCAATCACTTTCAACTATTAAAAAGGTTACTAGTTCTTTAAGTTTACAATCGAATGAGCCCTTTTTGAAGTTTCTACGACAACGCTTTCTATAAGAACCTTATATGCCCCCTGGGCATAATTTACAACGTCCGAGGGCTGTGGGGGATTGTTCTCCGCAAAAACATAATTTTTATTGGGGAATCAACTACGGTGAACAAAATGGATATCTCAAAATTTTGATTGGATGTGTTTGGGGAGATGATGGGCGTGGAAGGGGTGTTAGTTGCCTTCCAATCACTTCTGACTATTAAAAAGGGCCACTCCAATTTCCAATCCAATGAGTCCTTTTCGAAGTTTCTATGACATCTCTTTCGATACGAAGTGCCCTGGTCTAAAAGAAAAAAAAAGAAATAATCCATTGTGCCAACATCGTTCTTTACTTAGGGTGCGCGATTACGCTGCCCATGAATAATGGTTATAATTTTTATAGGAAAAATAGGTGCGAGTACAGGCATGGTGGATTGGTGGCTTACATGAAATCAGACTTGAGAGTCAAGGTAAGGATGATTTATCAGTTTATATCGAAATGACACTGGGAAGCACGGTACTGGAGGTTAAGTGCCGACAAGAGCGTCTTTGTTTTGTTATTCTTCATAGACTGCCATCGTCCCCTTTATTTCGGTTTTTGAGCTGTTATAGAAATTATTGGAAAATTTACGCGTATCTAGGTCTCAGTGTGTGATTATGGGGATTTTAATTTTGATTTGAATGTTGATGACCGTGAATCTCAACAGCTAATTAATATGATGTTTAGTTATACCGTTTACCCTGTAATTAATGTTTACACTAGGGTAACTGATAATAGTGCGACATAAATTGATAACATTTTCCTGAATGTAAAGCAAAATGTGAAGTACTGTTGACCGCAAGTGATAATAAACGATACATCCGACCACTTCGGGGCTATAGTTACTTGTGAAGTAAGGGGACACAGTCTTCATAGTTCTGGATCCCAGAAAGATCGTATTTATTTTAATAAGCGGTCTTTGTCTAATTTCAAGAATGAACTGAAGAAATTAGATTGGAGTTTCCTAGATGAGTGTAAATCTTTTAGTGAAAAAATGAGCAAATAGTAGGAGAAGATGTTTTTTTGTTCGAAACGACGTGTGTAAAAGTGTTTTCTGTGCAACATAAAACTATAACTCCTAGGAAACCTTGGATGACAAAAGCACTTCTGAAATCTGTGACAAAAAGGCACAGCCTCTATATGGTCAGTGTTCTCAGTGACCATGAAATAGATAGACAAATTTATAAAAAGTATAATGTCGCATTAAATAAGTTGCTGCGGAAACCAAAAATTACTATTTAAAAAATAAGTTGTAAGAAAGTCAAGGAAATCCTGCTAAAACTTGGGGCACCATTAGGTCAGTTATTGGAGAAAAATACGTTGTTCTGCCCGCAGGCAATGGAAATCACGAAGTAACAGATTTAGTAAACGATTTGGCCCAACATTTTTCGGAAGTAGGTGTGAGGGTGAAGTCGTCCATAGGAAGCAACCCCAGTGATGGAACTGTCGAGCAACATCTATCCCCACCAAGTAATACCAGTCTTCACCTTTGGCCAACTTCTATGCATGAGGTGAATGAAATAGTTAGTGATATGCAAAATGGAGCAGCGGGAGCAGATTTCTTATCATTAAAAGTAACAAGTCTTGTCTTACCTGTGATTCTTCCAAGATTTTTTGTCATTAATAAATGGTTGTCTCAAAGAAGGGGAATTCCCTGATAATTTTAAGAAAGCCAGAGTTCTACCTTTGCGTAAAGGTGGTGACCGAAGTAATTTCAAAAACTGTAGATCGATCTCACTCCTGCCGAAGAGAATTTTTTCAACGGAGCATGCTACACAGTTTCTGACAACTACAATAATGATGCGCTTGATGACAAACTTAAAGTTGCAACTATTTTTTTTTTATATCCTCAAGGCGTTTGATACCGTAGACCATGAGATCCTACTGAAGAAATTGGAAAATGCTGGAATCAGAGGAAACGCTCTCAGGATTCTTGTTTCGTTTTGAGGAGACGATCACTATATGTACGAGTGAACGAGGCTGAGTCGGGAGACTTTCCAATAAACTGCGGAGTACCCCAAGGCTCCCCTCTTGGCCCCTTGCTGTTCGCGATTTATATAAATGATCTTCAACGCGCACTCTCTGAGCTGGTGATGGATTTGAGTGAAGAGACTGCACATTCGAAACTAAGAAAATCACTTGTTCTTTTTGCTGACGACACTAACCATTCAGTTATGGCACTCACTGAGAGTCAACTTTTGTCCTTAATGAAGTAAGATATGATCCGCACAGAGAGATGGATGAGACTTAACAAGCTCAAAATTAATTACAACAAGTCTACCTTTATTGTTTTTGGGAGATCGGCAAACTATTACCCGTGGTTGAAAGAACTTGATATTGGTGAGTTGGTCATGTCACGAAGAAAAGTTGTGAAATATTTAGGCGTTCTCATTGATGAAACAATGTGCTTTTCAGATCACATTCAGTGCATATCCTCGAAAATTGCAAGAAACGTAGGATTGTAAAGAAAACTGAAATACTAGTTTCCTCAAAAAGTGTCACGGCTGCTTTATTTTTCACTGATCCATCCATATTTATTGTATTGTTGTTCAATAGGGTCTAATACATTTTTGACCTCTCTTAAGTAGTCGCGGTCACTACAAAACCAAGCAATAAGAGTGATATATGAGGTTCAGAGCCGAACTTCTGTAGGATCCATCTATTCTCGCGTCCAAATACTGCCGTTCTCTTGATTAAGTAAGTTTTATAAGATTTTGTTTATGCTTGACATTATTAATCATATCGTTCCGGTTTGCTCTCGGAATTTATTTTCTACTGCTGCAGATCTTCTCAGTTATGGAACTAGACAGGTAAGCCAGTATAGGAGCCCATTGAAGGTGTTGACAAGGTCCGCATTTGCCAGTCACCATGCTCTTCCAGCGCTGTGGAATGGGTTTGCCTTCTTTGTTGAAAATGAGTTAGATAGGACTGATTTCCGTTGCCAGTTGAGCCGTCATTGCCTGTATGAGTATTAGTTTTAATTTTTTTTTTCTCGAGCAGAATTATAATACTGTTTGGTATGTTTGTAGATGGAAGGTGTGGTAACCCGATACATATGTGTAATGTAAAGTAATCTATGAGTAGCCATACAAGCCCATAATACTGGGCTTCGTGCTTTTTTGTATATATTAGCTATGTAATAAAGATTTCCATTATTACTATTATGATCAGACCCTAAAGAATCTTTTCATTCATTGTCATAGCAAGGATTGTTTCTTGGAACTGATTCAATTCAAGAATGTCAGTAGAACTTCTAGATCTCATTTCCGAGTAGTTTGCTGTGATCCCAATACTATAGCTGCTCCCTGCGGTACCTGTTCTTTAACTGGCTAAAGCCCCTCTCCCCTCGACTATGGTAATCAGGAAGATTAGGTCTCAGTGAAAAAGAGGAGAGGAAAAGAAAGAAGGATGGGTCAGGAAAACGTTTTGCATGCTTTAATTTTTATTTTCGTTTTGTGTAGTGTGGATGGACAGAGAGCTAACTTAAAGAAGACGTAGCATGTTGTGTGCCCAATCAGCCAACTCTGTCAAAGCCAACTGGACTTCATCTAGCTGTTTGATCTGGTTCTGACTTTTGCGTTTGGCCCACACCTCCCTAGGCGGTCTTCTGTTTTGTGTCGCATATCTTTACTAGAGTTTCCTACGGTATGATACGTTGCCAATTTATTTCTGAATAAGATTATAAATTAATTAGTAGAGATTTTGTTGATGATTTTTTCCATTTTGAAAGGGAAAGATACTGAGCGTTATTGAAGAACTGTGTTTTTAGATTAGGAAAACTTATTCTCTAGCATATCACAGGAATACCTGAATGTTAAGGATGGGTTTATCCCAGCTGGTTCGGTAACATTAGATAGTTTTCCTGGATACACGCTCCTTTGGTGTCATTTGATAATGAAAATCGTCTCCGTACTAAGGAACAATCCAGTCCCAAAAATAGTTTCACAAAGTAACGGTTACCTACGTAACCCTTAAGGGCAGTAACTCTCAGGGGGGGGGGGTTGGATAACGAATAAATGATATTTTAGATATCGACGAGACAGCAAAATTAACTACTTCCCATGCGTTTCAATGGTAGTACCTAATGCAGGAGCTTTAAAGAGGGTAGGATCAAAGAGGACGGTTTGCCAGCCTGCTGATGCCAGGTCAATTCAGGTTATTATGTGTTTACAGTAGCAGAAAACCACTAATCTCTTCCTCAGATGAATAGTTTATTTGAAAAAGTAATAACTGAAATTGATGTGAAGGTACAATCTTGTGCAGCTGTTTTACATAAGACTCAATTTCTAAACATTAATAGAATATTCTTCTACTTCGGCGACATTCTTCCACTGTTTCAGCCTAAAGAAATAAACCAGATTAAAAACTGAGGTATTAAAACGGTATTATTAAAAACAAATAGAAGGTAATCTAGCTTCAGCTTTGTCCATAGTAGTCACCGATTATTATCAATGGCATTAAAAAAATAGATCATATTCAACGGATAATATAAGCCTAGTTTCAAAGTGGCATTGTCCTCTCAATACTGGCGTCGGCCAAATGAATAAAACTGCTGCGTTTGTACACTTTTATTAATAAAAATTGATGACTTCCCATTAGCAACTTTTTTTTAGAAGCACAATAAAGGCGTTGTCGATGTTTATTTTAATACAGTGACAATGATATTCTTTCTTCGGTTATTAAAAAAATGTTACTGTGCTTAGCTCAGTAGGCTGAAAAAAGATCCAAGATAAGGCTTTTTGAATATAAAACCTATAATAACAATGTATTTTTCAGCATTTTACACTTCAGCATTTTTTAAATCATTAGCTGTTCTATATAAATACACCGAGTGACGGATAAAAAATGTGCCCAGCTATATGTTTTCCTTAGTCTCGGAATTAGTGATGACAATGTTTTACTTTTCAATTTTCTCAAAATTTTCCGCAAAAAAAATCATTTCATATCAGCGCCTTAATTATCATGCCGATCGCACCCGGATTTAATTGCTTAGACTTAATAAAGCTACAACTAAAACTTATACAGAAATGTGCCGAGAAAAATAAAATTTCAATCATATTTCCTGTGTTTACATATTACCAGTAAACCTGTCAACCTCATCAGGACAATCGGTAAGGAAGGCGGCCATTAGACTACCGTCTCCCCAAAATTCCAAAATTTGTTTTTCATACTTTCATATATTTTTCATTTAAGTCGTTAATTTTTGCCACTTACTTCGAAACAGAGCCTGCAAAACTATTTTACTTGCCCAACAACAATAATTAAAAACAAATAATAAAAAAAAATTTGCCGTCTAATAGTGATATGTTAAAAAAAAACAACAAGTTTCCACTTTTCCATTCATGATAAATTTCCAGGGTTTATAAACTGCACATTGGAGAAAGGTAGCATCGCAAGGAAAGTGAACGGTGATGTACGGTGGCTTTGGCTTACTTCCACCCAAAATCTTGAGATTTTCCGTAAATTCCTAACAATTTTTAATTCGATGCCCATTTCTCGTACTTTTTTACAATTTAGCTTGTAAAGTGGTTTAATTTGCCAATAAAAAGGCACGAAAAATCATCAGAAACACTTCTGACACACCAGGAGTTTTTAAGAAATTTTCTTGAGGGCATTTAAATAAGCTGATGGAAACATTTTAAATAGCTGTTCTTCTGTTTCATCCACTTTCGACTCTAACATAGCATACCTTACCTTCCGCTTTTTTTGGGCCCTGAAAACCTTCTATGTCGTCTTTCTGAATAATCAGAATCATTAGCCTTGGAGATGGTATACAAGTGTTTGTTGTGGAAGCTTGGTGTGCTAATTACGGAAATGCTCTCTTTGTAAAGATCTTGTTCTCTGGGTTCACACTGACGCTCAGCAGATACAGGATTAAAATATCTCTGGCGATCATCGTTTTCAAAGCTTGCTGCCCCATAGCTGGCAATAGTCCTATGATTTAAAACGATATAATTTTCTGATTTGTTACATAAAACCAAACAGTTCGTGGTAATGGCCAAAACTAAACGAAACTCTTAAATGAAAATTTTCACAGCACATAATATACCAAAAGAATTGGCTTTTTATGCTGATTCCAAACATACAAAATTCAATAAAATTAATGTTCACCATCAAAACCTAAGAGCCTGAAAATATTTTCCAGATTTTCGATAAAGGGGGTACCATACCCGAAAAGGCAAGGGATATTAATGAAAACCATGCATTAGATTCATCATATCTGAGAGCTCTACTGTAGACGTTTCAAGCCTCTATATTCGAAAATGTGAAGTTTTGAATTTAATAGAATAGCATACGAACAGTGTGTTCCGATTTAATTTTAAAGAACATTTAGTTTTTAAGCATAATGGGCAAATCACATAACTGGGAGGGGTTGACCTACCCAATAACCCTAAAGGTATAGTTACTATCCCATTCAGCTATGCTAAACAAGATGGCAGTCTTAAAATTTTGATTGGAAGTGTCTGGAAAATTATGACCTAAAGAGGAGGGCTGATTACCCTCCAATCCCTTTGGACTCTTAAGAGGGTACTAGAACTTTAAATTTTCAATCAAATTAGCTCCTTTAAAGTATCAATGATACTACTAGCTATGATAGAGCATCGCTGCCTATGTCCTTATATGCCCTATAGTGCTTATATGCCCTTTTAATACCTACATGCATATAGGTTTTTCGTTTAATTGAAACTCTCCCAAACGTTCTTTAAAAGTTTCAACTTAATGCCAATAGTGTCGTTAAATACAGTAACCGTAGAAGCAGCATTAAATGAATACAGACAGTGCCTTCTGGCTAGCTCAAAATCCACAACATATGAAGGTGAAATTTTCAGAGAATATTTCTGTTGTACGGATGACAACCTGCCATGCGTATGCAGGTTGTCAAAAGGGCATATAAGCAATACCTTTGGAACAGTTTCGTGTGTGAAATTAAAACTTACAGCGCTTATTGTGGGGGATATTTAAATAACCAAAAGACAATATTTGCATCATAATACTAATGCTTCTACCCATACAACTACTGCTACTATAACTATTACTACTACTACTGCTACTAAAACAAAGACTACTGCTATTAACTGTACTCCTACTGCTATTGCTATATTTACTGGTGCTAGTACTACAACTAATAAACCTAAGGGTATTAAGGCGAAAATTTTGGGCAATATTGTAACTGTATTGAAATAAAATCGAAACACATTATGCCCATATAGGTTGTCAAGAGGACGTATCAGCAATGCTTCAGGATCGGTTGATGGTACTAAGTTAAAAATTTCACCGTGTCTTGAAGGGGATGCTGAAAAAAGGTGCTATTTGCATACTGCTACTAATGCTTCTACAATTACTGCTACGCATAATTACTGAACCTTTCAACAATGCTGAAATAACTGATATCACAAAACTTCGTTTGGATATTTGTTATGGGATATAATGGGCGGGGGGGGGGGAGGTTTCTCTCAAATCACTTTAACTCTCAAAAAGGGCACTATAAATTCCAATGAAAATCAAATAAGACCCATCTGAATTTAATACAACCACCTATTCCATAAAAACCTTATATGCCACCAGGCATAACCTAAAGCCTTTGTCCCAGGGCTCTGGGGGACGTGCCAACCCTGAAAGCACTTTGTATGTTCTTTGGACTATTTTAAACAAGATTGCCATCGTACAATTTCAATCAGATGCATTTGGTGAAAAGAAGGGTAGTTGGGTGGGGTGGGGTGCTATTTGACCTCCATCACTATTGATTGTTTAAAGGGAACAAGGACTTCCAATTTCAACCAAATGAGCCACCTCTAAAGCTTATACAGCCATCCCTTTCATAAGAACCTTAAATGCCTCAGGGGGATAACTTACAACCCTCGCCCTCAGGCTCTGGTGCTTTGTATCAACCTCAAAACCCTTGAACTTTTTTGAATAAAAGGAATCTCTCAAAACATATATTGGATACAACTCAGGAAAGCATGACGTGTTTTTGTGTGTTTGTGGGGGGCAGGGAGGGGGATAACTACGCTCTGATCACTTTGACTTTTAAAAAGGGTACTAGAACCTATGATTACCAATACAATGAGTCTCCTCCAAAGCATATACGACCATTCTTTTTATAAGAACCTTATATGCCCCAAGGGCATAGCTTACAACCCTTTCCCTGAGAGCTGTAGGGGGGGGGGTGTCTTCCTCACAGACATAATTTCCAAAACCTTCAACTACGAGGAATAAATTTGTTATCCCCAAATTTTGGTTGGAGATGTTAAGGCAAATGATGAGCGTGGAGGGGGGGGGGGGAGGGCTGTTAGCTCTCAAATCACTTTTACTCTTAAAAAGGGCACTGTAACTTCCAATTTCAAATAAAATAAGCCCCATCTGATGTTTACACGACCGCACATTCCATAAAAACCTTACTTGCATGGGCGTAGGAGGGGGGAGGGCAGGGGGGCTGCTACCCTCCCCCTAGAACTTCATATTTACACTAGGTATGGCTGAAAAAGCAGATGGTTGAAAAAGCAGAAGGTTTATGGCTAAAAAAACAGTTGATAAAAGGAAGATGGCTGAAAAACTTGGAAATAAACAGCCGAAATTACAGAATAAAAGTCAAACAAGAAGCAATTATCCATAATGTTTTGGAAAGACTTAGCTCGAATCTAAGAAGATCAATGCTGCAGCTTATTGATGATTTTTGGTCATTACTTATTAATAAAGATTTCATAGGTATGATAGAACTTGCTGGAAATGTAAGATTTTGTGAACTGACAATATAACTTCAGCTTCCTCCCCCCACCCTTCATCACAGAATCGGCTGCCCCCTCCTGTAGACAAGAAGCTACGTACGCCCATGCTTATATGCCCTATAAAATAACTTACAACCCTATCCCCAGGGTGCTGGGGGGCTGTATCATCCCTAGAGACTTTATTATATGTTATTTGGACTATTTTGAAAAAAAAAATCACTATCTCATATTTCGCTCAGATACGTTTGTAGAAAAGAGGGGTTGTAGGGGAGGGGGTTAAATGCCTTCCGCCACTTTTGACACTTAAAAAAAACTAAAACTTTCAATTTTCAACCAAATGAGCCTCTTCTAAAGTTAAACAACCATCCCTTCCATAAAAACCTTAAATACCCCGTGGGCATAACTTACAACACTTGCCCCTAATCGTTGGGGTTTGTTTTAACCCCAAAGCCTTGTTATATGATATTTAGACTATTTTCAATAGAAAGGCTATCTCAAAAATTTCTATTAGATGCATTTCGGGACAATACGACTTTTGTGTGTGTATGTGGGGGGGGGGGGGGGGGTAGTAGCTGCCCTCCGATCACTTTGACTCCTGAAAAGAGCACTAGAGCGTCTGATTACCGATCCAATGAGGCCCCTCCGAAGTTAATATGACCACGATTTCTATAAAAACCTTGTATTTCCCCAGGGTATAGCTTACAACCCTTGCCCCAAGGGCTGGGGGGATTTTTTATCCTCAAAGACATAATTTCCGGACCTTTCAAGCACCACAAACAAAATGGATTTTGAAGCTTCTACAACACTTTCTATGAAAACCTTATATGAACCAAGGGCATAACTTACAATCCTTGTCCTGAGGCTATGCGGGGGGGGGGGGGGGGGGGCGGCTGTCATCCTCAAAGACATAATTTCCGGACCTTTTAACTACGTTGAAAAAATGGCCATATCAAAAAGTAGATCGGAAGTGTTTTGGAAAATGATGGGCGTGGGGGGGATTCTCCCACCAATTACTTTTGACTATTAAAAAGGGCAATAGCCCTCTCAATTTCCAATCCAATTAGCCCTTTTTGAAGTTTTTACGACAACGCTTTCTATAAAAAACTTATATTTCCCCAGGGCATAACTTACAACCTTAGCCCTGAGGGCTATGGGGGAGGGAGTGTTGTCATACTCAAAGACATAATTTCTGGACCCTTCTACTACGTTCAACAAAATGGCTATATCAAAATGTTGATCAGAACTGTTTGGGGAAATGACGGCCTGAGGGGGGGGGGTTACTGTAATGTCATCAAGACAATCTTCGAAGAAGTATATAGTTAAAAGTGTTACTAGATTCGTTTACTAGACCTTTAGAATAGATTCTAATGGGCCTTTAAATAGTTGTCTGTCATGCTCCAAAACGCTGCTAGTGCCGTGGAAAAACAAATCAGTGTTATATAATCTAAAACATAATTTTCTTTCAGTTTGAAGAGTAAGGGGTCAATTAGTACTTTTTTTTAATTTGAAAATCTACTGAAAAGGAATTTTTCAATTTTTGCCTACTATGGACTGTGGTTTGTTCTGTACTAGGTTGTAAGTGTTATTGTAATCGTAATGTTAGGCTTCTTGTTTGGTTAAAACCTTCAATTTTGCTTAGTTGGACTGATATTCAAAATATTACTGTCAAAACATTGCTTCCCTAACGCACAACGTATGTAGGAAATAAAGTAAATGCTATCACTAATGTTAGCATACGCATACGTAAAAAACATTACATTTTTAGTACTCATTTACGAACCAAACACAAAAGCTATAGAATACACATGTTGAACTGAGCAATTTTTCTGTAGCTTATTTCTTCAATTCAAGAGAACTAAATACAACCATTGAAATGATCATAAACTCCCCCTTCCAGTAAATACTGTTAAATCGACATGAATTGATCCTTTGAATAAATTCATGATCAAACAGTTCGTGGTAAAGAACTGTAAGTAAGGAGCGACCCGGCTCAATGGTAACCGAAACTCTAGAAAACGGGATTTTGATACCAATAGAAAAATCAAAAGAATTAGATTTTAATGCTGATTTCAAATATATAAGTTTCACCAGGTTTAGTTTTACCCATCAAAAGTTACGCGCCTGAGAAAATTTGACTGATTTTCGGAAAAAGGGTGAAAGACCCGCCTAAAAACTATAGAACTTTAATGAAAATCCCACCATCATATTCAGCGTATCAGAGAACCCTACTGTACAGGTTTCAAGCACCTATCTACAAAAATGTGGAATTTTGCATTTTTTGCCAGAAGAAAGATCACGGATGCGTGTTTATTTTTTTTTTTATTTATTTTTTTCCCAGGAGTGATTGCATCGAACCAGTGGTCCTAGAATATCGTAGGAGGGGCTCATTGGAACGAAAACTAAAAGTTCTAGTGACCTTTTTAAGTGACCAAAAAAATGGAGGGCAACTAGGCCCCCGCCTATGCTCATTTTTTTCCCAAAGACACCCGATAAAAATTTTTAGATAGCCATTTTGTTCAATACGGTCGAAAATATGATAACTATGTCTTTTAGGATGACTTAATCCCCCGAAGTCTCCGGGGGGGAGGGCTGAAAGTTATGAACTTTACCCAATGTTAACATATAGTATTGGTTATTGGGAAGTATACAGACGTTTTCCAGGGGTAATTTTTTCTGGTAGGTGGGGGTGGGGGGTAGGGGGTTTTGTGGGAGGATCTTTCCACGGTGGAAGTTTTCATGGGGGAAGGAAAATTGCAATGAAGGGGGCGCCAGATTTCCCAAAATTATTTAAAAAAAAAGATCAGGAATTAGATATAAAACAAGTTTTTTAACTGAAAGTAAGGAGCAACATCAAAACTTAAAACGAACAGAAAATATACGTATATGATTGGGTTCACCCTCTAGTCAATACCTCGCTCTTTAAGTCAAAGATTTTTTAGGACTTTCATAAGAGCTATTTATTCTAATTAACGGCCTTCGTGGTTAAGGGGTCATATTTAAAGAATTGGAACAAAATTCGAACTTCAGGTTAAAGAGCAAGGTATTGAATAGGGGGCGAACCTCCTAATACGTATTAAAAACCTATGAATACAGAAGTTCGCTACGTTAGTTAATTCGTAAGTTACGTATATTTATTGCTAATAAAAACGTTCGTAAATAAATTAAACAAGTTTCCAGAAAGCAATTTAACCAAATAAAAGTAAAATTAATATTCAAATTTTGTTTTAATTATTCATGTACGGTGAGCCAAAATCAAAACCTGCGTTAATTCAAAAACGTTCAAAAATTAAATATAAAAAAAACAAGTTTTTTAACTGAAAGTAAGGAACGATGTTAAAACTTAAAACGAACAGAAATTATTCCGTATATGAAAGGGGCTGTCCCCTCCTCAACGCCTCGCTCTTTACGCTAAAGTTTGACTTTCTCACAACTCTATTTTTTTAAACAATAAAACTTTAGCGTTTGAGGAGGGGACAGCTCCTTTCATATACGGAATAATTTCTGTTCGTTTTATCTATGAACCTGTCAGCCGACTCATAATGATCAATATCTACATTTCTCTTCCAATCACCCTCCTTCTGTGCAAAGAAGGGTAATAATCTCTTTAGTCGACAGAGTTTTAAAAATTTGTTCCCGCAATCATACAAATTCTGAATTAAACATGTCAAGGATGTTGTTTTCTAAAATGGTTACCCAATCAAACTTATTCAAAATATCACAGATAGACGATTAAAAAAGATAAAACAACAAAATAGGGAGCTCGTCCCCCTTGAAAAAAAACTTTCATCACTTTACCATACATCCCGAAACTTGCTGATAAACTTGAAAAAAAAACATAATCTCTCTGTTTCTTTCAAAACCGAACAAAAGTTGAACATTTTTTCAACTCAGGAAAGGATAAAACTGACCCTGTACTGGGTAGTGGTGTCTACAGAATCCCGTGTTCATGTGGGAAATTTTACATTGGTAGGACCCATCAACAACTAGGTGAACGTTTGCATGAGCACAAAATTTCAATAGATAAGTCCCTGAGATTAAAAAATGACAATGACAAACTTTGATTCGGCATTGGCTTCGGATATTTTCGTAAATCCGACCCATTTGGGTCTTTTTGACGAGGCAACCTTAATATCTACTGTAAATGGCCTACCACAAACTTTTAAAGAGGTAATTGAGATAAAAAAATACATGAATCAAAATTTAGCAATAAATAGAGATAATGGAGATATTTCATTAAGCCCAATTTACGACAGTTTAATTTTGAAGGACTCAATCAATATTTTCACCCGGTACAACTTGAAAGAACCTATTTGCACATGAAATGATGAACGAATTTGTAGGCCAGCTAAAGCAATAGCAAAAAAAAGGATTATTGCCAAATCATCTTGGTAGTTTTCTTTTTCATTGATTCCAATCTGGTTCTTTTTTTAGTTTCTGTTCGGTCGTTGATAAGCAAACTTCGAAAGGTTTGATTTTCGATGTTTTTTTTTTGTTTTCTATTTTCTTTCTTTTTTGTTTAGCATTGAGGACGACTCGGTGGAGGTCATTGTCGAAATATTTGCTTATTTCTTCTTCTTCATGGTTCGCCACTGGCTGACAAAATCCTCGTTTTTTCACCTTTTTTATTTTATTTTTCATTTTGTTATTTTCTTTCCTCTCTGAGTTTCATTTGTCATAATATCCTATTTGGTCGTCAGGAAACTTAGCTTAGATACACAGAGAGCAATAAGCACAAAGTTTTACCTATAGGGTGGTGGGTTAGACCGTATGGTATCTTTGGCCAAACCATATTCTTCGTCCAATGTAGCAGTGACAGCCGTAGATATAGTTCCAGAATCCTGATGCAGGTCATACCAGTGCCCTTTCACGTCGGCGAGGTTAAAGGTTGCGTAAGGATTAATGTCATAATCTGAAAAGCATCAAATATTATTTATTCCTTAAATGACAAGTTGTCTTTGTCCTTAAATACAGATTGAAAATTCTTCCTTTATGAAAATAATCGTGTACGCTGCAGTCACAGTTTATATAATTATCCAGTATGATCTTTCCCTATCTCACCCATTATAAAAACCCGGACCAAGGCGCGAGTGCTCCAGAGAACGTTTTTGCAGATAGAAACATAGGCGGCATCAGTTCTTTTCACGGGTAGACAAGTCAGACTGTGATCTAATCGGAAACAAGTGGAAACCCGCTATTACGAATAATGCACTTTGTTGGAAACAATCGGAAACAGACTAACCCGCTAATGCAGAAAGAAGTGGGAGGAGCTTTTTGTTCGTACCGAGAATGAAGACCAGAAATGATCTGCGATAAACTTACTGTATAATTCTATAAACTGTGGTTGCAGTGGTCAAACAATTTAATTTGCACAGAGTCTACAATAGTGAAGATAAGTATCATTTTGAGAGGGGTCAGGACCAGGCAATTGTCCATTCTAGGTTTCGCTTTTTATAATCTGGTCTGTAAAATAGTGATAAAATAATTTTATCTTTTTTAAATTGTCTTGTACCTACCCATTAAAATCATCAACCCCTAGGTTACCTAAGCAAAACAACAACAAAAATCATTTTCACTTAATTTTAAAATCCCTTTAGTTACCAACAATATGAACACCTCCGTTTAAAAGTCTTACAAGGAACCCTTTGAATTCATTGGCTTTCACTTACAGAGTACAAATCATGAAAGAAGTTTTGAGTTAAAACCTACACCTTAACAACAGCCAATAGAGGAGTCGATAAAACAGGAGCCACGTTCTAATTTTTTCAGGAAAAGTGGCTACTAAAAAGAAAGTGGTAAATAGAGAAGTCGATAAAAGAGGATTAACGTTACAATTTCTTAAGAAAAGTGGCAAATAAAATAAAAATCAAAAAATAGAGGCGTCGACAACAACGAACCCAAGGTATGAATTTTAAAAGCGAAGTGGCAATGGATCGTGTTTACTATACGAATACTGTTAAAATGTTAATTCTGCATTTTCTATCATTGCGTAAGAAATGCAATGACACAAAGATTATTTGATTAATATATGCAAAATAGTTGGGTAGGATTGATTCAAAATTCAAAAGGTGAAAATTCTTAAAAATTCAAAAAATTCGTGAAATTTAAAAATTACCGCCAGCATTTGAAAACAAAATTAAACAGTCAACAAAGTGCTTAAAACCGAGTCAAAACTTAGAATAAAGCACGTGCAAATTAAGCAAAACACTCTTAGTCATGATTTTATTTTTCCACAAATGTGTTTGTCAGTACGGGCTAAAGACCCTTCTCAGAGTAATATTTTCACATGCATAGAACAAAACTGCAAATGACTGATTAGGGAATGTTGATGTATTGTACACTTGGCACGATAATAATAAGAAATTGAAAATTCCGTACAATCTTCGCGATATTTTCAAATACCCCTAATCTAATTTTGTCATGTTTTTTTTTTTACCGGATATTCTAGTTCCTGTCACCTGGCTAGTTTGTATTTTCTGCTGTTTCTCGATCTGCTCCACCTCCGATATTGCCGCTAACAAGGCTGTTTACAGCTTAATACAGCCTCTTCTATATAAACATAGTTTGGCTGACCTACCTGATTCGAAATGACATCATAGTCTACAGATATCAATAGGGGAGAAGTGGGTACCCTGGGACATGTTCAGCTTCAAGATGCATATTTCAGCCCTTTGTGCCTCGATTTTACTGAATCAACCGGCTCTCAGTAGCCTAATCATTCGCCATTTTAATGTAATTTTTTAATTTTTTAAAGTTTATAACAGAGGATGAGCCCGTTTGTTTTCTGAACGCGCTGGTTTTGTCCCATAGTACCCATGAGCTGGGTACTATGGGACAGTTGTGTGGTACTCTGGGACAAAGTTGTAAATATAAATTTGTTTTCAGTTATTAAGAAAAATACAAAAGTAAAAACATTTCAGTTTCAGGTGACAAAGATAGGCACTACATAATTTCGCCAGTTTCTCTCATTCAACCGCATGTGTAGATGGATCAATCTAAAAAATAATCATATTTGAAACTCGTTCAGTCCCACCATAGAGCGTAAGAACTGGAAGACGCAATTTGACCTCTCCAGCATCCACAAAGGCCTCTTCTCTTTCACTTGGGAACACAAACTTCCAAGAGGGGAGTTGCCTTTTCAGGAAGTTGACAAAGTAACCCTCACCTAGTTCCTCTAGGACCTCACCAGTATCAAATTTTGAACCCTACTTGCCTTTGTACTCCACCAAAACGAAATCACCAGGTCTTATCGCATCTGTTTTGTTTCGCTCCATAGCAACCCTTAGGTCTTCATATCTGAAAGAGTCTTCGGAGTTATCGTCACAAACAACATCCTGCTCCTTTTCACTTTTGTCACTGAGGTATTTTTTCTATTTTTTTGGTATTTTTTTTTCGTCATGCCTTCCTTTTGGCTGGTTGTTTTGGTTTCTTGTACAACGCTTTTTCTCTTTCAATTTTGACTCCTTCCTTTCGTTTTTCTGTCTCCTTTCAGTTTTTGCAGGATGAATAGCATCTTTTGCTGGTGTAGGTGTAAGAAGTGGCAGAGATCTCACCCTGGCAGAGCAGTGACTGAGGACGAAATAAGTTAGTTGCTTGGAGAATCTTTCCCAAAAGCAATCACTCCCGCAAACATTGTCAGTTGGTTTTCAAAGCCTGGTATCTTCCCTGTCGATACTGATGTCTGGTAAGAGAGTAATTTTCACCCAGCTCTGCAGACTACAAGTAGAGCACCTCCTCCTACACCAGAGGAAAACTGGATTGCATGTAAGGATGATTTCCCGGAGACCGACGGAGTCGTGAGTGACTTGCCTCGCCAATTTCAAAATTTATCGAGATCCTTGCCTGCTCAACCACAAGATATAGCTCCACTACCAAAGAGAGAAGGGAGGCAAATCGGAAGGGAGGCAGAGAATCTGCTCAGTCAAAAATACTTACATCTACACCGGTAAAAGATGCTATTCATGCTGCAGAAACTGAAAGGAGACAGAAAAAAGGAAGGAAGGAGTCAAAATTGAAAGAGAAAAAGCGTTGTGCAAGAAGCCAAAACACCAGCCAAAGGAAAGGCATGACCCAAGAAAATACTTAACCTCAGTGACGAAAGTGAAAGGGAGTAGGATGCTGTTTGTGACGATAATTCGGAAGACTCTTTCAGATCTGAAAACCTAGGGGTTGCTATGGAGCAAAATAAAACAGATGCGATAAAACCTAGTGATTTCGTTTTGGTGGAGTACAAAGGCCAAAAGGGTTCAAAATTTTATACTGGTGAGGTCCTAGAGGAACGAGGTGATGGTTACTTTGTCAACTTCCTGAAAGGCAACTCCCATCTTGGAAGTTTGTGTTCCTCAGTGAAAGAGAAGAGGCTTTGATAATACCAATTTGTTTCCTTAAATCCTCGCCCTGTTTTCATAATCCTATCCTTCCTGAAATTTCTGTGTCCTCATCTGAACTACTTGGTGTCACAATTTCTTCAAATTTAAAGTGATATATCAAGGAGGCACACTTGTGCCTCTATAAAGAGGCGACCCACCACAATGTTAAGCGATTTCAGGTCCTAGAGGTCGCAGAGAGACGGCGGTAATCGCATTTTGTAGCCCAAGCTCAAACTAAGAAACTTGCAAAATTTCGTCCTCCTCCGACTTTATCTTCATGGGGTAAACTGGGCCGGAAGTTTGGACCCTCCCACCACAGCCCCCCTTTAACGTTGTCCGATTGGGCTGAAATTTAGAGGTCAAGCTTTCCTAGGGCCCGGGAGCTTATCCTCGAAATTTCAGCTCAATCCGATCACTCCTTCCCTGTTTTCAAAAAACCAAATATAGCCACTTAAAATTCATTTCTTTTTTTTTTTCTTAGCCACGCCTACAGGCCACAGTTGGCAACGGATCCGGTTGAATGAGGACTCATTCGAAGCAGAATTCGACCTGTTAGGGCCTTTTGATATTTTCAGACCGAAAAAATTATCCCCCGAATTTACATTTACGAAAAACCTCGTTTTCCTATATTAGCCCATGTTAATTTTTCCCACCACAACCCCCCCTTTAACGTTGTCTGATCAGGCTGAAATTTAGAGGATAAGCTTTCCTGGGGTCTGGGAGCTTATCCTCGAAATTTCAGCTCAATCTGATCACTCCTTCCCTGTTTTCCAAAAACCACATATCAAGTTTTGCTTGCGTCAAAAAGATTCATCACCTCACTAAAAAACATCACCTCACGTCTCTTTAGTGTAGCGGTGAGACTTCTGGCAGTCAGGCGGAAAACCCGAGTTCGATTCACCGTTAGATCAAATTTTTTATATACTGAATTTAAATTAAAAAAAAAATTCAGTTTCTTTTTTAAATTATTTGAAAAAAATTATGTCAAGGAGGCACACTTGTGCCTCTATAAAGAGGCGACCCACCACAATGTTAAGCGATTTCAGGTCCTAGAAGTCGCAGAGAGACGGCGGTAATCGCATTTTGTAGCCCAAGCTCAAACTAAGAAACTTGCAAAATTTCATCCTCCTCCGACTTTATCTTCATGGGGTAAACTGGGCCGGAAGTTTGGACCCTCCCACCACAGCCCCCCTTTAACTTTGTCCGATTGGGCTGAAATTTAGAGGTTAAGCTTTCCTAGGGCCCGGGAGCTTATCCTCGAAATTTCAGCTCAATCCGATCACTCCTTCCCTGTTTTCAAAAAACCAAATATAGCCACTTAAAATTCATTTCTTTTTTTTTCTTAGCCACGCCTACAGGCCACAGTTGGCAACGGATCCGGTTGAATGAGGACTCATTCGAAGCAGAATTCGACCTGTTAGGGCCTTTTGATATTTTCAGACCGAAAAAATTATCCCCCGAATTTACATTTACGAAAAACCTTAGTTTTTTTCAAATAATACAGATAAACAGGCTAGACATGCTTTGTTATGAAAATATCTGCGCGTCAATTTTCATAACAAAGCATGTCTAACCTGTTTATATGTATTATTTGAACCCTTAACCCTTAAAACGTCAACCCTTAAAACGTATAGGGATTAGGAGGCACAGTTGGGGGGGGCTGTTAAAGAGGCTGAGTCACAAGTTCGAACCTTAAAACGTACAGGGATTAGGGGGCACCCTGTACGACGTGATTTGAGTATTCAGGAATTAAAAGCCTTAACACAAGAATGTTCAAGAGCGGGGGGTTTGGGGGGAGGCAGCCCCCCAACTTCAACTCCTGACACGATCAGCTAACAGTTAGTCAAGCAATAATAAGTAATAAACTGTACAAAAACGTGCAGAAATTATTTGAAAAAAACTACGTTTTCTAAAGAGTTAAAGAGGCTGAGTTACAAGGTCGAACCTTAAAACGTACAGGGATTAGGAGGCACAGTTGGGGGGCTGCCGCCCCCAAACCCCCCGCTTTCGCAGCCTTTAAATAAAAAAAAGTTTTTTAAACTGAAAGTAAGGAGCGACATTAAATCTTAAAACGAACAGAAATTATTCCGTATATGAAAGAGGCTGTGCCCTCCTCAACGCCTCGCTCTTTATGCTAAAGTTTTTATTGTTTAAAAAAAGAGTTGTGAGAAAGTCAAACTTTAGCGTAAAGAGCGAGGCGTTGAGGAGGGCACAGCCTCTTTCATATACGGAATAATTCTGTTCGTTTTAAGATTTAATGTCGCTCCTTACTTTCAGTTTAAAAAACTTTTTTTTATTTAAAGGCTGCGAAAGCGGGGGGTTTGGGGGCGGCAGCCCCCCAACTGTGCCTCCTAATCCCTGTACGTTTTAAGGTTCGACCTTGTAACTCAGCCTCTTTAACTCTTTAGAAAACGTAGTTTTTTTCAAATAATCCACGTTAAAGACATCATCCAAAGAGCTAATGTGTCTATCGCCCTCCTTAAGCTCCTAAATAAATTTAGTGTCCCCTGTTCCCACTCCTTAAGGAATACTAGCAGCTTGTAAGTATTTGGGTACCTGGGACACAATCTACTCGACGTGTCCTAAGGTACCCTGAACCAAATGTCCCAGAGTACCCTTTAGGCACTGTTTCTAGAAAAAATTGCTTCTTTACCAGTAGATGGCGAACGGCCAAATTGAAGAATATACCAACGAAAAGCCAAGAAATTGATCAATTCTAACTGAAATAATGCTTTTCCCCAACTGAGCTTACCTTAAATTACTTCAAAATCTCGCACACTGAAATTATTTTCCAAAATACACAGAAAAACTTATCACCTCAATACTTAAAAAAAAATTCATCTAAGAGCCACTATTTTTTGTCCACAATTTTAGCAATAGATGGCACACGCGATGCGCCTAGACAACTTTTTTTTAGCCCATATTTTCTGTCGGAAGTACACATGTCTCAACGTATCCTTGTCCCAACGTACCCACTTCTCCCCTAATCTCTTTTTTTTCATTTTTTCATTTTTTTTTTTATGGCAACATGGTCGGAAGATGTGTTACAAGGAATTTCTTTTTATTTACCTTCTCTTTACCACCCAAATTTCTGAAAAACTTGTTTTCGTAATTACATTTACTAATCAGTTGAATCTGAATATAAATTGCCATTATCAAAATAGTGTAATAAATCTTTATACATACTAAATTTCATATCAAACTATAAAGGTAAGGTCTTATTTAGTTCTGAAAACTGGTCAACCTTTTGTACTTTAGTTAGATTTATGTGGGTCTCACTAACGCTTGATCTGTTCTGATTGACAATTAGGCCATATTTTAAACATCTAAATTGGTTGTCTAATCGTATGCCAAGGGCACTGAGAAACAATTAAATTAATCAAAGCAAGGAGCTCCCCACCATGCGTATCTAAGGAAGAGTTCTTTCTTATTCACTGTCGGTATCTGGAATAACCTCCAAGCATTGTCGTTGCAGTAGAAGCTGCAACCTAGTGAGAAGAAATCAGAGTCTATATTACCCAAATTCAGAAAGTGGTCTAAAAAGAAATGAGTACAAAATAAACTCCAAATCTTAAACTAACTAACTAACCAACGACAACTCACCACAGCACCAAGCCGCCTGAGGCCAACACAGCTACACATGCTGCTCCTCAATCCCAAATCTATTCAAAGCCTCCCTTTTTACACCCTCCCACGAAATTCCCATTTCCTTTCAAAATTTCTCTATGACGTCCTCCCACCCTAGAAGAGGACGACCTGCTTTCCGTTTTGCCCTAAACGGTTGGCCAAAAAGAATAATCTTCGGCAATCTGTCATCCTTCATCCGCAAAACGTGCCCTAGCCATCTCAACCTTTCTTTCATTATAGCCCTAGAGAGCGGTATAGAACCACATTTTTCATACAGCCTATTGTTTGAAATACGGTCAGTCAGCCGGGTACCCAGAACAATCCTTAAGCAATTTTTCTGGAAAACATCTAGCAAATCTTCATCCGCTTTTCGAAGCGCCCATGCTTCAGAGCCATATTTGACTACTGTCATCACTTGAAGCTTTTAATATTCTAATCTTGGTTTGCAGACTAATCTTCCTATTCTTCCAAACTTTTTTTTAACTGTGAAAAAACACCCTGAGCCTTGGCTATTCTACTTTTAACATCTTCACTGCTCCCACCATCTTTACTAATAATACTACCGAGGTAAGTGAAGCTGCCCACCTGATCAATCTTTTCATTACCCAACGTCATCTTTTCATCTTCACTTATTCCTAGCCTTAGTGACTTAGTCTTCTTAACATTAATTTTCAAACCTATTCTAGGACCCTGGACTCGCAAAACCTCTAAAAGTTCATTCATTTTGCTCACACTTTCCACTAGGATGCTTAAATCATTAGCATAATCTAAGTCCAGGAGACTCCCCCCCCCATTTGATTCCGTGGTCTCCCATTGCCTTTCCTGTGCTGCTTAAGACAAAGTCCATCAAAATAATCCATATAAAGGGGGATAGAACACAACCCTGCTTAACTCCTGATTTAATACAAAACTAGCTGCTAACCTCATTTCCTACTTTAACCGCAGCAGTGTTATTCTCGTCACTATCACTATCAGCACTAATCACTTTAATACATTTGTCTGGTATACCATACAAGGATAAAACCTTTATTAAAGCTCTAATATCCACAGGGTCGAACGCTTGCTCATAACCTACAAAACTGAGGACCAAAGGTGTTTGAAAACTCAGGCACATCTCACTTATTAACTTAAGAGTGAAAATTTGGTCGACGCGTCCTCGACCTTTTCAAAAACATCACTGTTCTTCTCTTAAAACTTTGTCTACGGCATATCTCAGTCTAAAAAGTATCATCATACTAAGTAATTTGATACCTACGGCGACCAGACTAATGCCTCGATAATTACCACACTCACTTTTATCACCTTTCTTATAAAGTAGCTTAATTAAGGTTTTTCTAAAATCGTGAGGTACTTCCCCTTTTTCAAAAATCATATTAAATATCTTCAGTAACTTATTTCTAATCTCAGAGCCACCATATTTAAGAAATTCATTGACCGCCTTATGAGCATCTGGAGCCTTATTACGTTTAATCCTTTTAGTACTTTCGCTAATTCTTCCTCACAAAACAAATGCCCCTTCACATCGAAGGTACCACAGACTTTTTCATAATCTTAAAAATTATCAATTATCTAATATTCCAATTTTCTGTTTGAAAAGAAAATCAGCCAGAGTCGACCCAGCTCTAAATGGGAACCTTAAGAGATCTTGGGAAAACACGGGAAGCGTCGGGTGATTTGCCCCCTATCACAAATTGCACTAATCCGCCTAAGGCAGTGAATCAGGAGATCAGTATCTGCACAACGCAAACCATTGGTTAGTACGCGAAATTTTTTTTTAAGTTTATTACAATTTCCGACAATGCAAAGGAATTTGAATCAATACGTAAACAAAACTTGAAAGCTCAAGTGGACTGTAAAACAAACAAATTAGAAAGTAGCAGATCAGTCTAGTTGTTTTCATTTGTTAAGGTTTGTAGATATTCTTATTACTGACAGCTTGTCGAGTTCAAAACTTCACTGATATAGACTTGCCACTTGTACTGAAGAAATCTTCTACAAAATCCAAAATACTTGTCTGTTTGATATCCACTTGGTAACTATAGCAAGTACATGGAAGAGGTAAGCTCATTACTCCGCGATTGTGCAAATAAAATTTGCGAAAGGAGAACAGTAAAATGAAGTACCACTTAAAGTGCTATCGTTTTCTCACCTTCTAAATGATTATCCAAGCTCCGAGAACTTAAATCTGCTTCAGAAGTCCCAGCTCTCTGATAAATTGGATTTGCATTAGAACTTTCATGAATATTGATATTAGAGACAGCTCTCGATGAAGATGAATTCTTCAGGCTTCTGAAATAATGAAGACTATGTGAATTTCTTAGACTAAACTAGTCTTTAACATTTAAATAATATAATACTTGTTTATAAAAGCTGATTTTCTTTAATCAGTTTGAATTTTACAACTACATGTCTCTCGCCCAAGAAGATTCTTGAGGAAAAATGTTGCACCAATTTGGGACTAAAACACTTTTTTCCGAAAACAAATTTGGAAAACCACAGATAGATATTTTCTAATCGGCTGCAAAGGTACATGTAGAGATGGTCAAGAAAATCTTAATGGATGAAACCTTTTGATAAAACTAGTTTGTATCGATTGTTATATGAGAAAATAGGCATAGTAAATTTGTTCTCTTCCATAGTATAGTGAACCAGAGGCCTTCTGCTTCTGCCTCTATTTTTGTTTAGCTATCAATCCTTGAACTATTGCCAGGCAGTAACAGGTTACTGTTTCGATGGGCCGGCTTGTAGATTTATGGAGTTTGTGCACAACATGGTATACGGCTCAAATAATCAAACATAATTTGTCCTGGGAAAATGCCTTAAATTGGTATTGCTAAAACAAAACCGATAAAACTCTACATAAGTTAAAAATAACACAAATTCAAATTGTGGTAATTTGAATTTACTAAAGATGCAGAACAGAGCGTATTCTTGACTCTTAGTCCCAAGTCTTAACCGCTTAAGAAACACCACACAGCATGTGCTTGAGACATAATTGTAATTAAAGAAAGCAAGCATAACTTAAAAAAGACAAAAGTTGAAAAATTACTTTTTTGACTCGCAAGGCTTGGAAAAAGACCTTAAATCTGTTTCCTCCATCATAGGAATTAAACTTACAAGACATACAGGCTAGGAAGACCTTGATGAAGGATACCCTTTTAGAAGTTTTTCGTATCGACGCATAACCTCTGTAACTCGGCAAGCAATCTTTGGCTTAAACGCAGAGGGTACGTGGATAAGAATAAGGGAATGTCAACAGAGACAAATACTACTGAGAACAATATATCTTTGAATTTTGTCTTTGACTGTTTATTGGTTCATGCCACCCAAAAACGGTTGGTATTTTTGGGGTAGTATTTGTTTTTAAGAATAACATCATACTTAAATTTTTAGTGAAAATGTTAAATCTAAATTTGTACGGATAAAGTCTGAATTTATTTTTCTTTAATCAAGCACATTCCTTTAAATCTTCTTCACCAGTTTCTATGATATCAATCCTCATTTTTTTTACCTTCGGATAATGTCCCGACCATTTAATTTGATGTTATCTGCAGTAAATACATTTTAAGTATCGACTATTTTGTGTAATATCTCTTTAACAGTTCATCTAAGCCCACTGGGGACAAAATAGTCGTGCTAAGCAGGTCAAAACGAAATTTTCCTTGGTTTTCCTTGGGGAACTATGAATTTGTAGTTATGGATTGTAGAGCTTGAGAAATAGACTAATTATCTCTTAATTGGCTTTCTGTGGCATTTGGAAAACTGTTTTTTTAGGCAGAAAATTGCACAAAGTGGTACTTTATTATGGCACGATCTATTCGTTGCTCTACTTAAAAAAGAGACGCTATATATATTCTCATTTCCATTTAAACGAGTTCTCTCCGGCTATTCCACGTCCCGTGGTTTGATATTATTACCCTTGGAAAAAAAAACGACACATCAGTGGTACTTATATAGGGTTACACTCGGTAACTATAAATTATTATTCAGTTAAATCTGAATAAAAGCTACTATTTCCAAAATAATATTACATAAAAATATTTATCACTATTTATGTTCTATGTTCTTTAAAATTCCATTTTTAAAAGCTGAGTACTATGGGCTGTGGTTCGCTCATTAATAGCTCAGAGCTACTTCTGTATCCGTGATCTGTTCATGTTTGATATAAAATTTTATTGAGCCAAGTTTAATGAAATTCTCCCCATTTTTTGTTCCTTTACTCTTTTTTGTTCCTTTACTCTTCTTTTTGCAAAACTAATGAAATGGCTCCGCATTTCCTTTTGAATATATCTTTCTGCAACTTACTCAGATTTAATTAGTTACAAGAGGCAAAACTTGTGGATACCGTCATCAGTAACTTATCTTAGTTACTTCTTTAATATTAAAAAAATGACGGTAGTAGTAGGCCTATTTGTAGAGAGCATTCCAAATCTTATAGATACCGTGTCCGTCTATAACTTTACTTTAATAATATCGTACCAATCGTAAATCAGCATCGTATTAGAGATGCCCGTTTCAAACTTTCCGATATAACGGCTTGTACGACCAAATAAAGTCGGTCCTCTTGAACACACCTGTATCTTTGTTTTTACTAGTTTGGGAATTTTTAGTTTTGACTGTTTGTTTAATTTTTTATTGATTGAAGTTAGGATGTTTAACTGTTATTGTTTTCTAGTGTATTGCACTGTTTTGTCCTTCTTGTTGGGGGAGGATTTTTATAGAAAAAGAAAAGAAAACAAAGGACTAAAAAGAAAATTACTTGCAATCATATACTTATGAGACCCAATGTTTGTGTCTCTGTCACTTACCTGTTAAGTTAAACTTTTAGACACAATTATTTATGCTCTTAAACTAAAGCCTTGCCTCAATGTTAAATTAATTTTATATCGTCAAAAAAAAACTTTGCGATATTCCAAGATATTTATAACCAATATCAAGTAACTGTCGGTAGATATTGGTATATATTTCCAATAAAAACCATTATTGGGACCCATTAGTAGACTAAGAAGTACTATTTTGCCAACGCCCCCGTACCAAACAGGTTTTTCTGGTAGGTAAACAGGTCATTACACTCGGTCATTACACTCTTTGTCAAGAGGATTTACGCAATTTCAAAGTTCAGTGTCTTTTTTAGTGGTAAACCAAAAAACCGATGTTCCCTTTTTACTCGCCAATTATTTTTTGTATATATTCAGGTTTCATATTTGATTCTCCATCAGTTTTGAATAGTTTATAACAACTACATTAATAGCCTCCAAGATGATAGGACTGTTTGACACCGAATTTATCAGTTTGAAAAAATCATCTTGCGGTGTTATATTCGAATGTGCTTTTTTATTATTGTCTATGGATCTCGATGAAATTGACTGTTATCATTGGTTAGTGAACTATAATCTGTTTGAGTATGATAAAAGCTTGTGGAGTACTACATTACGTTATATAAACAGACTGGGATTCTATGATAGAGTGATTACACCACTTAATAATACTGGTCAGGAACTGAGAAATGTCCAGGAGGAAGTCAGTGAAATTTGCAGCTTTTTCGGAGTTGAAGCGCTCTACGTAAAGGGCAATGTACCTACAGATAAAGTTTTAATTCAAAAGTGTGACCCTAGGATTCCACTTTTCAATCTAGAAGAGTTTAAGTGTCCTAAATTTGAAGGGGGCTATCACCGTCCTGAAGACGAGGTTAGATTCTTCGCACAGTGGATACCTAAGAACATACCTGATCGGGATAAATCCATAAGACATGTTAAAAACTATCCTATATCATGGGACCATCGTTTGTGGATGTTTAAGAGTGAACTCTAAGTACTATTTTTATGTAAACATTTGTTGTTGTTGTTTTTTTTTTTCTCAAAAAAATCTGTTAATACATTTAAGCAATAAATATCTATAAGCTTAACCCCTTCATGTTCTTTAGAATAGTTCTATTGTAAGCAAGTAACAAACTCTTTTCTGAAGTCTTCTGTAGAATCTGAGCTAATAGGGGTTTTTGACCGTAAACTCTAGTTTTTTGTAAGACAATTATGGAAAATACAATTCGTTGGTTCATAGGTGAAACTTAAGTCCAGGTATGGATCGAAAAATAAACTATTTCTGTAGAATCTGAGCTAATAAGGGTTTTTGACCATAAACTCTAGTTTCCTGTAAGAAAATTATGGAAAATACAATTCTCTCGTTCAATGTGAAACTTAGGTCAATTCTCTGGTTCAAATGTGAAACTTAAGTCCAGTTTCGGATACTCATAATAATGAGGACTGATGGTTCTAATTCAATATTTTTTTTTCATAAAAACAAACTATTTTTTTTTAAACTTCGAAATTATTCAACTTTTTTTTTTTTTTTTTGTACATATCTTAAAATGACAAAATATGCTTACATTTTCTTGATTTTTCAAAGTTCATTTTGAATTTCTTGTTTTACCTTGTCACAGTTACATTTTCTTGATTTTTCAAAGTTCATTTTGAATTTCTTTCGTTGAAATGCAAGAGTTGGAATATTTCAGTAGTGTTTGGTTGTGGTTTACCTTGTCACAGTTACATTTTCTTGATTTTTCAAAGTTCATTTTGAATTTCTTTCGTTGAAATGCAAGAGTTGGAATATTTCAGTAGTGTTTGGTTGTGGTTTACCTTGTCACAGTTACATTTTCTTGATTTTTCAAAGTTCATTATGAATTTCTTTCGTTGAAATGGAAGAGTTGGAATATTTCAGTAGTGTTTGGTTGTGGTTTACCTTGTCACAGTTACATTTTCTTGATTTTTTCAAAGTTCATTTTGAATTTCTTTCGCTGAAATGCAAGAGTTGGAATAGTTCAGTAGTGTTTGGTTGTGGTTTACCTTGTCACAGTTACATTTTCTTGATTTTCTTGATTTTTCAAAGTTCATTTTGAATTTCTTTCGCTGAAATGCAAGAGTTGGAATATTTCAGTAGTGTTTGGTTGTGGTTTACCTTGTCACAGTTACATTTTCTTGATTTTTCAAAGTTCATTTTGAATTTCTTTCGTTGAAATGCAAGAGTTGGAATATTTCAGTAGTGTTTGGTTGTGGTTTACCTTGTCACAGTTACATTTTCTTGATTTTTCAAAGTTCATTTTGAATTTCTTTCGCTGAAATGCAAGAGTTGGAATACTTCAGTGTCACAGTTACATTTTCTTGATTTTTCAAAGTTCATTTTGAATTTCTTTCGTTGAAATGCAAGAGTTGGAATATTTCAGTAGTGTTTGGTTGTGGTTTACCTTGTCACAGTTACATTTTCTTGATTTTTCAAAGTTCATTTTGAATTTCTTTCGTTGAAATGCAAGAGTTGGAATATTTCAGTAGTGTTTGGTTGTGGTTTACCTTGTCACAGTTACATTTTCTTGATTTTTCAAAGTTCATTTTGAATTTCTTTCGTTGAAATGCAAGAGTTGGAATATTTCAGTAGTGTTTGGTTATGGTTTACCTTGTCACAGTTACATTTTCTTGATTTTTCAAAGTTCATTTTGAATTTCTTTCGTTGAAATGCAAGAGTTGGAATATTTCAGTAGTGTTTGGTTGTGGTTTACCTTGTCACAGTTACATTTTCTTGATTTTTCAAAGTTCATTTTGAATTTCTTTCATTGAAATGCAAGATTTGGAATATTTCAGTAGTGTTTGGTTGTGGTTTACCTTGTCACAGTTACATTTTCTTGATTTTTCAAAGTTCATTTTGAATTTCTTTCGTTGAAATGCAAGAGTTGGAATATTTCAGTAGTGTTTGGTTGTGGTTTACCTTGTCACAGTTAAATTTTCTTGATTTTTCAAAAGTTCATTTTGAATTTCTTTCGTTGAAATGCAAGAGTTGGAATATTTCAGTAGTGTTTGGTTGTGGTTTACCTTGTCACAGCTACATTTTCTTGATTTTTCAAAGTTCATTTTGAATTTCTTTCGTTGAAATGCAAGAGTTGGAATATTTCAGTAGTGTTTGGTTGTGGTTTACCTTGTCACAGTTACATTTTCTTGATTTTTCAAAGTTCATTTTGAATTTCTTTCGTTGAAATGCAAGAGTTGGAATATTTCAGTAGTGTTTGCTTGTGGTTTACCCTGTCACAGTTACATTTTCTTGATTTTTCAAAGTTCATTTTGAATCATTCAAGAAACGTGATTAAACACGTTTTTAAACTACATGCTATTTGCATGCCTTTCCTTGGCACCTTTCCAAACGAGCGGGGATTCCCCGCTCGTTTGGAAAGGTGCCAAGGAAAGGCATGCAAATAGCATGTAGTTTAAAAACGTGCTTAATCACGTTTCTTGAATGATTCAAAATGAACTTTGAAAAATCAAGAAAATGTAACTGTGACAGGGTAAACCACAAGCAAACACTACTGAAATATTCCAACTCTTGCATTTCAACGAAAGAAATTCAAAATGAACTTTGAAAAATCAAGAAAATGTAACTGTGACAAGGTAAACCACAACCAAACACTACTGAAATATTCCAACTCTTGCATTTCAACGAAAGAAATTCAAAATGAACTTTGAAAAATCAAGAAAATGTAGCTGTGACAAGGTAAACCACAACCAAACACTACTGAAATATTCCAACTCTTGCATTTCAACGAAAGAAATTCAAAATGAACTTTTGAAAAATCAAGAAAATTTAACTGTGACAAGGTAAACCACAACCAAACACTACTGAAATATTCCAACTCTTGCATTTCAACGAAAGAAATTCAAAATGAACTTTGAAAAATCAAGAAAATGTAACTGTGACAAGGTAAACCACAACCAAACACTACTGAAATATTCCAACTCTTGCATTTCAATGAAAGAAATTCAAAATGAACTTTGAAAAATCAAGAAAATGTAACTGTGACAAGGTAAACCACAACCAAACACTACTGAAATATTCCAACTCTTGCATTTCAACGAAAGAAATTCAAAATGAACTTTGAAAAATCAAGAAAATGTAACTGTGACAAGGTAAACCATAACCAAACACTACTGAAATATTCCAACTCTTGCATTTCAACGAAAGAAATTCAAAATGAACTTTGAAAAATCAAGAAAATGTAACTGTGACAAGGTAAACCACAACCAAACACTACTGAAATATTCCAACTCTTGCATTTCAACGAAAGAAATTCATAATGAACTTTGAAAAATCAAGAAAATGTAACTGTGACAAGGTAAACCACAACCAAACACTACTGAAATATTCCAACTCTTGCATTTCAACGAAAGAAATTCAAAATGAACATTGAAAAATCAAGAAAATGTAACTGTGACACTGAAGTATTCCAACTCTTGCATTTCAGCGAAAGAAATTCAAAATGAACTTTGAAAAATCAAGAAAATGTAACTGTGACAAGGTAAACCACAACCAAACACTACTGAAATATTCCAACTCTTGCATTTCAACGAAAGAAATTCAAAATGAACTTTGAAAATCAAGAAAATGTAACTGTGACAAGGTAAACCACAACCAAACACTACTGAAATATTCCAACTCTTGCATTTCAGCGAAAGAAATTCAAAATGAACTTTGAAAAATCAAGAAAATCAAGAAAATGTAACTGTGACAAGGTAAACCACAACCAAACACTACTGAACTATTCCAACTCTTGCATTTCAGCGAAAGAAATTCAAAATGAACTTTGAAAAAATCAAGAAAATGTAACTGTGACAAGGTAAATCACAACCAAACACTACTGAAATATTCCAACTCTTCCATTTCAACGAAAGAAATTCATAATGAACTTTGAAAAATCAAGAAAATGTAACTGTGACAAGGTAAACCACAACCAAACACTACTGAAATATTCCAACTCTTGCATTTCAACGAAAGAAAATTCAAAATGAACTTTGAAAAATCAAGAAAATGTAATTGTGACAAGGTAAACCACAACCAAACATTACTGAAATATTCCAACTCTTGCATTTCAACGAAAGAAATTCAAAATGAACTTTGAAAAATCAAGAAAATGTAACTGTGACAAGGTAAAACAAGAAATTCAAAATGAACTTTGAAAAATCAAGAAAATGTAAGCATATTTTGTCATTTTAAGATATGTACAAAAAAAAAAAAAAAAGTTGAATAATTTCGAAGTTTAAAAAAAAATAGTTTGTTTTTATGAAAAAAAAAATATTGAATTAGAACCATCAGTCCTCATTATTATGAGTATCCGAAACTGGACTTAAGTTTCACATTTGAACCAGAGAATTGACCTAAGTTTCACATTTGAACGAGAGAATTGTATTTTCCATAATTTTCTTACAGGAAACTAGAGTTTATGGTCAAAAACCCTTATTAGCTCAGATTCTACAGAAATAGTTTATTTTTCGATCCATACCTGGACTTAAGTTTCACCTATGAACCAACGAATTGTATTTTCCATAATTGTCTTACAAAAAACTAGAGTTTACGGTCAAAAACCCCTATTAGCTCAGATTCTACAGAAGACTTCAGAAAAGAGTTTGTTACTTGCTTACAATAGAACTATTCTAAAGAACATGAAGGGGTTAAGCTTAAAGATATTTATTGCTTAAATGTATTAACAGATTTTTTTTTTGAGAAAAAAAAACAACAACAACAAATGTTTACATAAAAATAGTACTTAGAGTTCACTCTTAAACATCCACAAACGATGGTCCCATGATATAGGATAGTTTTTAACATGTCTTATGGATTTATCCCGATCAGGTATGTTCTTAGGTATCCACTGTGCGAAGAATCTAACCTCGTCTTCAGGACGGTGATAGCCCCCTTCAAATTTAGGACACTTAAACTCTTCTAGATTGAAAAGTGGAATCCTAGGGTCACACTTTTGAATTAAAACTTTATCTGTAGGTACATTGCCCTTTACGTAGAGCGCTTCAACTCCGAAAAAGCTGCAAATTTCACTGACTTCCTCCTGGACATTTCTCAGTTCCTGACCAGTATTATTAAGTGGTGTAATCACTCTATCATAGAATCCCAGTCTGTTTATATAACGTAATGTAGTACTCCACAAGCTTTTATCATACTCAAACAGATTATAGTTCACTAACCAATGATAACAGTCAATTTCTTCGAGATCCATAGACAATAATAAAAAAGCACATTCGAATATAACACCGCAAGATGATTTTTTCAAACTGATAAATTCGGTGTCAAACAGTCCTATCATCTTGGAGGCTTTTAATGTAGTTGTTATAAACTATTCAAAACTGATGGAGAATCAAATATGAAACCTGAATATATACAAAAAATAATTGGCGAGTAAAAAGGGAACATCGGTTTTTTGGTTTACCACTAAAAAAGACACTGAACTTTGAAATTGCGTAAATCCTCTTGACAAAGAGTGTAATGACCGAGTGTAATGACCTGTTTACCTACCAGAAAAACCTGTTTGGTACGGGGGCGTTGGCAAAATAGTACTTCTTAGTCTACTCCCATTGGCGTGATCTTACAACTAGCAACCTATAGGAATATGATTAGTGTGCCTGACTATTTCCGTTTTTAACAGTTTTACTGAACTTTTTTTGAGGAGTAGTTTTTGTTAGAGGAATTGAAAATATAAAAAATATTAAAATTGCCTCCTATTCATGAACAATTTGTTCTTGAAAAATATGGAATAATTCTGTTTGATGCCAAAATTTTTTTGTTTCGAGGACCGGCATGTTTCCCATGTTTCACCGTAAAATCACAGCCGCGGAAAATATCCCTACCCCTGGAAAATTTCCATTTAGAATCTTTTGTTCAAATGATAGCTCGTCCCTCTAACTTGCATAAAGTAGATACGCCTTGCAAATAAGACCAAAAGATACATACCCTTTAAACCATATTTTTCATTGTTTATTTCATTTTGAGAAAAAGGCAATGATGAGAATTTAGTTTCAGAGACCACGAGATCTTAAAGAATCATCTTGGAAATAATTAACTAAAAGATGTGATAAATAGCAAAATAACGCACGTCGCCTAAAGAAAAAAAGACATAAACATCAATATAAAAATCAAGATAAAATAAAACAGAAGTTGTTATAGGGGTTATAAGTCAAGGAAACTCAGATTAAAGAAAATAAAATAAAAACCTATAAGTGTAAAAATATTTTCCTAACCTCATTTTCCTAAGATATACAAACATGATGCAAAAAGAGGTGCAGGCTATGGTAGTCACAATACCACTTAGAACTGGTATAAGGATCTGGAGGTTAAAAGATTGTTCTATATTTGAGAATGTAGATCTCGAGTTATCCGTGTTTGACAGTAGAGCCAAACCTAAAGAAAAAAGCTTTAGATAAAAACCACCTTTATGAGAAAACTTTGTTTCATGGTTACCGAATTGAAAAAAGGAGATAAAAACAATCGGTGGAGACTGAGTCTCTTGTGCCTATTACAGATATAAATCCTTGATGTACATTATAACTGGTTACTTTAACAGATCTGTATTTTAGGTATAAGAAAGTCAATGGTTTATGATAATTTCTTCATTTTTGCTATGTGATATTTTTTATGTTTCATTGATTTATATTCCAAAAGTGACGATCTTTAATTGGCTCCCTGAAGCTCAATTAATCCAAAATTTCGACCACAAGGTCTGATATGGTGGTGAGAAAGCCACCATGCGAAAAATGTAAAGCCACTAGAAGGACAAATGCCCTAAGCTTCCACATAAGCAAGATGAAGAACCGTGGCTTACATAGAAGGCAATGGAAACCAATGGAAAATATTGAAGCCTTAGAAGACACTAATTTTTATCATTTTTAAGAATTAAACTCTAAAGTTAGAAAACTCAGCTTCTAATGTTTTTTTCTAGCCAAATCCGTTTTCATGCATTGGAAAATTGTACGGAGAATTTATTAACTCACAATACCCCCCCCCCCCGCCCGAAAAAAAACAAGAGATTTAATTATTTCTAATCTTTAAGTCAAAATTGGCTGAGAATTTTATCTTGTAAGCCAATATTATTTTTGTTCTAATTCGATAGCTTCGCTGGTTGGAATAATACCAGATAAATCAATTGTATCATTTATTTAGCATTGAGAAAAATACACATTTCGAGACAAATGGTATTACAGACAGCGCAATAACGCTGTGTAAGTAAAGAGCAACATGACTTCAGTGTATGATTTATTATTTTTTCAAAGGCCACTTCGTATGGAAAGCGTTGTCATAGAAACTTTAAAAAGGACTTATTCGATTGCAAAATAAAAACTACAGTGCCATTCCTAAGTGTCAAAAGTGATTGGAGGGCAACCAGCTCCCCTCACCATTTTAGCTACCCTCCCGCAAAGACATCAGCTCAAAATTTTGAGATGGCATTTTTGTTTAAAATAGTCTAAAGGCCCAATAACAATACCTCTTGGGTTGACATGACCACCTACAGGCACTAGGGCCAGTGATTTTTGAGTTATGCAAGATGCCCAAAGTTTATATATAGAGTTTGTTATTGGAAAAGGTGGGTTCTTCAAGAAGGCTAACACACGGTGAAAATTTAGCGGAATGTTGAGTGGGATGTTGAACTAAATCAAGACACACTATATGAAAGCAGGTTGTTGAACGGGCGTGTCAGCAACATCTCCGGAACAGCTGAGGATATTAAGTTGAATTTTTCAGGGCTACTGCTACTACTACGACTGTTACAACCAGTACTACTTCTGTTACTACTATTACTGCTAATACGAAAAGCAAATACTAAATATTACAAAGATTCCCGTGCAACACCGGATGTTATTTCAGCAAGTATAGAATATTTACTCGGATAAATAGCGATAAAGTGGTCCAAAAGAAATTTTCATCGTTTTAAAATTAATCCTATTTCCATTATTACTTACATGTAGCAAAAACAAACCATGAAAACTTACCTGAAGTTATATTTTCCTTAAAGAGTATCTCATATTCAATGGTTTGAATTCCAGCATCGGAGTGAGCCATTATCTGGAGTAAATCGTGCTGATTTGGATGCAAATGCCAAAGAGAAACTGTACCAGGGATGGTGTTTAAAGGATAATGGTTTGAAGGGATTCTAAATAAACATACATAAAAATCACCATCTTCATTGAGCCCTGACAATCTATTTAACATATTCTATCTTACTTTATATAATTGGCAAATGCCCATAACCCTCAGCCAATCAAAATCTGAGAATCATCACGTGATAGTATATAATAGGTGCCTGAGGTATTTCTGAAGAAACATCAACATCACCTGAAACGCCAGTAGGTTTTCACTCCTCACATGAAAGTACAAGTTTATTTTCATTTTTGGGTCTTAAGTCTGAAGGTAATGAAGTATTTCTTCTTATTGCAATAGCATAGCCTACCATTAACATTTTGGGCAGAACATTTTGAGAATTTACAAAACCGAGATAGAGTTGCAGGAAAAGATATAGAGAAAAATGAAAAAGTTTTTGATACCTTGAATGTGAAAGAAGATTTGTTTTGTGAGGAAGAATTAGCGACAGTACTAAAAGGATTAAAAAATAATAAGGCTCCAGGTGCTGATAGGGTGGTAAATGAGTTTCTTAAATATGGTGGCTCTGAGGTTAGAAATAAGTTACTGAAAATTTTAGAAGATTTTGTTCAAGATTTTAATTATGATTTTTGAAAAAGGGGAAGTACGTAACGATTTTAGGAAAGCTTTAATTAAGCCATTTTATAAGATTAATTAAAAAAAAAATTTCCAAAAAATAAGTTTTTCAAAGAAAAGTAAAGGCCATTTTAAACTTAAGCTCAGGAGATACAAATACCTGTTAAAATTCAAACTCAAAACGACCAGAAATTACTATTAAAGAATAAATGAAACCCAAAACGAACAGAAATTAAATAAACAATCATAGCAAAAACATAAAAAAAAGTAATAATATAAATGAATAAATAGATCTTAAAGCGAGTAATGCTTAGATTGAATATGAAAATCAAGCTTAAAACAAAAACAAATATTTTGCTATTAAAGTATAAATAAAACTTAAAACGAACAAAAATTAAATAAATAATCAATGCGAACAAACATGCAATATATATTAATGTAAATGAATATCGAATAAAAATCGAATAAAAATAACTACAAACAAGAGTTCGGGTATCGTCTCACTGCAGAAGCCTAAAACCTACTGCGTCATTGACGCTTTACTGAAAACAATTCTTTGAAATATTTTCACTTTTGTAACTTTAAGAAATCAAAAATTAATTAAGATTTTAGGGAATAAATATCAGCATATGTATAATAAATTGACAATGCACATTTTTTTTCAGTAAACTCATTTGAATTTTTTTCAGTAAAGTACAAATTATATTCTGGCTTTTAGAAAGCATAGGGGTTTTGAACCCTACTCACATTAATTTATGCTCGTTTTGAGTTTGACTCTAATATTTATTTTAATTTTTGTTCGTTTTGGGTTTCATTTATTTATTGATACTGATTTGGGGTAGTTGTATGCTTGGTAGATTATATGATAGTCCGGACGCAGGGTGTTGAAAATGTGAACCATACCACGACGGAATGGGGCTGCCACGAGAATTAGCCTACCCTCCAACCCCTAAATTTACCATGTGGATTCAAAAATACCAAAGGCACTTGCTTGCGAGTGGTGGAACACTCCGAAACTTGACATTTTATTATATTTTGGTGTTTCATGCAAGAAAACGTATGTTCCACAAAGTTTTGAGGTGCAGTTTTCCGCTCAAATAGAAATGCCTAGAAGCCATAGAAGGTTTTCATAACAAACTGACACGATTAGTTACAAAAAATGGCAGAGTTAAAAAAAAATGGCAAAATTATATGAGTCTTGAACAGTCTTGGAAAGTATAAACAAAATCAAATTGAATATTAGATATATAATGATATTAATTGTTGAAAGATCAATCAGTTCAAGATTTTTTTTCACTGTAATTTTTATTTTCATTTTCAATGCTGTAAAAACTGCAAAAAAATAAATTTGTAATATACGAGTAATTCGTTTTCAGTGAAGCACCAATGACACAGAAGGCTTTAAGTTTGTACAGTTAAAGAAGGGGGCAATATCCAAATTTTGCTTGTAGTGAAACTATATTTGTCTTGACCAATCTTGAAAAGAACTAATAAATTAAACTGAATATTTGATGCATAATGATATTAATTGCTAAAAGCTCATCAGTTCAAAATTTTACTGTAATTTTAATATTTATTTTCAATATTAAGTACAAAAGAAAACATTTGTAATATAATTCGTTTTCAGTAAAGCGCCAATGACGCAGTAGGTTTTAGGCTTCTGCAGTGATATGATACCCAAACTCTTGTTTGTAGTTATTTTTATTCGATTCAAATTTGATTTGTATATTCAATTTAAGTTTCACTCGTTTTAAGATTTATTTATTCATTTACATTAATATATATTGTATGTCTGTTCGCATTGATTGTTTATTTAATTTTTGTTCGTTTTAAGTTTTATTTATACTTTAATAGCAAAATATTTGTTTTCGTTTTAAGCTTGATTTTCATAGTCAATCTAAGCATTACTCGCTTTAAGATCTATTTATTCATTTATATTATTACTTGTTGTATGTTTTTTGCTATGATTGTTTATTTAATTTCTGTTCGTTTTGGGTTTCATTTATTCTTTAATAGTAATTTCTGGTCGTTTTGAGTTTGAATTTTAACAGGTATTTGTATCTCCTGAGCTTAAGTTTAAAATGGCCTTTACTTTTCTTTGAAAAACTTATTTTTTGGAAAGTTTTTTTAATTAATTTTTGTTCGTTTTTGATTGCAAAAAGTTTCAAGTTTTTATGGCATGGGGGGGGGTACTTACTGTCCGATTATTCTTGACTTTAAAAAACGGATCTAGAACGTTCAATTTAAATCGAATGAGGCTTTTTTCAAAGTCTATACGATTACCTCTTTTATAAAAACCTTATATATGAATAATAGACAGCTTGCATAACTTGTGGACAGCGATTGACAACAATGAATGGATTGAAAAAATAGCTCCAATAAGGGGGTTTAGACCATTTCACTTGCTGACACAAAGGGATCACGACTGTTTGGAATTTACCTTAATAGGAATTTGTGTGCCAAAGCAATTTTGCATCTATCACAGAGTATGTATTTTAACCTTATAATTGGATAATTATAATAGATTTCCTATGTGTTCTTCCCATAAGAACCCCTTCCCATAAGTTATAAACCCCCCTTAATAAGTTATGCTCCAGGGCATAACTTACAACGCCTACCCCTGGGCCCTGGTGGGCTGTGTCGACACCGGAGTTTTTTGTTATCAGAACTTTGAACTATTTTAACAAAATGTCTATCTCAAAATTTTTTTCTGATGCATTTAGGGCGTAGAGGAGGTAGAGGGGTTAGTTGCCCTTCAATCTCTTTTAACTCTTAAAAAGTGAACAAGAACTTTCAATTTTCAATCAAATGAGCCCTCTCTAAAGTTTATACGAGCATCCCTTTCAAAAGAAATAATATGAAGGATTCGGAGAATCCTTAAATTACAACCCTTGCCCTGAAGGCTTTGGGGAAGTTGTAATCCTCAAAGAGCTAATTTCCAGAACTTAAAACTACGTTTAATTAAATGGCTGTCTTAAAATTTTGATTGGATGTGTTTGGGGAAAAGGTGGGCGTGAGAGGGGGTTAGTTGCCCTCAAATCACTTTCGACTATTACAAAGGGCAATAGCCGTCAGAATTTCCAATCGAATGAGCCTTTTTTGAAGTTTCTACGACACCGCCTTCTATAAGAACCTTATTTGCCCCCAGGGCATAACTTAAAACCCTTGCCCTGAGGGTTGTGGGGGATTGTCCTCCTCAAAACATATTTTCTATCGGGAAAATCAACTAAGCTGAACAAAATGGCTATCTCAAAATTTTGATTGGATGTGTATGGGGGAATGATGGGCGTGGGGGGGGGGCTAGTTTCCCTCCTTCGACTATTAAAAAGGGCACTATCCCTTTGAATTTCCAATCGAATGAGCCTTTTTTGAAGTTTCTACGACAACGCCTCCTATAAAAACCTTATTTGCCCCCAGGGCATATCTTAAAACCTTTGCCCTGAAGGTTCGGGGGGAGTGTCCTCCTCAAAAACATATTTTCTATCTGGAAATCAACTACGCTGAACAAAATGGCTATCTCAAAATTTTGATTGGATGTGTTTGGGGGAATGATGGGCATAGGGGGGGGGTCCCTCCTTCGACTATTAAAAAGGGCACTATCCCTTTGAATTTCGAATCGAATGAGCCTTTTTTGAAGTTTATACGACAACGCCTCCTATAAAAACCTTATATGCCCCCAGGGCATATCTTAAAACCTTTGCCCTGAAGGTTCTAGGGGAGTGTCCTCCTCAAAAACATATTTTCTATCTGGAATCAACTACGCTGAACAAAATGGCTATCTCAAAATTTTGATTGTGTGTGTTTGGGGAAATGATGGGCGTGGGGGGGGCTAGTTGCACTCCAATCACTTTCGACTATTAAAAAGGGCACTAGCCCTTTAATTTCCAATCAAATGAGCCTGTTTTGAAGTTGCTACGACAACGCCTTCTATAAAAACCTTATATGCCCCCAGGGAATAACTTAAAACCCTTGCCCTGAGGATTGTGCGGGAGTGTCCTCCTCAAAAATATATTTTCTATATGGAAATTCTATATGGAAACTACGCTGAACAAAATGGCTATCTGAAAATTTTGATTGGATGTGTTTGGGGAAAAGGTGGGCGTGGGAGGGGGGAGAGGCTAGTTACCCTCCAATCACTTTCAACTATTACAAAGGGCACTAGCCTTCGGAATTTCCAATCAAATGAGCCTTTTTTGAAGTCTCTACGACAACGCCTTCTATAAAAACCTTATAAGCCCCCAGGGCATAACTTAAAACCCTTTTCCTGAGGGTTTTGGGGGATTGTCCTCCTCAAAAACATATTTTCTATCTGGAAATAAACTACGCTGAACAAAATGGCTATCTCAAAATTTCGATTGGATGTGTTTGGGGGAATGATGGGCGTGGGGGGGGGCTATTTGCCCTCCAATCACTTTCGACTATTAAAAAGGGCACTATCCCTTTGAACTTCCAATCGAATGAGCCTTTTTGAAGTTTCTATGACAACGCCTTCTATAAAAACCTTATATGCCCCCAGGGCATAACTTAAAACCCTTGCCCTGAGGGTTGTGGGGGATTCTCCTCCTCAAAAACATGTTTTCTATGTGAAAATCAGCTACGCTGAACAAAATGGCTATCTCAAAATTTTGATTGGATGTGTTTGGGGGAATGATGAGTTTCTACGACAACGCCTTCTATAAAAACTTTATATGCCCCCAGGGCATATCTTAAAACCCTTGCCCTGAAGGTTCTGGGGGGTTGTCCTCCTTAAAAACATATTTTCTATCTGGATTTATACTACGCTGAACAAAATGGCTATCTCAAAATTTCGATTGGATGTGTTTGGGGAAATGATGGGCGTGGGGGGGGCTAGTTGCACTCCAATCACTTTTGACTATGAAAAAGGGCACTAGCCCTTTAATTTCCAATCGATTGAGCCTGTTTTGAACTTTCTACGACAACGCCTTCTATAAAAACCTTATGTGCCCCCAGGGCATAACTTAAAACCCTTGCCCTGAGGGTTGTGGGGGAGTTTCCTCCTCAAAAATATATTTTCTATCTGGAAATCAACTACGCTGAACAAAATGGCTATCTCAAAATTTTGATTGGATGTGTTTGGGGGAATAATGGGCGTGGGGGGGGGCTAGTTGCCCTCCAATCACTTTCGACTATTAAAAAGGGCACTAGCTTTTTGAATTTCCAATCGAATGAGCCTTTTTTGAAGTTTCTACGACAACGCCTTCTATAAAACCTTATATGCCCCCAGGGTATAACTTAAAACCCTTGCCCTGAGGGTTGTGGGGGAGTTTCCTCCTCAAAAATATATTTTCTATCTGGAAATCAACTACGCTGAACAAAATGGCTATCTCAACATTTTGATTGGATGTGTTTGAGGAAATGATGGGCGTGGGGGGGGGGGAGGGGGGCTAGTTACACTCCAATCACTTTCGATTATTAAAAAGGGCACTAGCCCTTTAATTTCCAATCGAATGAGCCTGTTTTGAAGTTTCTACGACAACGCCTTCTGTAAAAACCTTATATGCCCCCAGGGCATAACTTAAATTCCTTGCCCTGAGGGTTGTGGGGGAGTTTCCTCCTCAAAAATATATTTTCTATCTGGAAATCAACTACGCTGAACAAAATGGCTATCTCAAAATTTTGATTGGATGTGTTTGGGGGAATGGTGGGCGTGGGGGGGGCTAGTTGCCCTCCAATCATTTTCGACTATTAAAAGGGCACTAGAACTCTCGATTTCCAATCGAATGATCCCCCTTTGAAGTTTCTACGACGACCCCTTCCACATGAAGTGCCTCTGGGAAAAAAAAAATAAATAATAAAACATTGGAGCCGTATGGCCTTTACTATAGACAACGCTACAGCGTTGCCTCTGAAAGGTGATAAAAGTGATTGTGGTAATTATCGAGGCATTAGTCTGGTCTCTGTAGGTAGCAAATTACTCAGTAATATGATACTTTTTAGACTGAGAGATGCCGTAGACAAAGTTTTAAGAAAAGAACAGTGCGGTTTTAGAAAAGATGGAGGATGTGTCGACCAAATTTTCACTCTTAGGTTAATAATTGAGAAGTGTCTGAGTTGTCAAACGCCTTTGGTCCTCAGTTTTATAGATTAGGAGCAAGCGTTCGATTCTGTTGATAGAAGAGCTTTAGTAAGCTTTTAGTATGGTATAGACAAATACATTAAAATGATTAGTGCTATGTACGAAAATAACACTGCTGCGGTTAAGGCAGGAAATGAGGTTAGCAGCTGGTTTTGTATTAAATCAGGAGTTAAGCAGGGTTGTGTTCTATCCTCTTTTATATGGATAATTTTGATGGACTTGTCTTAAGCAGCACAGGAAAGGCAATGGGAGACCACAGAATCAAATGGGGAGGAAAAAGTCTCCTGGACTTAGATTATGCTGATGGCTTAAGCATCCTAGATGAAAGTAAAAGCAAAATGAATGAGCTTTTAGAGGTTCTGCGAGTTCAGAGTGCTAGAATAGGTTTGAAAATAATTTTTAGAAGACTAAGTCACTAATTCTAGGAATAAGTGAAGGTGAAAAGGTGACATTGGGTAACGAAAAGATTGATCAGGTGGGCAGCTTCACTTACCTTTGTAGTATTATTAGTAAAGATGGTGGGAGCAGTGAAGATGTTAAAACTAAAATAGCCAAGGCTCAGGGTGTTTTTTTACAGTTAAAAACAGTTTGAAAGAATAGGAAGATAATTCTGCAAACCAAAATTAGAGTATTAGAAGCTACAGTGATGACAGTGATCAAATATGGCTTTGAAGCATGGGTGCTTCGAAAAGCGGATGCAGATTTGCTAGATGTTTTCCAGAGAAATTGCTTAAGGATTGTTCTGGGTACCCGGCTGACTGACTGTATTTCAAACAACAGGCTGTACGAAAAATTTGGTTCAATACCGCTCTCTAGGGCTATGATGAAAGAAAGGTTGAGGTGGCTAGGACACGTTGTGCGGATGACAGATCGCCAAAGGTTCTTTTCAGCAAACCGTCTAGGGCTAAACGGAAAGCAGGTCGTCCTCGTCAGGGATGGGGGGACGTCATAAAGAAAGATTTAAAGGAAATGGGAACTTCGTGGGAGGGCGTAAAAAAGGTGGATTTGAATAGATCGGGATCGAGGAGGAGCGTACATAGCTGTGTTGGCCTCAGGCGGCTTTGTGCTGCGGCGAGTTTGTTAGTAGTAATAGTAGTATACTATTAATGGATTTCAACAAAAGGTATTGAATTTTATAAATAGTTTAGTAAGTATCCCTGTTTTGTCACATAGCATGGAGATTGAATTGAAATTTTCGGGAAATTGCTTTTTAGGGAGGGGGGTATCGAGATAATATCACCTCTTTCCACACAGAAGAGTGTAGGATCCGTTTATCTCCCTTTTTTATATCCCTCTCGCTGGAGAGACTCGTTACCTAGTAAAATAGTAGATTGATGGCAAAAAGCTGTCACTAACGTCAGGGAAGAGAGGGGTGGGGGGATACAATTTTTTTTCAATATTTAGGGGGGAATTTTTTATTTCAATTTATCTATGAGAACACACATACCTAAATCTTCAATGACAACCCGAAGAAATTATTTTGAAAATCTAGATTGGAAGGGGCAAACATTTAGCTGTCAAATCCCAGCCCCCTTCTCTGATTTGAGTCACTGAACGTAAAAATAAATTGGCTAGATGACAGAATTGGCTAGAAGTTTATTATGTTTTGGTGTTTAGACTCAAACTCTCAACAGAACACAAAGTCAAATCGCAATTATTCCCTCTTCAATCCACGTAGGATATATTTATCTCCTTTTTTCATATCCCTCTTGTCAGAGAGATTCGTTACCTAGTAAAAACACATAAATGGCAAAATGCTGTCAGTTGCGTCAGGGGGGGGGGGCCACATATTTATTTTTCCATACCTAGAGGGTTGAATTTTTATGTTATTTTTCAACGAACATAGAAAAAAAAACATTTTTTAATGAAAATACCTCAAAAACTCTCTTAAATTCTAGAGGGGAAGGGGCACAAGCTTGACAGTCAAATACCAGCCCCATCTTCTAATTGGCATCACTGAAGACTGTAAAAATATATTTTGTTACATAAGAATTGACCAGAAGTTAACTAAGTTCTGCTGTGTACGCTCCGACTCTCAACAAAACACAAGTCATAATTGTAACGGATCAACATTCTTTATTGAATTTACTTTTTACCATCCAGCAAATAAGATGCATTAGTAACTGAAAAACATACACAGTATTTAAGGAGATTCGATACATTAGAGCATGGATCGGCAACCTTTTTTGTTGCAAAAGGGCCAAAAGTTTACGTTGCGATATCATGCGGGCCGCACTTAGGTCATATGTCATTACACTGTAAGCTAGCATTGTAGGTATATTATATTAAGTGGAGTATATCTACAATATTTATACACAAATATTTTAGATTTAAAAATAAAACGCTTAATGTATATTTTTACTGCAATTTTTGTAGTTAAAATAATCAATGAGATTTTCGTTGATGCATTTGACTTGCAAATTTTTTGCTACTATTCTATTAGCCACAAAACACGTAAGATAGATAATAAAAGAAACTAGTCAAACAGGTTCTTTCAACGGAGATTTTGATTGCCAACGGTGGTTTTTCACTGCGTTTACAGTATTTAGACTTTAATTTTTTTGGCTTTAGGGGGGGAAAAGGTACCCAGGTTAGGTTAGGCTACGTATTTAATATATACTATGCTTTACCCCCACCGAGCAAGTTTTTTCAACTGAAAATAAGGAGCAACATTAAAACTTAAAACGAACATAAATTATTATATGTATGAAGGGGGTTGCCCCCTCGTCAATACCTAGCTTTTTACGCTAAAATTTGAATTTTGTCCCTAATCTTTAAGAACGACTCCTGAAACACAAGTTTAATTAGAGTCGTTTAATTAGAACAATAAGAAGCTATATTAAAAGAATTAAAAATCTTTAGCATAAAGAGCTTGGTACCTGGGGTTCACTTTTTCTAGTGATTACTTTTCCCATGTGTTGATTCCAATTCGTTTTCAAATTACATTTGGTCTTTTAACCTTTAATGTTAATTTCCATTTAATTCCTATTCATTTTTTCTTTGAAATTATTTTATGCACATAAAACATAAGTAGTAATTTTGATTTATACATAATATTAATTATTTTAGTCAATTTTAATTAAGGTGAATTTGTGGTAGTAGTAGTAGCGATTGCTGGAGCACTCGTGGTGGGAATAGTCGTGGAGGCACCAGTCGTGGTAGAAATAGTCGTCGCTCCTGTGTAGTCATAAATGTAGTCATCGTAAGACTAGTCATAAAAGTATTTGTTATATGATGAGGCTTAGCAGAGTCAATCATAGGAGCACTCACGTACAGAATAATCGTGTGGTAGAAATGGTAACGGTAATAGCAGGTGCAGTAAGTCACGGTAGAGTACTCTAGGTAGGAGCAGTGACAGTTGTAGTAGTAGTATACCAGTATTTATGTTGTAGTAGTAAACCAGTATTTATGTGAGTAAGAAAAGGTAAAGTAAACACTTTCCATTATCTAAGATGTCTTAAGCGATTTTTGATCCTAACGGCTTCTGGGTTTTGGGCACCAGAAGCGAGTCACCCTTAAACGTAGTAATAGTCACATGCTGTGCTTGAACTTCAACAGGCCCAAACCATTATTTTACAAACTCATTTCTATTTAATAGCCTCAAAAACCTTAAATACCAATTTTGGTGGAATTCAACCATATTCTAATATTACCCTTAGGTTAATAATCAACAAGTTCAAAATTCAATCAAGAGGATCTGTGATAAATCAGTAACCATGTAAGTTAGACACTTTGGTTTGCTTTCAGATACTAAGATCAGGGTTTGAACCTGATATCTGCAATAGATTACTATAAAACCCATTAAATACGCATTTTGGTGAAGATCAAACTACCTCATAAGTCGTAGTGTTATATCAATTAAAGAGAGCGAACAGGTGAGACATTACTGTGTCAATGAAAGAGAGCGGAGAGGGTGGGACATTACTGTGTCAACCTAAGAGAGAAGGCAGGTAGGACATTAGTGTGTCAATCTAAGAGAGAGGGCAGGTGGGAAATAACTGTATCAATCTAAGGTACGGGGCAGGTAGGCCATTACTGTGTCAATTAAAAGTTCAAGACAGGTAGACACATATCCCACCTTCCGACAAGACACATATTCCATCATTCCAGCAAGATATTCCCCTCTACCATACAAAATGACAGTCCCCATACCTACAATCAAGACTTAATGGTGTTTTTTTTTGTATGGATGTTTTATGTATATAGTTGTAAAGATTTTTATTGTTCACCATAAAACGGGCTACCGTTCCATACCATATTTTACTTAATGATGTTTTTTATTGTATGGATGTTTTATGTTTATGGAAGTAAGGATTTTTAAATATCAGAGCGAATAGATTTGAAAAAATCTAAGTATCAGAGCAAATAGATTCTTTATCAACATCCATTGCCAGAAATGTCAGTTAAAATTATCCAAACCTAAGTGCCAGAGTGATTAAATTCTCTATCAACATCTATTGTCAGATACATGTGTTAACATTGACAAAATCCAAGTATCAGAGTGAATAAATATTTTCTATCAGCATTTTTATCGGATACAACGGATAAAATTGAGAAAGTCTAAGCATCAGAATAAATAAATTCTTTAATAATATCATTTGACAGATACGTTTGATAGTGTCAGAGTGAATAAATTCTTTATCATTGTCTTTTGTCAGATGTGATTGATAAAATTGAGAAAATCTAAGCATCAGAGTGAATAAATTCTTTATCAATGTCTTTTGACAGATACGTTTGACAACACTGATCAAGTTTAAGTATCATAGTGAATAAATTCTATATCAACATCTTTTGTCGGATACATCAGATAATATTCATAAAATCTAAGTATCAGAGTGAATAAATTCTTTATCAACATCCTTTGTCCGATATGCTTGATAAAATAGAGAAAATCTAAGCATCAGAGTGAATAAATTCCTTATCAATATCTTTTTGACATATCCGTTTGATAGCACTGACAAAATTTAAGTATCAAATTGAACAAATTCTTTATTAAGATTCTTTATCGATATCATTTGTCGGATACGTCGGATAACATTGACAAAATCTATGTATTAGAATGAATACATTCTTTATCATCATCCGTTGTCGGATATGTCATTATGAAAAAATTGTAAGTAACAAACTCTTTCTTGAATTCACCTCTTGGATACACATTATAGACATTTCATGCAAGAAATTATGAAAAAATTATAAGTAAGTAACAAACTCTTTCTTGAATTACCCTCTTTGATACACAATACAGACATCTCATTCAAGAAATTATGAAAAATTGTAAGTAAATAACAAAATCTTTCTTGAATTCACCTCTTGGATACACGATACAGAAATTTCATTCATGTAATTATGAAAAAATTGTAAGTAAGTAACAAACTCTTTTTAAATTCACCTCTTGAATACGCGATACAGAAATTTCATTCAAGAAACTATACAAAAAAGTAAGTAAGTATGTAACAAATTCCTTCTTGAATTCGCCTCTTGGATACAAAATACGGAAATTTCATTCAAGAAATTATGACGAAATTCTAAGTAAGTAACAAACTCTTTCTTGAATTCACGTCATGGATACACAATAGTGAAATTTCATTTAAGAAATTATGACAAAATTGTAAGTAAGTAACAAACTCTTTCTTGAATTCGCCTCTTGGATACATATTACACAAATTTCATTGAAGAAATTATGAAAAAATTGTAAGTAAGAACAAACTCTTTCTAGAATTCACCTCTTGGACACACAATACAGACATCTCATTTAAGAAATTATGAAAAAAATTTTAAGTAGGTAACACACTACTTCCTGAATTCACCTCTTGGGTACACAATACAGACATCTCATTCAAGAAATTATGAAACAAATTTTAAGCAGATAACAAACTCTTTCTTGAATTCACCTCTTGGATACACAATACAGAAATTTCATTCATGTAATTATGAAAAAATTGTAAGTAAGTAACAAACTCTTTCTTGAATTCACCTCTTGGATACACAATACAGAAATTACTTTAAAGAAGTTACGAAAAAATTTTAAGTAAGTAACAAACTCCTTCTTGAATTCGCCTCATGGATACACAATACAAAAATTTCATTCAAGAAATTATGAAGAAATTGTAAGTAAGCAAGTAACAAACTCTTTCTTGAATTCGCCTCATGGATACACAATACAGAAATTTCATTCAAAAAATTATGAAAAAATTGTAAGTAAGTTACAAACTCTTTCTTGAATTTGCCTCTTGGATAACAATACAGAAATTACATTAAAGACATTATGAAAACATTGTAAGTAACAAACTCCTTCTTGAATTCACCTCTTGGATACACATCATAGACATTTCATTCAAGAAATTATTAAAAAATTGTAAGTAAGTAACAAACTCTTTCTTGAATTCACCTCTTGGATAACAATACAGAAATAACATTCAAGAAATTATGAAAACATTGTAAGTAAGTAACAACTCCTTCCTGAATTCACCTCTTGGATACACATTACAGAAATAATAGAGAAATTTCATTAAAGAAATTATGAAAACATTGTAAGTAAGTAACAAACTCCTTCTTGAATTCACCTCTCGGATACACATTACAGAAATGTCATTGTAAGTAACAAACTCCTTCTTGAATTCACCTCTTGGATACACATTATAGACATTTCATTCAAGAAATTATTAAAAAATTGTAAGTAAGTAACAAACTCTTTCTTGAATTCGCCTCTTGGATAACAATACAGAAATAACATTCAAGAAATTATGAAAACATTGTAAGTAAGTAACAACTCCTTCCTGAATTCACCTCTTGGATACACATTACAGAAATAATAGAGAAATTTCATTAAAGAAATTATGAAAACATTGTAAGTAAGTAACAAACTCCTTCTTGAATTCACCTCTCGGATACACATTACAGAAATGTCATTCAAGAAATTATGAAACAATTGTAAGTAAGTAACAAACTCTTTCTTGAATTCACCTCTTGGATACACAATACAGACATCTCATTCAAGAAACTATTATAAAATTGTAAGTAGGTAACAAACTCTTTCTTGAATTCACCTCTTGGATACACAATACAGAAATTTCAATCATGAAATCATGAAAAAATTGTAAGTTAGTAGCAAACTCTTTCTTGAATTCACCTCTTTGATACACAATACAGAAATTTCATACATGAAATTATGAAAAAAATGTAAGTAAGTAACAAACTCTTTTTGAATTACACCTCTTGAATACACAATACAGAAATTTCATTCAAGAAACTATGAAAAAATTGTCTGTTGAATTTAGTTTAGGATGGCTGTAGATGGCAGCACACCCGCTCAGATACACAGTCATAGTGAGAGAGACATGCAAAAAGTTAGGTTAATTTAGGTTCACTTAGAGTGGCCTTCATAAAATCCAAGTTGTATTCATTTTGACTTTATGCATCTTTATAAAGTAGCGCGCCAGTCAAAGTGAACCTAAATTAACCCAACTTTTTGCATGTCTCTCTCACTATGACTGTGTGTCTGAGAGGCTGTGCTGCCATCTATAACCGGTCTAACCTAAATTCAACGTAACAGTAAGAAAGAGTTTGTCAACACCGACAAAAGGTGTTGATAATGAATTTATTCATGCTGATACTTAAAATTTCTCCATGTTAACCTATCTATTCGACATTTGATGTATGCAAATTCATTTTCCTACATCTCCAATGTTTTAATAGACATTCTAAACGTTTGATATGCTAGTATACTCTAAAAATAATGAACAGATAACAATGTAATGCATAATATATTTTTTAATGAAATAATGTCATGTAGAATATCAATACAAAAAATATATTATTATACATTATTAATACCAATGAACAACCTTGGACATTTTAGTCTGTTCCATAAAATAGTTCACCATGTTATCTCTTAATATTATACCTATTGTCTTCTCTTAGTTCGTAATCAGTAGAATAATCATTATTCCATTTTGAGTCATGCCCAATTTTTATGGTTGTGTCACCGACAGGTTCAATATGCGTTTCGTCTTTGGTATTATTTGATTCATTGGGTGTTTGATCAATGCTAGTAATAATGTTCACTTGTGCTTTGTTTTTCATCGATTCATCTTTATATTCCTTAGTGATATTTTCCACCAATGTCCTTTTTATTCGTCCGGCAAGTTCACTGTCTATTACAACATTATTTTTACACAAGTAACAGTTTTGGCACGTAGAAAAGATATGTTTTATGATGTTAGTAGAAGAGTAGGCCTTTCTTTTCCTCTTTGCTTTCATTTGAATGCTAATACCCGAAAGCTGACGAAAGGGTTTAACACTGGGTAACATGTTACCACAAGCACTATCAAGAAGATACCCCTCTTCATAAACTATTATTTTTATGTTGGCATTCTCTTTTAGTGCAATCATCTCTGGAGATCTCAATCTCGCATATCCACCTTCATAAGAGTTGAATTTTTTTGGTACTCCAAAGAAATTAAATTCATTATTGTCATGACAACATACGCATACGTTTCTGATAGTGCTACCACTTGTACTTGTTTCATAGTTCAAATACTTTTCCTTGTTAGCATTCAATGCTACAATAACACTATCATGTGAACACACTTTCTTAAAATGCTTCATCTTCACTTTTTTAAAGATATGAATTATGTGTTTATCCTTCCACTGCGTAAGAATACTGATTTAATATATGCAATAAACTAGGTAGTGTCGATAACCCGCCATAGAGTACCAGTGAGAAATCCGTGTCATGTCTATGAGCAAGCATGGATTACGATTGGTAGAGCCGCATGCATATTTCATGTCATTTTAAGATACGTAAAAAAGTTAAATAATTTCATAGTTCAAAAAGATTCTGTCGAAAAAAAGTGCTACTACAAACATTATTTTTCTAATAGTAAAGGTCATGACTAACATATCTATAAGAATCTCATTTTGAGTTTGGAAAATATTAAATGCAAAGTTTTAATGTTTTAAGTATGTTTCATCTCGTTTTAAGACATGTAAAGCAAAGTTGAAAAAATTCCATGTTAAAAAAATGATTAAAAAAACTAAAAAAAAGTTAGGGGTGGGGGGGGGCTTGAGGGAGGGGGTTGGACGGAGGAGGAGGATACTTGGGGTTCTTGTTCGGGGACATAGACTCAAACCATCGGAAGAAATTGTGTGTCCAGTATGCATCTCAAATCATCGTGGTATGCATTTTCTCAGGATGATACCGTAAATAATGCCCCAAAAACAGGTCACTGTTAACACTTATCAAAAATACAATTGATAAGTCGAATGTGCAAATAACTTGTTACGATACTGTGTCGCTTAACAACAATTGGCCTGTGTGTGCTTGGAATGATAGCCCGCTTGTATGGTGAACAATAAAAATCCTTGCATCCATAAACATAAAACATCCATTCAAAAAAAACAACATTAAATGAATCATGGAATGATAGCCCACTTGTATGGTGAACAATAAAAATCCTTACATCCATAAACATAAAACATCCATACAATAAAAATACATCATTACATAAAACATGGAATGATAGCCTACTTGTATGGTGAACAATAAAAATCCTTACATCCATAAACATAAACCATCCATACAAAAAAATTAAATAAAACATAGAATGATAGCCCGCTTGTATAGTGAACAATAGAAATCCTTACATCCATAAACATAAAACATCCATACAATAAAAATACATCATTAAATAAAACATGGAATGATAGCCCACTTGTATGGTGAACAATAAAAATCCTTAAAACCACATACATAAAACATCCACACAAAAAAAAACATCATTAAGTCTTGATTGTAGGTATGGGGACTGTCATGTTGAATGGTAGAGGGGAATATCTTGCTGGAATGGTGGAATATGTGTCTTGTCGGAAGGTGCGATATGTGTCTACCTGTCTTGTAGTTTTCATTGACACAGTAATGGCCTACCTGTCCCTTACCTTAGATTGATACAGTAATTCCCCACCTGCCCTCTCTCTTAGATTGACACAGTAATTTCCCACCTGTCCTCTCGCTTTCAGTGACACAATAATGTCCCACCAGTCCGCTCTCTTTAATTGATATAACACTACTCTCATAAGAATATACACTTAAAGTATTTTACTTTGGGCTTCTTCGTTGTAACATTAGTTTCATTTTTTGATCAAAAAGCTCAGAAATCTTTAGATAGAAGCTGTGATAGGAATTACAAACCATTTATAAAGCTTAAAGGCTAAGTTGGTTTTGTCTTAGGACGATTGTATAGTAAGTTTAGCCTCACATTTGTAATTAGTGACTTCAAAAATATTTTAAGAACCAGTTTGGTGGATTTTAAATACTGTTTGCATTATAGCCCTGCCCCTTCCTCTTTCCCCTGGAATACGTTTATCAAGAAATTCTTACCTTATATCGTACAAATTAATCCATTGTGTTGAATATCTCCGTCTGGCTTTCACTAAAAATCTTCCAACTCGGCAACCTCCATCTTCCCAGTTATACAAAACTAGATAAGGATCATTTCTAAACATGTACACCATATTTTCCGGTTTTGGAGGCTTGGCTACTAGAAGAATTATTTTTTTATTATTTTCACTAAGAAATCTTGACAAAACTTCAAAATTAAGGTTCTCTTACGCTGATGTGGAAATTAACAAAAAAATGTCATGAGACAATAAAGAATTTACAAAGGTTTTTCCATTTAATCTAAAATGATAATGTTTTTCTTAGTGTTGTAAACTTAAAGCCGTAAAAGCCTATAAAACTAAGATAAGTATGCACTAGGCCACCATACAATTCTGCTGCACGCCTATGACGGTCTCTGAAGGCCAAAGAAACTTGCTTCATGGACGCATTCAATCACCTTTGATACGTAGAATCAGGCATATTCTACTTATCAGCCGATTGCCTCGTCTAACAAAGGCTGAAATTCGAAGGTACTGTAAGGTACTCGCTCATAGAAATCATAAAAATTGGCAACTGGAACCCCTTGGACACGTGATACGACCAACCGACATTATCTCCCATAATGTTCTCACCTGTGGCTCTCTTCCACCTTGGCAACGTAGAATTGGAGGCCAGACAAAGAATTTCTGGTAGACCGTCGAGAATGACCCGGGTTCTAGGGGTGATTCCCGCCGAAACGGATGTCATTGGTATAAGGATTGGTAGAAAACTGCAGAATAGGCTGGCGCTGACATATCGTTTTGGACTACGCCAGTCAACCCGTCGTCACTTGATAGTCACCCCGTCAACCCGATAATCAACCCGTCGTCACTAGACAGGATAGATCATTGTCTGGTCCTCGGCGGAAGAAAAGTAAGTAAGCTCTATTTAAAATTACTTCTTTTTTTTCTTTTTCTTTAACGGCTACATCAGTTTGCTAAAGAATAATCATTTCACTTTAATCCCATTTGTTTTTCTTATTGCGCTGGTCTGATATCAGGAAAATAGCCTTTTGCAATTCTGTTCAGAACTTGTTTATTAAATATTAAATAAAAAAAAAGGTTTTTTAACTGAAAGTAACGAACGACATTAAAACTTAAAACGAACAGAAATTATTCCGAATATGATGGGGGCTATCCCCTCCTCAACGCCTCGCTCTTTACACTAAAGTTTTTTTATTTTTAAAAAAAAATAGAGTTGTGAGAAAGTCAGATTTTAGCGTGAAGAGCGAGGGGTTGAGGAGGGGACAGTCCCCTTCATATACGGAATAATTTCTGTTTGTTTTAAGTTTTAACGTCGTTCCTTACTTTCAGTTAAAAAAAAAAAAATTATTTAATTTTTGAACGTTTTTGAATTAATGCAGGTTTTGATTTTGCCTCATCGTACATGAAGAATTAAAACAAAATTTGCATATTAGTTTTACTTTTATTTGGTTAAATGGCTTTCTCGAAACTTGTTTAATTTTATTTACGAACGTTTTTATTAGTAATAAATATACGTAACTTACGAATTAACTTACGTAACGAACTTCTATATTCATAAATTTTTAACACGTATATTTGGGGGTTCGCCCCCTAGTCAATACCTTGCTCTTTAAGCTAAAGTTCGATTTTTTTTCCAATTCTTTAAAATGACCCCTTAATCACAATCAGTTGATCAGTTGAAATCAGTTGAAAAACTTGTTTCTTTTTAATTTCTGATCTTTTTCTTTAATATTGCTGGGAAATCCGTCGCCCCCTTCATAGCAATGTCCCTTCCCCCATGAAAACTTCCTTCATGGAAAGATCCTCCCATATAACCTCCAACCCACCCCCTCCCCCCACCTACCAGACAAAATCCCCCTGAAAACGTCTGTATACTTCCCAATAACCAATACTATATGTTAAGATTGAGTAAAGTTCATAACTTTCAGCCGTCCCCCCGGGGACTTTGGGGGTTTAAGTCATCCTAGAAGACATTTTTATTATATTTTCGACCATGCTGAACAAAATGGCTATCTCAAATTTTTTATGGTGACTTTGGGAAAAATGAGCGTGGGAGGGGCCTAGTTGCCCTCCATTTTTTGGACACTTAAAAAGGACACTAGAACTTTTAATTTCCGTTCCAATGAGCCCTCTCACGATATTCTAGGACCACTGGGTCGGTACGATCACCCCTGGGAAAAAAAACAAAAAAAAAAAAAAAAAACAAATAAACACGCATCCGTGATCTTTCTTCTGGCAAAAAATGCAAAATTCCACAATTTTGTAGATAGGAGCTTGAAACCTCTACAGTAGGGTTCTCTGATACGCTGAATATGATGGTGTGATTTTCATTAAGGTTCTATAACTTTTAGGAGTTCTTTCCCCCTTTTTTCGAAAATCAGCAAAATTTTCTCAGGCACGTAACTTTTGATGGATAGGACTAAACTTAATGAAATTTATATATTTGAATTCAGCATTGAAATCTAAGTCTTTTGATGTATCAATTGGTATCAAAAACCCGTTTTCTAGAGTTTCGGTGACCACTGAGCCGGGTCGCTCCTTACTTACAGTTCGTTACCACGAACTGTTTGATTAATAGAAAAAAAGATCTTGGTTTTCAATCAATTTTGAATAAGAGAAGAGAAACCAAAATGATTTTTTTCATAAAAATTTTTCTGAAAGAATTTGAATCATTTCTCTTAGTTTTTCTCTCGTATTTTCTTTGCTTATTCCGCTAAACTTAGGTTGTCAGATCATATTTGAAAGGGTAGGGGCAGCCTTAGAACTAGCTCATTTTGTTCTGTGCAATCACATAGAATTTGCACAGAATGATGAGCCTCTCTTATCGTTTCTTTTTCTTTTTCTTGACCTCTTCACATTCAACGAATAATCATGACAGAAAGGAATAGCCTATGACTGAAAGAGAGAGAGAGAGAGAGAGAGAGAGAGAGAGAGAGAGAGAGAGAGAGAGAGAGAGAGAGAGAGAGAGAGAGAGAGAGAGAGAGAGAGAGAGAGAGAGAGGAGAGAGAGAGAGGAGAGAGAGAGAGAGAGGAGAGAGAGAGAGAGAGAGAGAGAGAGAGAGAGAGAGAGAGAGAGAGAGAGAGAGGAGAGAGAGAGAGAGAGAGAGGAGAGAGAGAGAGAGAGAGAGAGAGAGAGAGAGAGAGAGAGAGAGAGAGAGAGAGAGAGAGAGAGAGAGAGAGAGAGAGAGAGAGAGAGAGAGAGAGAGAGAGAGAGAGAGGAGAGAGAGAGAGAGAGAGAGAGAGGAGAGAGAGAGAGAGAGAGAGAGAGAGAGAGAGAGAGAGAGAGAGAGAGAGAGAGAGAGAGAGAGAGAGAGAGGAGAGAGAGAGAGAGAGAGAGAGAGGAGAGAGAGAGAGAGAGAGAGAGAGAGGAGAGAGAGAGAGAGAGAGAGAGAGAGAGAGAGAGAGAGAGAGACAGAGACAGAGACAGAGAGAGAGAGAGAGAGAGAGATAGAGAGAGATAGATATGTTGGTGGAGGATGGGAGTTAAGTAAAACTAAGAAAAGAAACATTTTTCAATGACTTCCAACAAATCTCATTGAATAGAAATCAGATTCTTTTAGAACTTACTCTATTTAATAATTTAAAACATTAGAAAGACCTTAAAGAGTCATGAATATGTTAGTTGTAAACTGAACTGGCAGATCTTCTGCTCTCTGTTTCAATATTAGTTACTTATTTTGAATGGCGCATAAATTGTAATAATGAGCTTGAACAGCTTTTGGGAAAATCAATTGTATAATGAATAAAATGAAACTAAACGAAGAGAACTAACCAT
>CM051256.1:41544641-41584641 GCA_027921565.1 Artemia sinica | reverse complement strand
TCAAATAGCCTAGAGAGTCCCGAACCTGCGACCCTGACCATAGACTTATTCCTAGAATACATACTAACAAATAAACGAATTCATTCCAATAAACGAATTCAAAGCCATTCATTCAACCCATTATCCAAAATCTTTTCAAAAATTTTACTAAGTGAAGGTGCTAATGCTATGAACCTATAGCTATCATGATTACTGGGACTACCTTTCTTAAATAGAGGTACCAAAATCGATACTTTCCAAAAAGAAGGCCATTCCAAAAAGAAGGCGATACTTTCCAAAAAGAAGGCTTCTATATATATAGATTCTCACTGTTGCTTGTCTTCTAGCAGACAATTTGAGCCTTTTCTTGATGTCATGACGTCCAAATGGACCTTAAATTAGAAGTGGTGCCTTTGCAAAATTACATTTTTTTATTGGACCTTTAACTTTTGCCTCGGCTTGTCTTTTGTCATTATGAAAGATATATCGCCGAACCATGTTTCTTTTAATTGTTCAGGCGGTGGGACAAAAAATGCTTTTAATCCACCATTCAATCTAGTCCAGATTTTGATTTTCAAACGTATGGAAGACATTGACAACCACCTTTGTTTCTTTTAATTGTTCAGGTGGGGGGGACAAAAACTTCTTCTTTTGCCTTGGCTTGTCTTTTGTCATTATGAAAGACATATCGCCAAACCTTTGCTTCTTTTAATTGTTCAGGTGGTGGAACAAACACTTGTTTTTCTTCCAACGATTTATCTAGTCCAGATTTTTGATGTTCAAACGTATGGCAGGCATTAATGACCTTATCTATGCCAAAATCCAAAACCCAATCATCATCGCTATCATTCTCAATTTGTTTGGTTCGTTTTACCTCAGGCTTATCATTCGCCATTATGAAATACATATCGCCAAACCTTGGTTTTTTTGACAAAGGTATGGTAAGCATTGATGACCTTATCCATGTGAAATTCCCAAAACCAATCATCATCACTGTTATTTTAAATTTTGACACGTTTTGATTCTCACTGTCCAGGTTGATTTTCATTCATTCGCTCACATTTTCGGTGTCGCATGTCTTCTAACCGCGCGTGTCTTTGCTCTTCATTTTCATTTTTGACAAGCCACCGCTGTTCTTCTAACCGCGTGTGTATTTGCTCTTCATTTTCATTTTTGACTTGCTCAAATGCTCGGTGTCGCATGTCTTCTAAACGCGTGTCTTTGCTCTTCATTTTCATTTTTGACAAGCCGCCACTGTTCTTCTAACCGCGTGTTTATTTGCTCTTCATTTTCATTTTGGCTTGCTCAAATGCTCGATGTTGCATGTCTTGTAATTTTGTTTGTCTTTACTCTTCATTTTTATTTTTGACACACCACCGCTTTTCTTCTAACGTGTGTGTCTTTGCTCTTCATTTTCATTTTTGACTCGCTCACTTGCTTGGTGTCGTATGTCTTCTAGCCGCGTGTGTCTTTGCTCTTCATTTTCATCTTCAACACGCTCTAATTGTCGTTTTCGAATATCTTCTAGCTACCCGTGTCTTTGCTCTTCATTTTTAGACATTTTTGAATTTCCATTACTTCAGACAATTTAGCAATGGCCTTTGCTTTAGCTGTCCGTATTGGTGTTGTCGTAATTGACACTCCAGGTTGTCAAATTTCATATCTTATTTTGTTTGATAGTACAGATTCTGGTTCCAAAAATCATCATTTATAGTAACTGCAACTGCAAATTTTCGTTTTTTGGACCTTCCAACAGACATTATGCTATATAAATAACTGTTGTGTTGGAAACTCAACAGTCTTATTTATGCTATGCATGACATCATATAAAAAAATGCTTATATTATACCATATATGATATAATAAGAAACACTTTTATGATGTACTAGCATATTACATGACGTCATTTGTATTCTTTTGTTTTAAGTCATGAGGTGTCAAGTCGTCAATTTCCATTGAATTAAGAAATTGTGACGTGAATTCAATTCCTCCTTCCTGTTATTACTTCAAAGAATCATCAATTTTATAGGATTTGCTTTCTCTTGGGACTCGTTGTGATTCCCATCGTTGTTTCTCTTCTAACCGCACATTTCGTTTACGATTCGATGTGATCATCCCTGTCGCTTATCTCCCAAACACAGATTTCTTTGTCCATTATTTTCATTTGGGATTCGTTGTCATGCATGTTGTCGCATGTTTTCTAGCCTCAGATCCTGTTTTGTTTGGTTTTCGTGCATGACTACCTCAGACATTTTCCCAAGCCTTTTGCTTTAGCTGTTCAGATTTATTCAAATCACTAGTAAATTTCTTGACGTCATATATAAACCCCTCATTTCCAGATTTCCCCCCCAGTCGTTGTATTTTGTTTTAATTACGTCGTTATATAATTTAGTAACAACCGGGAATGTTCACGAATGTTCTGGCGTTAGATCAATTTCTCCTTCCCGTATTTTCATTACAGACGCTAAAATAACGTGCTCCTTATTCCTTTTAATTTCTGATCAATCTAAATTACTCAATAGCATAACTATCGTGTTATTCTTTAGTTTTAAGTTTCGTTTTCGTTTACAATTTAATGTGATTTTTGTTGTTTCTTGTGGTATACCCTTTTCTTTAGCTGTTTAGAGTCATTCTCCATATTGTGTAATCTTGCACGTCTAATAGATACTAAAATTAATTCCCTCTTTCTGTTCATCCTTCGCAATCTCACACGCGCTAAGTGGGCGTTCAAACGCTGGATCCTGTCTCAGACTCTGTCCAAGTTTTCTGCTCAGAATGGTTGAAAATCCAAGGTATTTTCAGAAATAGGAAATTCACTAACATAATGGTCACCTAAATAGGTATTTTCAGTTCTGAAAGTGCCGCTCGATATTTCCATTTTCAGCTTTCAACCATTCTGAGCGGGAAACTTGGACAGAGTCTGAGACAGAATCCAGCGTCTGAATGCCCACTAAACTAACACGTTCCTTCATTCCATGGTAGTTTTGCTTTGTCTTCTAACCACTGATTTTATTGTGCAATATTTTTGTTTGCAATTCAACTTGGTTTTTGTTAATTCTCATTCCATGCCATTTTCTTTAGCTGTACGGAGCCATTTGCCATCTTTTGTAATTTTGCATGCGTCATAGATCCAAAAAACGATACGACCACCCCTGGAGAAAAAATGATGTAATTTTTAATCTTTGAATGTATATAAATGTGGCGTCCCTCACATTAATTTTTCTTTAATTGACCATATTCCAATTTACCGTCCCAACTCCGGCTAGTTCCAATTAGGGTCCTTTTTTCGCTATGTTTTTAACAAAATAACTTTGAGTTATTGATTCACGAGTAAAAAAGTGGAGAGAAAGGAACACCACATCCATTCTTAGTCCAAAGAGCACTCCTCAAAATTGAATAATGGTTGCCTAGAGTTACACATGATATTTCCATGCGTGTAGATAGGAGATGGGAAGCAATTTTTCCCAAGAAAGCTAGGAGGAGGCGACTTGAAGCCTACCAGCTAAAAAACAAACTAAACAAAAGTCTTAAGAAGTGCTAATTTCCTTTAATTTTGTCAGTTTTCATTTTTATACATATAAGCTTGTCGAGAAACAAAAAAGGTTTAACGATTAATTTATGTTCTGATTGGAGTTGAATCTTTTGTAGAGGTCAATAGCCGAATACACATTGAATTTCTGAGAGTTTAGTTGGGCGAAGAGAAGTAGAATCCCCATAGAAAACTCCTTGCCAACCTTCAGAAGAAAAAAACTTATAGAGTGTATTAAATAACTGATCGTTTAGACAGTAATTTCTGCGTAAAAGGTGAATATCAGACAAGACGGTGAAATTACTTGTCATAAAAAGAGGGGCATTTCCCTCGATTTTATGTAGTTTGTTCTTCTATTTACTCGAATTTTCCAATTCAAAACCAGAGGGCAACAGTTGAACGATTAACCTAGGTTTTGACCGTAATTTAATTTTTTTAGACGTTAAACACGCGACATAAGGTTCCCCAGGAGGATCTTTCAAAAGTCCCGTTCTGGTCTGATGAAGAACCAACAAACTATGGTCTAAAGAGATTTTTTCATTTATGAATTCTGATTCAGAAAAAAAGGATTTTTTCTTGGAATCTTAGTTAATTTTCTTACAGTCTCAGTTTCATTTTTCCAAGATTTGTGAGGTTTTTTGGAATTATCGGTGCAAATTCCGGTAATCTTGGCTCCGACTTGAACAGTATCGGGTACAAGATTTTTGCTTCGGCAACCTTGTGGCATTTCTAGGCTAATATGTTTTTTTGTAAGGAAAATCTGGGTTTAACTTTACCGGGTAGTTATGTATTATACGCCAAATACTCAAGTTTATGTCGGGTAAAACTCGAGAACAAACCAGTTTCTTCATTAGTTTCTTTCAGCTTAGTGCGAGACAAGACAAAGACAAGTGACAGAATAGATAAAAAACACATAATTTGGGCTATATATTTGCACAGACGGTGGGGAGAGGGTAAGGTATTTGGACAGTTTTAAGTCAGAAAACAATACTTACTTCATAATATGCAGAATAATTGCACCTAGCACATTTTGTATGCAGACCCACTATACTCTACCCCCCCCCCCCCCTAATGTGCCAATGTATATCCCAAATTATTTCTAAAGTAACGAGGAACCCGGTTCGTTCTCGAATTTTACACATCGTAAACTTGAGTGAGTGGCGTACAAACGATTTATTGTTTTGAAATTTTCAGCTTGAGTCAATATAGATTTCAAGAGCAGAGAATGATCTTTGCGTAAAAAAAAAACAAATACAAAATAGAAAAATAAGTATATTAATAAAGGCAAGATCTCAGTTTCTAAAACACAACACAATTACGAAGTTTGATAAACGGCCAAGAAACGCCAAACTCTAGATGTCCTTGATGTTTTGTCAAAATTAGTGCCAATTTTCACACTATCATAGGCAGCGCAATAGCGCTGCCTAAGTAAAGAACGATTTTGGCACAATGTATTATTTATTTATTTAGCTTTTTTTGGTTGGTCTTAGACCAGGGCACTTCGTATCGAAGGAGTTGTAGTAGAATCTTGGAAAAGGGCTCTATCGATTGGAAATTGGAAGGGCTTGTGCCCTTTTTAATTGTCGAAAGTGATTGGAAGGCAACTAACACCCCTTCCATGCTTGCCATTTCACCAAACTCATCCAATCAAAATTTTGAGATAGCTATTTTGTTCAACTTAGTTGACCCCATGCTTTCTAAAAGCCAAACTAAATTTGTACTTTACTGAAAAAAAAATTAAGTATCAGCGTGTGTATATTAAACTGACAATGCATATTTTTATTCAGTAAATTCATTTGAATTTTTTCAGTAAAGTACAAATTATATTCTCGCTTTTAGAAAGCATGGGGTTTGAAACCTTGCTCATATTAATTTCTGCTTGTTTTGAGTTTCGGGGCTACTTCTATTACTACTTCTGATCTTGAAATTTTATTGAATCAAAAGAGTGTAATTTTATCTAGGCTGTAAAAGAGCATAGATATAATTTATTGGGAATCGTATTAAATTTTATTTATCAGGTCAACTAGAGGATGTATATGACTAAATTAAACACTACTATTTGTGTAATGATTTTCAAAAGAGTTTATGTTATTAAAAATTGGTAAAATATTTCCTCCGGCATATAAATAGCAGACCAAACTATAAATTCTTAAAAGAAAAATTGGGAAGATTCGAACTATTATTTTATTTTTCCTGAAAAAGAATACGTCAAATAATCTACCAAGCATACAACTACCACAAATCAATATCAATAAATAAATGAAACCCAAAACGAACAGAAATTAAAATAAATAACAGAGTCAAACTCAAAACGAGCAGATATTAATATGAGTAGGGTTCGAAACCCCTATGCTTTCTAAAAGCCAGAATATAATTTGTACTTTACTGAAAAAATTCTTTTAAATGTTTTCACTTTTATAACTTTAACAAATCAAAAAACAATCAAGATTTTAAGGAATAAATATCAGCATATGTATATTAAACTGAAAATGCACATTCATTTGAATTTGTTTAGTAAAGTACAAATTATATTCTGGCTTTTAGAAAGCATAGGGGTTTCGAACCCTAATCATATTGATTTTTGCTCGTTTTGAGTTTGGCTCTGTTGTTTATTTGAATTTCTGGTTGTTTCGGGTTTCATGTATTTATTGATACTGATTTGTGTTAGTTGTATGTTTGGTAGATTATTTGATTCTATTTTGGGTCATTTTTGGTTTAATGGAGTTCTTTAATTTTTAAAAAAAAAAACCATTTTGTGGAAAAAGTTTTTTATATGATAAAAATAATTGTTGGAAGAACACTGCTCAATCATTTTGTGTTGAAGAGCTAACCTAACCTCATATGTAGTTTAAGTCATTTTTAGACTATTCTTGCAATTGACACGAGACCACAAAGAATACATGAAAATATTAAACATATTTTACCAGTAACTGCTAAGATTCCACCATGCTCTGCTGTCCAGCTTACAGTCAATGAGTCTTCTGTCGCTAACTTCAAAGTCAACGGAGGACGCTTCGGAACATCGAGAACTTCCAAAATATGTGTTACTGAATGCTTAATCCCATCCAAAATAGTGACACATGTGTAATTACCCGAATCCTCTGGTAAGAGCTGAAATTGAAGTAAGAAATATGGGATATAATTCAAATGATGCATTTATATTCGATCTTCATCGAAACTTTAGTCAATTATCATCAGCTCTAACTCCTGGCAATTTTTATATCCAAAAACATCAGTATGTGTTTTTGAGTCAACTGATAGAGAAAAATATAAATATACGGAGGATATCGTTCTGGAATTGCTAGGACTAGATGATTTAACAGGAAGTGACTGAACCTTTTTATTATCAGCTTCAGAACGGGAACTTTATAGGCACATTTAAAACCTTTTTAGACGATTCTACAATTGAAAATGGCAATTTCCGAGATTTTTGAATTTTTTATTGGTTGAAGTAGAAAAAAGTAAGGTGGGCTTAGTGTTTTAACAAAAAAAAAAAAAAAAAAAAAAAAAAAAAAAAAAAAAAAAAAAAAAAAAAAATGCATACCACCACACTCAAGACTAGATTTTTTGCCAATGAACTTTCAATATTATTTGAAGCCCGTGTAGCTGAATGTTCTTTCCAAAATAATCAGAAGCTTATTATTACGGTTATTTACCGGCTAGCTAGATAGAATTTGAAAATCATTTTGAAACTATTTTGGATAAAATAGCTAGTATTGTTACTTCTTATCTAGTTATGGGTTATTTTATAATGATTTAATGAAACTAATATTTACAAACAAGATAAGAATACATAAAAGCACCCTGCAGTTTTTGGAAAGTTCATTATATCCTAGATTAAACTTTGTATGTTTAAACCACCTAACAGGTCATTTTTACTAACTGTTAATATATTTTCAAACAGTTCGTTATGGTAACAAATTGTAAGTAAGGAGCGACCCGGCTCAATAGTAACCAAAACTCTAAAAAACGGAATTTTGATACCAATAGAATCAGAAAGAATCAAAAGAATCAGATTTTAAGGCTGATTTCAAATATTTAAGTTTCATCAAGTTTAGAGCTACCCATCGAAAGTTAAGCGCCTGAGAAAATTTGCCTGATTTTCGAAAAAAACGGAAACACCCCCCCAGAAGTTATAGAATCTTAATGACAATCACATCATCCGATTTTAACGTATGAGAAAACCCTGCTGTATAGGTTCCAAGCTCCTATCTGCAAAAATGTGGAATTTTGTATTTTTTGCCAGAAGAAAGATCACGGATGCGTGTTTATTTGTTTTTTTGTTTCTTTTTTCCCCAGGGGTGATCGTATCGACCCAGTGGTCCTAGAATATCGTGAGAGGGCTCATTCAAACGGAATTTAAAAGTTCTAGTGCTCGTTTTAAGTGACCAAACAAAATGAAGGGCAACTAGGCACCCTCCCACGCTCATTTTTTCCCAAAGTCACCCGATCAAAATTTTGGGATAGCCATTTTATTCAGCATGGTCAAAAATATAATAACTACGTCTTTTAGGATGACTTAATCCCTTTAACAGACAGTTATGATGATAACAGTGATAGAAATTCACAAAAATACCAGATATTTCGGTTTTACTACTGATGACGGTCACTGTATATGTGACCGAAATATCTGATATTTTTGTGAATTTCTATCACTGTTATCATCATCACTGTCTATTAAAAGGATTTTATCCCTATTTGAACTTTTATTTATCGTCATGGAAAGGCAGTGTGGTCGCCGAAATTATTGACTTAATCCCCCAAAGTCCCCGGGGGAAGGGCTGAAAGTTATGAACTTTACCCAATTTTTACTTATAGTTTTGGTTATTAGGAAGTATACCGGCGTTTTCAGGGGGGATTTTTTCTGGTTGTGGGCAGAGGGGGGGATCAGGGGTTGTGTGGGAGGATCTTTCCATGGAGGAAGTTTTCATGGGGGAAAGGACATTGCTATGAAGGGGGCGCCAGATTTCCCAGCATTATTTAAAAACACGATCAGAAATTAAACAAAAAAATTTTTTTCAACTGAAAGTAAGGAACAACATAAAAACTTAAAACGAACAAAAATTATTACGTATATGATTGGGTCCGCCCCCTATTCAATACCTCGCTCTTTAAGCCAAAGATTTTTTAGTACTTAAGGGGTCATTTTTAAAGAATTGGAACAAAATTCAAGCTTTAGCGTAAAGAGCGAGGTATTGACTAGGGGGCGAATCCCCTAATATACGTATTAAAAATATATGATTATAGAGATTCGTTACGTAAGTTAATTCGTAAGTTACGTATATTTATTACTAATAAAAACGTTCGTAAATAAAATTAAACAACTTTCGAGAAAGCCATTTAACCAAATAAAAGTAAAATGAATATGCAAATTTTGTTTTAATTTTTCATGTACGGTGAGCCAAAATAAAAACCTCTATTAATTCAAAAACGTTCAAAAATTAAATAAAAAACAGTTTTTTTTAACTGAAAGTAAGGAGCGACATTAAAACTTAAAACGAACAGAAATTATTTCGTATATGAAAGGGTCTGTCCCCTCCTCAACGCCTCGCTCTTTACGCTAGTTTTTTATTGTTTAAAAAAAGTTAAGAGAAAGAGTCTAAGTTTAGCGTAAAGAGCGAGGCGTTGAGGAGGAAAGTTAAGAGAGAAAAGATTCTAAATAATAAAGTCATACTCTGTGGACATGAAATCACGGTAGATTTTAATGGACATTTGTCTAATTTAAATAACCTTGATGATATAGGTGTCACTTAACGTTCAATATTAACTCTACTTCTGTTTTTAATGTATACTAATAATCTCCCGCAAATATAGGCAGGAAATAATGATCTTGCAATTCTTTTTACAGATGACACACTTATATCTGTTAAAGGATAGGATTCATTTACAATGGTTGAAAGTTTGATTGTTAGTGTTAATTCTGTTAAACGACAGTCTTTTTCTAATAGTATGGTATTAGTGTTTTTGAAAACTAAATCTAAACCCCATGGCGCCGGGGTAAACCTCGTGTGGTCAAGTAATTCGAATTTCCTAATTAGGAATCAAGCAGGGCTTGCACTATCCCCGAGTTTTTGAAGATTTCTCCGAAAATCTATGTGTCACTCCAAAAAAAAATTGGTTCCCCGAGTCCCCGAAAATCAAACAATCACGGTGCCGCCCCTAGTGATTCATCACTAATGATGAATCACTAGTGACACATCCCTGCCAAATATTACTTTGTATTAATTAAAAAAACTTTTTTCGCAAAATAAGTTTTTCAATGAAAAGTGAAGAATTCCATTAAACAAAAAATGAGCAAAAATAAAATCAAATAATCTACCAAGCGTGAAACTACCACAAATCAGTATCGGTAAATAAATGAAACCCGAGTTTGATTTAATAAATAGCCGAGTCAAACGCAAAACGAGCAGAAATTAACATAAGTTGGGCTCAAAACCCCTATGCCTTCCCAAGGCCATAACATAATTTGCACTTTACTGAACGCGGAAGGGGTGTTAGTTGCCTTCCAATCACTTTTGACTATTAAAAAGGGCACTAGCCATTTCAATTTCAAATCGAATTTTCTTTTTGAAGTTTCTACGAGAACGCGTTCTATAAAAACCTTATATGCCCCCAGGGTATAACTTGCAACCCTTGCCCTGAGGATTGTTGGGAGTCTTCATCCACAAAAACCTAATTTCCAGGACTGAAAACTACGTTGAATAAAATGGCTATCTCAAACTTTATATTGGATGTGTTTGGGAAAAAGCGGGCGTTAGAGGGGGGTTAGTTGCCCTCTAATCACTTTCGACTATTAAAAAGGGCACTAGCCCTTTGAATTTCCAATCGAAGGAGCCTTTTTTGAAGTTTCTACGACAACGATTTCCATAATAACCTTATATGCCCCCACGGCATAACTTAAAACCCTTGGCCTGAGGGCTGTGGGGGAGTGTCCTCCTCAAAAACATAATTCCTATCTGGAAATCAACGACGCTGAATAAAATTGCTATCTCAAAATTTTGATTGGATGTGTTTCGGGAAACGGTTGGTGTAGAAGGGGCGTTAGTTGTCTTCCAATCACTGTCGACTATTAAGAAGGGCACAAGCCACTCCAATTTCCAATTGAATGAGCCCTTTTCGAAGTTTCTACGACAAATTCTTCGACACCAAGTCCCCTGCTCTAAAGGAAAAAAAAATAATAAATAATACATTGTGCCGATATCGTTCTTATATGCCCCAAGGGCATAACTTAAAACCCTTTCCCTGAGCGTTGTGGGGGATTGTTTTCCTCAAAAACATATTTTCTATCTGGAAATCAACTAGGCTGAACGAAATGGCTATCTCAAAACTTCGATTGAATGTGTTTGGGAGAATGATGGGCGTGGGGGGGGGGGCTAGTTACCCCCCAATCAATTTCCACTATTAAAAAGAGCATTAGCCACTCCAATTTCCAATTGAATGAGTCCTTTTTTGAAGTTTCTACGACAGTTTTGATACGAAGTGCCCTGGTCTAAGACCACAAAAAAAATAATACATTGTGCCAACATCGCTCTTTACTTAGGCACCGCTATTGCGCTGCCTATGATACCATAATTCTTCACTACTCTTTTGTTCGTTAATTTCGTATCTTGTGTTACTTTGCACATATACCAGACAAATACAATTGCAATATACACGGTTCTTCATATGTTGACAAAAGTATCGTCTTTATGAAAATAAATAAAAACAAAACAAGTTTTTTAAACTGAAAGTAAGAAGCGACATTAAAACTTAAAACGAACGGCAATTATTCCATATTTGAAAGGGGTTGTCTCATCCTCAACGCCTCGCTCTTTAAGCTAAAGTTTTTTTTTATTGTTTTGAAAAGTAGAGTGATGAAAAAGAGTCAAACTTTAGCGTAAGAAGCGAGGCTTTGAGGAAGGGACAGCCCCTTTCATATACGGAATAATTGCTGTTCGTTTTAAGTTTTAATGTTGCTCCTTACTTTCCGTTAAAAAAAATGTTCTTTTTATTTAATTTTTTATAGCACCTCTAGCACATCGGGGTTATAACACGATTTACATTAATAAAACAATACAAAGCCTTAGTGCATCAAAAATTGAAACACAACTTGCATATTAATTTTGGCAGATTTATTCTAGATATGAAGGGTCGCCCCCTCCTCAATACCTAGCTCTTTACACTAAAGCTGTTAGCACTTGTAAAAAAGCTTCCTTTTCTAATTAAACAGCCCCTGTGTTTCAATTTTAGTAAACAGTCAATCTTTAGCTTAAACAATAAGGTATTGAGGAAGGGGCATCCCTTCATATATGGCATAATTTTTGTTCGTTTTTCAAATAGTGCCGAAAATCTGGCTCACCCTCTATGAAATATACCCCTCCCCCTCACGGAAAACTCCTCCGTAGAAATTTCACCCAACGTAAAGTTCACCACCCCGTCAAATTCCCTCCAGACAGTCCCTTCCTCGCTGAGATTCCCCCTCCCCCTTCTCTTTAAAATTGCTTGTGGACGATTAACCCTAAAAAAATTCTCCTTAGTATTTTTTCATTGGAATAAGACTTTAATCTCTAATCGGTTTCTTGATCACTGCTAAAATGCCCCCTTCCGAGTAAATTGTTTCCCAGAAAAAAAAAACAAGCAGAAAAAAGCCCCCCGATAATCTCCCCGGAACATCTCCATGTAAAAAAATTGGCAAAGAGAATGTAAGACAATTAAAAAGAATTTCGTATTGTATTTCGGTCAAAACTCCCCAGTGTAGCATTTCCCGTAAAATATTCAGTCGTCAGAAATTTCCCTCCCAAAGGAAGCCTCTCCATATAGAAATCCACCCCAAGCACCTCCTCCCCCCCCCAAAAAAAAATGGTTGTATACTTCCCAATAATAAATACTATATTTAAACAATGGGTAAAGTTCACAACTTGGAGCCCTTCTCCCGGGGACTGTGGCGGGTCATTTTACGCCTAAAGACATAGTTATTAGATTTTTCGACTATGCTGAACAAAATGGCTATTTCAAAATTTTGATTCGGTGACTTTGGGAATACAGGGATGCCAGAAAGCTAATTTTTTTTTCATTTAGAGTAGAGACGGAAGAAAATGATATCAAATTACTTGGGAAACCATAGAAATATTTTTTTAGACCCAGGGCCCCCTTATTGGGACTTGTTCAATGCTTTGGGTATTTTGGATTTCTCATAGGCTACTGACCTAATTTGGCTTTTGTGTGTGCTCCCTTTTAATTATATTCCTTGGATCTTATTGAATGCCACGGCGATCTATTATCTATTATTTCAACTATAATGCAAGGGTTCTGAAACGCCACATCCATTTCATTTCTACCAGATTTCTACTTCTCTTGATGTATCAAACAGTTCGTGGTAACGAACTGTAAGAAAGGAGCGATATGGCTCAATAGTGACAGAAACTCTAAAAACGGAATTTTTTAGAGATCTCTGGGTACCACTGTCCCCGGAGGAAGATCTGCAAGTTATTAACTTTGCCCAATTGTTTACATATAGCATTGGTTTTTGGGAAGTATACATAAGTTTTCAGAGGGATTTCTTCTGGTAGTTGGGGGGGGGTTACATGGGAGCATCTTTCCATGGGAAAAGGGACATAGCTATGAAAGGGGCGCCGGATTTCCCAGCATTACTAAGAAAAAACGATCAGAAATTAAATAAAAAAAAACTATTTTTTCAACTGAAAGTAAGGAGCAACATCAAAACTTAAAACGAACAGAAATTATTATGTATATGATTGGGCTCACCCCCTAGTCATTACCTCACTCTTTGCGCTAATTTTTTTTGTACTTTCATCAGAGCTATTTATTCTAATTAACGGCCTTTGTGATTAAGGGGCCACTCTTAAAGCATTGGAACAAAATTTGAACTTTAACGTAAAGAGCGAGGTATTGACTAGGGGCAAACCGCCTGATATATTGTAATAAAAATATACGAATATAGAAGTTCATTACGTAAGTTATTTCGTAAGTTACGTCAGATCAAAATTTCGAGAAAGCCATTTAGCCAAAAAAAAAAAAAATTAATGTGCAAATTCCATTTTAATTATTCATTTACGGCTAGCCGAAGAGACATTGCTATGAAAGGGGAGCCGGATTTCCCAGCATTATTAAGAAAAAACGATCAGAAATTAAATAAAAAAAAACATTTTAGTTTCAACTGAGAGTAAAGAGCAACATCAAAACTTAAAACGAACAGAAATTATTACGTATATGATCGGGTTCACCCCCTAGTCATTACCTCGCTCTTTACGCTAAAGTTTTTTTTGTACTTTCATCAGAGCTATTTATTCTAATTAACGGTCTTTGTGATTAAGAGGTTATTCTTAAAGAACTGGAACAAAATTTGAACTTTAACGTAAAGAGCGAGGTATTGACTAGGGGGCGAACCGCCTAATATATTGTAAGAAAAATATACGAGTATAGAAGTTCATTACGTAAGTTAATTCGTAAGTTACGTCAGATCAAAATTTCGAGAAAGCCATTTAGCCAAAAAAAAATTAAATTAATATGCAAATTCCATTTTAATTATTCATTTACGGCTAGCCAAAATCAAAGCTGCATTAATTTAAAAACAACGTTAAAACTTATAACGAACAGAAATTATTCCTGCATATGAAAGGGACTGTCGCCTCCTCAACGCCTCGCTCTTTACGCTAAAGTTTGACTCTTTCTCACAACTTTATTTTTTAAAACAATAAAATACTTTAGCGTAAAGAGCGAGGCGTTGAGGAGGGGACAGCCCCTTTAATATATGGAATAATTTCTGCGTTTTAAGTTTTAATGTCGCTCCTCACTTTCAGCTGAAAGAACTTGTTTTTTTCTTCTTTTTTTTTTTATTTATTTAATAACGAAGAAGACCAGCGTCCAGCCAGCGACTTGCGAAGTTTTTAACTCATGAATAGGCCCGAATCTGTTGTAAATTCAAGTTGGGATTTAAGAAAGACTGATGAAGACATTAATATTTGTGGTCAGTATTGATCGCGCCGGCGGCGCGCCGCCGACATCTCCCCGGCGGTGGTGCGAAAAAATCATCGGCGGTGCAAATCATACTGTCATACTAATTATTTAAAGATAAATCCAAATCATAAATCCAAATCGCAAATCCAAATCATACTGATTATTTAAAGATAAAACTTTCGCAAGATATTGAGCATCTTTTGAAAGATATTTTCCAGTTTTAAATATCAAAAATAATTTACCAAACTTTCATTGCTTCTTACTTTAATTAATGCTTAATTATTTATCTTAATATTCTTTAGACGCATACAAAACCAAAATAGATGCTTCAAAATAAAATTGTGAGAATACTTCAATATTTTTATATCGACTGTGAAATGTTGGAAATACTTTAGAAACAGAACGTCATTTATTTCTTGGCTTCGTTAGATTTTAAAAATATAAGAGAAGTTATTATTTCGATATGGCGTTTTCAAATACAAATTTTGGTGTTTACTTAAAGTAAATTCTGATTCTGCTCCCTTTTCGGCTCTAAGGGGTTCTAGAACATCTCGAATTCCTTCTGTTAGCTCTGAAAGGTCTGGATTTTCAATTAGATGCTAAATACCGTTAATTTCAAACAAATACAAGTTGAAAGATAAAATTTGAATCATCTTGGCAATCTCAGTGGACTTTAAGGAAAGAAAGATTGTTAAAGATTCGTTTCGACCTATAATGACGAAATATGAGGTTTGAAAAGTATAAATTCTCTTCTTTTTTTGTGAGTTTTTGTACCCATGTTGAAATGTCTCCCCATTATACAGCATTTCTTTTGCAATTTTTCTTTTTATATTTTTATTACCACGTTTTTCTTGCGTTTTCATCATTATTATACCAAGATCAGTATGTGTTTTTGTCACTATTTCCCACTTCACGAGCCCTGCTCTCCATTGAGGGATTATTTTTGTTGTCTTTTTAAGTTCATTAAATAAAACAGCTGAAACAGAAATAGTTAATTTAAAAATTTAAATACGCAAGAAAACTTGAATTTAGTTTCTTTTGCATGTAAAAAAAAAACCGATTCACTTGTAAAATTGCTTATTTTTCATTTTATTTATTTTCATAGAACGAGATTTTACGAGTTTTGGTATTTTTAAGGGATTCAAAGATTTTATTTAGTACATTCAACAAGTACCTGTGACCTCCTGAGGGAATGAGGCAAAAGAGTAACGGCGTATCAGAAACACAGGAAAAAATTTATAATTATTCTGCAAAGCAGCATTTTTCTCAGGCATGGGCGTGCCCTGATGAGAGGGTGTCCGTCATTGCAAAACAAAAATTGTACTCTTAAAGAGGGTTTCCCTTTACTTTTTTTGTTACCACCACTCACGTATTTACAATTTTGCCAGGCAAAGAGAGATCAAGACAGAGAAAGACAGAGAGAGAAAGAGAGAGGAGAGAAAAAAGAGAAATGATAGGAGCACTGTACGAGTCACAACAATGACAAACGTGTGTTTTAAAATTTCGAATGACCAATTTCAAAACGTTATATTTGTCAAAAAGTATAACAATCTGTTATATTCACCAAAATATCAATTTTTATGAAGTCTTCAATATATTTTATTTTTACATGACATTTACCTGGAGGGGGAGACTTAAGCCTTCCACCCCTCCAATAAGTACTTTCCCGAAATTAGAAGCAATATTTCCAGCCATGCTCAGAATGCTGTGGATTTTTATGAACTCGGTCAGCATGAAATCAGACAGTATTATCTTTTTTCAATGAAAAATAAAAACATGCCTTCAAATGATAACTCTTCTTGAAATAGTCAATGATAACTCTGATTTCAAATATGAAATAATCAACTTCAAACTTGAAAGTTGAGATTTTTCAACCCAAATAATCACGAACAGAATACAATAAAAATTAACCCTGTTTTAAAAATAAATAGACAATAACAATTTTAACAATAAAAAATTTGCGTAACTGATATTTATCGATACGTGTAAATATCCTGTGTCCCAGGCATTAAGGAGAAACATATTTGTTATTAAAACATTAGTAGCAATGGTTTTGCCAAAATATCCAACCAGACCCTTCGCCAGAAGGATTATAAATTATGTCAAAATTTTATACTAACAAAAATATTACACTAACGAAGTGAAAAATTCTGAAAAACTAGTCCTTTATTCAAAACTGGTCCCTCTTGAGGTTCTGAAAGAACTAAATTGTAAACTAAAATTTACTAATTTTGTGAAGGACTAATTAATCTTTTATTTGCCACAGGGTGCTTATTTTTTGCTCCTATTCGTGTTTTGCTGCGTTAATTTTGTGTTTTCAGTAAAGCACTAGTTTTCTACAAATTCTAAAAATTCAGAGAAATATTATGAGTCACTTTATTTGAAGCAATATTGTAGATATATGGTGCATAAACCTCGAAGCAACAATTTTTGCTTTTTACTTTACTCCCTTCTTCGCTTAGTCTTCACTCTTACTTTATTTCAAATATTAAGCTTCGCTCTTTACTTCCATCAGAAAAATTGTTTTTTTTTTTTTTTTAATTAAAGCTTTTACTAAAGAGTAAATAAAAGAATAAATAAAAAGAGTAAAGTAAATAAAAAGAGTAGAGTAAATAAAATAAAAAGAATAGGACAATTAAAAATTGCAAGCGTATTTTTCTTGTTTGAATGCATGTGCGTGGTGGATAGTAAAAAGCTACTTAAGTCAGAAAAAGGTATTCGAAAATGCAGGAACCAATGAAAAAATAAGAAAAGCTCAGGAATTAAGAAACGATTCCTTATACAAACCTTTTGGCCGTGAGAGGTTTGTTATTACAAAAAAGAGAAAGTAGAAACTCTATTACTGTATTAAATGCGGAAAGCTTTTCATCACAATTATGAAAATTGACATTTGCTTATCGAAAGTGATTCATTCAAGAAACATTTATAGAATTTATGTCTATTTTAAGACTACTTACTGGCAGATTTTTACAATACTCTTAACCAGTACGATGCTCTTGAAGTTCTTGAAACAAATTAGTTCGGAGACTATATCCAATATTGTCAAATTATTGCCAATTTTTCGGAAGTAATTGCACAAAATACCATCCGATATTTTCCCGAAGAGAAAAAAGCGTTGCCAATAAATGTAAGACATTGGATGTTTGACTTCCCTTTTGCAGCTTATTGCATTGTTTTTTTTGCTTGTTTTCACTGTTTTGAAATTACACATTGGTTATTTTCCTAGTACAAATTTTTTTCAGATTCAAATAGAATTCACTTTATCCTAAGTTTATTCCAAGTTATTTTACTATTGCTAATTTTGTTCAGATTCAGACTAGGATTCAGTTTATCCTAAGTTATTTTACTGTTGCAAATTTTGTTCAGATCCAGACTAGGATTCAGTTTATAATAAGTTATTTTACTATTACAAATTTTGTTCAGATCCAGACTAGGATTCAGTTTATCCTAGGTTATTTTACTATGGCAAATTTTGTTCAGATCCAGACTAGGATTCAGTTTATCCTAAGTTATTTTACTATTACAAATTTTTGTTCAGATCCAGACTAGGATTCAGTTTATCATAGGTTATTTTACTATGGCAAATTTTGTTCAGATCCAGACTAGGATTCAGTTTATCCTAAGTTATTTTACTATTACAAATTTTGTTCAGATCCAGACTAGGATTCAGTTTATCCTAAGTTATTTTACTATGGCAAATAGTTTTCAGATCCAGACTAGGATTCCGTTTATCGTAAGTTCTTTTCCTGTTGCAAATTTTGTTCAGACCAGAGTAGTATTCAGTTTATCCTAAGTTATTTTACTATTTCAAATGTTGTTCAGATTCAGACTAGGATTCAATTTATCATAAGACAAATATATTGTGCAAATCATGGCTATTAGCAGGCTAGTTCTCACGTAATTGGTGGAGATACAGCTCTGAACGACGTCTTAATATTTTATAAGGAACTTGTTTTCCAGACTTGTCATGACAAGAGAATGTCCAATCTTCTTGCTAAGTAAATACGGAGATAAGGATGAGTTTGGCGCTGGAGCTTATTCTTGCAAAGGTTTCAATATCTGCTCCAATTACTACAATTACAAGCAGAAAAGGGAAAACAAAAGCAAGCAAAAAGACGAACCTCTCTAATGACCAGTTCATTAGCTGAGTTTTTTGAGATTCTTCTTTGATTATGAATTGTCAGATTCCCAGGATCAAAGAACCAACTAGTTCCTCTAGTTTCTCTTCCAGAAGCTCTGCAAGGGAGAGAAATCATGCTAAGTGCTTTAGCTCTGACAATGTGATTCGTAGAAAGAAATTTCGGTCGTGCTGGAATCAAAAACACTATATTAAATCCAGAAAAATACATAAGATGGTTTGTAGTGACAATCCAAACTTTGGAATAGGTGTAAAGATTGCCGCTGGAACGAAATAATCCATAATCTCAGCGATTGTTTATCCTAAAACAACAATAAAAAGGTTTCTTAAATAGAATATGCGTGAATCATCATTTAGTAAAACTCGTCTTAATTGGCGTAAAAAGGCTCATAAGATTGTACACATTAAAAATTACATGAACAGACTTTGTAGAACAGTTTTCGTCCAGATTTAATTTATGCATAAGGCATTTAGAAGACACCACACACTCCTATACCATTGAAACAACTTGAGAAGATGATCCCTTCTCTTCTTTTGAGTCGATAGCTATTTTGAACATTAAACCGAGCATTTCTTCGCATTGTTAAATATGAAATAAACCAGAAAATAGAGCCGTGTTCTATTTAAGCATTATTAGTGCTATTCGTCTTGCTCATGCTATTAATTAAAAAAAAAAAAACTTTCCGAAAAATAAGTTTTTTAAAGAAAATTAAAGGCCATTTTAAAATTAAGCTTAGCAGATACAAATACGTTTTAAAATTCAAACTCAAAACGACCAGAAATTACTATTAAAGAATAAATGAAACCCAAAACGAGTAAAAATTAAATAAACAATCATAGGAAAAACATACAACAAGTAATAATATATAGGAATAAATAGATCTTAACGCGAGTAATGCTTAGATTGAATATGAAAATCAAGCTTAAAACGAAAAAAAAAAATTTCCTATTGAAGTATAAATGAAACGTAAAACGAACAGAACTTAAATAGACAATCATTAAATAAAAACCAATTTTATGACAAATATTTTCTTTTGTAATTAATATTGAAAATAAACATTAAAATTATAGTAACATTTTGAACTGATGAGCTTTCAGCAATTAATATCATTATACATAAAATATTCAGTTTGATTTATTAGCTCTTTTTATCAAACAGTTCGTGGTAACGAACTGTAAGTAAGGAGCGAACCGGCTCAATGGTAACCCAAACTCTAGAAAACGGTATTTTGATACAAATAGATACATCAAAAGAATCAGATTTTAATGCTGATTTCAGATATATAAGTTTCATTAAGTTTAATTGTACCCATCAGTTAGGTGCCTGAGAAAATTTGGCTGATTTTTGAAAAAAGGAGGAAAGACCCCCTAAAAGTTATAGAACCTTAATGAAAATCACACCATCATATTCAGCGTATCAGAGAACCCTACTGTAGAGGTTTCAAGCTCCCATCTACAAAAATGTGGAATTTTGCATTTTTTGCCAGAAGAAAGATCACGGGTGCGTGTTTATTTGTTTGTTTGTTTTTTTTTTTTGTTTTTTTTTCCCAGGGGTGATCGTATCGACCCAGTTGTCCTAGAATATCGTGGGATGGCTCATTGGAATGGAAATTAAAAGTTCTAGTGCCCTTTTTAAGTGACCAAAAAAAATGGAGGGCAACTAGGCCCCCTCCCACGCTCATTTTTTTCCCAAAGTCACCTGATCAAAATTTTGAGATAGCCATTTTGTTCAGCATGTTCGAAAATACAATAAGTATGTCTTTTAGGATGACTTAATCCCCCGAAATTCCCGGGGGGAGGGCTGAAAGTTATGAACTTTACCCAATGTTAACATATAGTATTGGTTATTTGGAAGTATACAGACGTTTTCAGGGGAGATTTTTCCCGGTAGTGGGGGGGGTGATTCGGGGGTTATGTGGGAGGATCTTTCCATGAAGGAAGTTTTCATGGGGGAAGGGACATTGCTATGAAGGGGACGCCGGACTTCCCAGCATTATTTAAAGCAAGATCAGAAATTTAATATAAAAAAACAACTATTTCAACTGCAATAGCAGCAACATCGAAACTTCAAACGAACAGAAAATATTACATATATGATTGGGTTCACCCCGTAGTCAATACCTCGCTCTTTAAGCCAAAGATTTTTTAGTACTTTCATAAGAGCTATTTATTCTAATTAACGGCCTTTGTGATCAAGCGGTCATTTTTAAAGAATTGGAACAAAATTCGAACTTTCGCTTAAAGAGCAAGGTATTGACTAGGGGGCGAACCCCCTAATAAACAAATTAAAAATATATGAATATAGAAGTTCGTTACGTAAGTTAATTCGTAAGTTACGTATATTTATTACTAATAAAAACGTTCGTAAATATAATTAAACAAGTTTCGAGAAAGCCATTTAACTAAATAAAAGTAAATTAATATGAAAATTTTGTTTTAATTATTCATGTACGGTGAGCCAAGATCAAAACCTGCATTTATTCAAAAACGTTCAAAAATTAAATAAAAAAACAAGTTTTTTAAACTGAAAGTAAGGAGCGACAATAAAACTTAAAACGAACAGAAATTATTCCGTATATGAAAGGGGCTGTCCCCTCCTCAACGCCTCGCTCTTTACGCTAAAGTTTGACTCTGTATCACAACTTTATTTTCTAAAACAATAAAAAACTTTAGCGTAAAGAGCGAGGCGTTGAGGAGGGGACAGCCCCTTTCATATACGGAATAATTTCAGTTCGTTTTAAGTTTTATTGTCGCTCCTTACTTTCAGTTTAAAAAACTTGTTTTTTTTATTTAATAGTTGTTAAAGACGAATATAGTTTCCCAACAAACAAGTGTTTGGATACTGCCTTCTTTCCTAACTGTAAATAAAAACCAAAAGCCTACTGCGTCATATGCGCTTAACTAAAAACGAATTATATTACAAATATTTTCTTTTCCAGTTCTTACGGCATTGAAAATAAAAATACAATTACAGTGAAATAAATTCTTGAACTGATGGATCTTTCAACAATTAATATCATTATACGTCAAATATTCAATTTGATGTTGTTTATACTTTCCAAGACTGTTCAAGACGCATATAGTTTTCAGTAAAGAGCCAATGACGCAGTAGATTTTAGACTTTTACAGTGAGAGAAGGAGGTCATACCCAAGCTCTTGTTTGCGGTGATTTTTGTTCGTTTCAAGCTTGATTTGCATATTCAATTTAAGTTTCAATCGTTATCTATTTATTAATTTACATTAATATTTACTGTATGTTCCAATCGAATGAGCCTTATTTGAAGTTTCTACGACAATACCTTCTATAAAAACCTTACATGCCCCTAGGGCATAACTTAAAATCCTTGCCCTGAGGGTTGTTAGGGATTTTCCTCCTCAAAAACATGTTTTCTATCTGGAAATCAACTACGCGGAACAAAATGGCTATCTCAAAATTTTGATTGGATGTGTTTGGGGGAATGATGGGCGTGGGGGCTAGTTGCCCTCCCATCATTTTTGACTATTAAAAAGGGCACTAGCCCTTTGAACTTCCAATCGAAAGTAGACTAAGAAGTACTATTTTGCCAACGCCCCCGTACCAAACAGGTTTTTCTGGTAGGTAAACAGGTCATTACACTCGGTCATTACACTCTTTGTCAAGAGGATTTACGCAATTTCAAAGTTCAGTGTCTTTTTTAGTGGTAAACCAAAAAACCGATGTTCCCTTTTTACTCGCCAATTATTTTTTGTATATATTCAGGTTTCATATTTGATTCTCCATCAGTTTTGAATAGTTTATAACAACTACATTAATAGCCTCCAAGATGATAGGACTGTTTGACACCGAATTTATCAGTTTGAAAAAATCATCTTGCGGTGTTATATTCGAATGTGCTTTTTTATTATTGTCTATGGATCTCGAAGAAATTGACTGTTATCATTGGTTAGTGAACTATAATCTGTTTGAGTATGATAAAAGCTTGTGGAGTACTACATTACGTTATATAAACAGACTGGGATTCTATGATAGAGTGATTACACCACTTAATAATACTGGTCAGGAACTGAGAAATGTCCAGGAGGAAGTCAGTGAAATTTGCAGCTTTTTCGGAGTTGAAGCGCTCTACGTAAAGGGCAATGTACCTACAGATAAAGTTTTAATTCAAAAGTGTGACCCTAGGATTCCACTTTTCAATCTAGAAGAGTTTAAGTGTCCTAAATTTGAAGGGGGCTATCACCGTCCTGAAGACGAGGTTAGATTCTTCGCACAGTGGATACCTAAGAACATACCTGATCGGGATAAATCCATAAGACATGTTAAAAACTATCCTATATCATGGGACCATCGTTTGTGGATGTTTAAGAGTGAACTCTAGGTACTATTTTTATGTAAACATTTGTTGTTGTTGTTTTTTTTTTCTCAAAAAAAAATCTGTTAATACATTTAAGCAATAAATATCTTTAAGCTTAACCCCTTCATGTTCTTTAGAATAGTTCTATTGTAAGCAAGTAACAAACTCTTTTCTGAAGTCTTCTGTAGAATCTGAGCTAATAGGGGTTTTTGACCGTAAACTCTAGTTTTTTGTAAGACAATTATGGAAAATACAATTCGTTGGTTCATAGGTGAAACTTAAGTCCAGGTATGGATCGAAAAATAAACTATTTCTGTTGAATCTGAGCTAATAAGGGTTTTTGACCATAAACTCTAGTTTCCTGTAAGAAAATTATGGAAAATACAATTCTCTCGTTCAAATGTGAAACTTAGGTCAATTCTCTGGTTCAAATGTGAAACTTAAGTCCAGTTTCGGATACTCATAATAATGAGGACTGATGGTTCTAATTCAATATTTTTTTTTTCATAAAAACAAACTATTTTTTTTTAAACTTCGAAATTATTCAACTTTTTTTTTTTTTTTTTTGTACATATCTTAAAATGACAAAATATGCTTACATTTTCTTGATTTTTCAAAGTTCATTTTGAATTTCTTGTTTTACCTTGTCACAGTTACATTTTCTTGATTTTTCAAAGTTCATTTTGAATTTCTTTCGTTGAAATGCAAGAGTTGGAATATTTCAGTAATGTTTGGTTGTGGTTTACCTTGTCACAATTACATTTTCTTGATTTTTCAAAGTTCATTTTGAATTTTCTTTCGTTGAAATGCAAGAGTTGGAATATTTCAGTAGTGTTTGGTTGTGGTTTACCTTGTCACAGTTACATTTTCTTGATTTTTCAAAGTTCATTATGAATTTCTTTCGTTGAAATGGAAGAGTTGGAATATTTCAGTAGTGTTTGGTTGTGGTTTACCTTGTCACAGTTACATTTTCTTGATTTTTTCAAAGTTCATTTTGAATTTCTTTCGCTGAAATGCAAAAGTTGGAATAGTTCAGTAGTGTTTGGTTGTGGTTTACCTTGTCACAGTTACATTTTCTTGATTTTCTTGATTTTTCAAAGTTCATTTTGAACTTCTTTCGCTGAAATGCAAGAGTTGGAATATTTCAGTAGTGTTTGGTTGTGGTTTACCTTGTCACAGTTACATTTTCTTGATTTTTCAAAGTTCATTTTGAATTTCTTTCGTTGAAATGCAAGAGTTGGAATATTTCAGTAGTGTTTGGTTGTGGTTTACCTTGTCACAGTTACATTTTCTTGATTTTTCAAAGTTCATTTTGAATTTCTTTCGCTGAAATGCAAGAGTTGGAATACTTCAGTGTCACAGTTACATTTTCTTGATTTTTCAAAGTTCATTTTGAATTTCTTTCGTTGAAATGCAAGAGTTGGAATATTTCAGTAGTGTTTGGTTGTGGTTTACCTTGTCACAGTTACATTTTCTTGATTTTTCAAAGTTCATTTTGAATTTCTTTCGTTGAAATGCAAGAGTTGGAATATTTCAGTAGTGTTTGGTTGTGGTTTACCTTGTCACAGTTACATTTTCTTGATTTTTCAAAGTTCATTTTGAATTTCTTTCGTTGAAATGCAAGAGTTGGAATATTTCAGTAGTGTTTGGTTATGGTTTACCTTGTCACAGTTACATTTTCTTGATTTTTCAAAGTTCATTTTGAATTTCTTTCGTTGAAATGCAAGAGTTGGAATATTTCAGTAGTGTTTGGTTGTGGTTTACCTTGTCACAGTTACATTTTCTTGATTTTTCAAAGTTCATTTTGAATTTCTTTCATTGAAATGCAAGATTTGGAATATTTCAGTAGTGTTTGGTTGTGGTTTACCTTGTCACAGTTACATTTTCTTGATTTTTCAAAGTTCATTTTGAATTTCTTTCGTTGAAATGCAAGAGTTGGAATATTTCAGTAGTGTTTGGTTGTGGTTTACCTTGTCACAGTTAAATTTTCTTGATTTTTCAAAAGTTCATTTTGAATTTCTTTCGTTGAAATGCAAGAGTTGGAATATTTCAGTAGTGTTTGTTTGTGGTTTACCTTGTCACAGCTACATTTTCTTGATTTTTCAAAGTTCATTTTGAATTTCTTTCGTTGAAATGCAAGAGTTGGAATATTTCAGTAGTGTTTGGTTGTGGTTTACCTTGTCACAGTTACATTTTCTTGATTTTTCAAAGTTCATTTTGAATTTCTTTCGTTGAAATGCAAGAGTTGGAATATTTCAGTAGTGTTTGCTTGTGGTTTACCCTGTCACAGTTACATTTTCTTGATTTTTCAAAGTTCATTTTGAATCATTCAAGAAACGTGATTAAACACGTTTTTAAACTACATGCTATTTGCATGCCTTTCCTTGGCACCTTTCCAAACGAGCGGGGATTCCCTCCTGGGAATCCGAATAGACAATCATTAAATAAAAACCAATTTTATGACAAATATTTTCTTTTGTAATTAATATTGAAAATAAACATTAAAATTATAGTAACATTTTGAACTGATGAGCTTTCAGCAATTAATATCAGTATACATAAAATATTCAGTTTGATTTATTAGCTCTTTTTATCAAACAGTTCGTGGTAACGAACTGTAAGTAAGGAGCGATCCGGCTCAATGGTAACCGAAACTCTAGAAAACGGTATTTTGATACAAATAGATACATCAAAAGAATCAGATTTTAATGCTGATTTCAAATATATAAGTTTCATTAAGTTTAATTGTACCCATCAGTTAGGTGCCTGAGAAAATTTGGCTGATTTTTGAAAAAAGGAGGAAAGACCCCCTAAAAGTTATAGAACCTTAATGAAAATCACGCCATCATATTCAGCGTATCAGAGAACCCTACTGTAGAGGTTTCAAGCTCCCATCTACAAAAATGTGGAATTTTGCATTTTTTGCCAGAAGAAAGATCACGGGTGCGTGTTTATTTGTTTGTTTGTTTTTTTTTTTGTTTTTTTTTTCCCAGGGGTGATCGTATCGACCCAGTTGTCCTAGAATGTCGTGGGATGGCTCATTGGAATGAAAATTAAAAGTTCTAGTGCCCTTTTTAAGTGACCAAAAAAAATGGAGGGCAACTAGGCCCCCTCCCACGCTCCTTTTTTTCCCAAAGTCACCTGATCAAAATTTTGAGATAGCCATTTTGTTCAACATGTTCGAAAATACAATAAGTATGTCTTTTAGGATGACTTAATCCCCCGAAATTCCCGGGGGGAGGGCTGAAAGTTATGAACTTTACCCAATGTTAACATATAGTATTGGTTATTTGGAAGTATACAGACGTTTTCAGGGGAGATTTTTCCTGGTAGTGGGGGGGGGGGGTGATTCGGGGGTTATGTGGGAGGATCTTTCCATGAAGGAAGTTTTCATGGGGGAAGGGACATTGCTATGAAGGGGACGCCGGACTTCCCAGCATTATTTAAAGCAAGATCAGAAATTTAATATAAAAAAACAACTATTTCAACTGCAATAGCAGCAACATCGAAACTTCAAACGAACAGAAAATATTACATATATGATTGGGTTCACCCCGTAGTCAATACCTCGCTCTTTAAGCCAAAGATTTTTTAGTACTTTCATAAGAGCTATTTATTCTAATTAACGGCCTTTGTGATCAAGCGGTAATTTTTAAAGAATTGGAACAAAATTCGAACTTTCGCTTAAAGAGCAAGGTATTGACTAGGGGGCGAACCCCCTAATAAACAAATTAAAAATATATGAATATAGAAGTTCGTTACGTAAGTTAATTCGTAAGTTACGTATATTTATTACTAATAAAAACGTTCGTAAATATAATTAAACAAGTTTCGAGAAAGCCATTTAACTAAATAAAAGTAAATTAATATGAAAATTTTGTTTTAATTATTCATGTACGGTGAGCCAAGATCAAAACCTGCATTTATTCAAAAACGTTCAAAAATTAAATAAAAAAAACAAGTTTTTTAAACTGAAAGTAAGGAGCGACAATAAAACTTAAAACGAACAGAAATTATTCCGTATATGAAAGGGGCTGTCCCCTCCTCAACGCCTCGCTCTTTACGCTAAAGTTTGACTCTGTCTCACAACTTTATTTTCTAAAACAATAAAAAACTTTAGCGTAAAGAGCGAGGCGTTGAGGAGGGGACAGCCCCTTTCATATACGGAATAATTTCTGTTCGTTTTAAGTTTTATTGTCGCAGCTTACTTTCAGTTTAAAAAACTTGTTTTTTTTATTTAATAGTTGTTAAAGACGAATATAGTTTCCCAACAAACAAGTGTTTGGATACTGCCTTCTTTCCTAACTGTAAATAAAAACCAAAAGCCTACTGCGTCATATGCGCTTAACTAAAAACGAATTATATTGCAAATATTTTCTTTTCCAGTTCTTACGGCATTGAAAATAAAAATACAATTACAGTGAAATAAATTCTTGAACTGATGGATCTTTCAACAATTAATATCATTATACGTCAAATATTCAATTTGATGTTGTTTATACTTTCCAAGACTGTTCAAGACGCATATAGTTTTCAGTAAAGAGCCAATGACGCAGTAGATTTTAGACTTTTACAGTGAGAGAAGGAGGTCATACCCAAGCTCTTGTTTGCGGAGATTTTTGTTCGTTTCAAGCTTGATTTGCATATTCAATTTAAGTTTCAATCGTTATCTATTTATTAATTTACATTAATATTTACTGTATGTTTGCTTGCATTGATTGTTTATTTAATTTCTGTTCGTTTTAAGTTTCATTTATGCTTCAATAGGAAAATATTTTTTTTTGTTTTAAGGTTGATGTTCATATTCAATCTAAGCATTACTCGCTTTTAGATCTATTTATTCATTTATATTATTACTTGTTGTATGTTTTTACTATGATTGTTTATTTATACTTCAATAGGAAAATATTTTTTTTTTGTTTTAAGCTTGATGTTCATATTCAATCTTAGCATTACTCGCTTTAAGATCTATTTATTCATTTATATTATTACTTGTTGTATGTTTTTACTATGATTGTTTATTTAATTTCTGTTCGTTTTGGGTTTCATTTATTCTTTAATAATATTTTCTGGTCGTTTTGAGATTGAATTTTAAAAGGTATTTGTATCTCCTAAGCTTAGGTTTAAAATGGCCTTTACTTTTCTTTGAAAAACTTATTTTTCGGAAAGTTTTTTTTTTAAATTAATTTTCATTCGTTTTTTATTGCAGAAAATTTCAAGTTTTTAAAAATTCCTTACTTCAAAATCAAACTTAAAAAAAATCAAATATTCATCAAAGTATCAAAACTGATATCAAAGTAACAATATCCAAGTGAAAAAATGGGTTTTTCACAACTTTTATTTTCCATTCAAATAAACCCTCTTTGAAGTTCATACGAGCATTCCTTCCATAAGAACCATATATTCCCCCAGAGCAATACTTACAACGCCTGCCCCGGCTCTGGGGGGGGGGGGGTTTATGTCGACACAGGGGTTTTTCTTATCTGACCTTTGAACTATTTTTAACGAAATGACCATACTTAAAGGAGTTTTTGTTATATGATCTTTGAACTATTTTTAACAAAATGGTTGCCTCAAATTGGAAGGAGGGCCAGTTGCCCTCTGATCCCTTTTGACTCTTAAAAAGGGCACTAGAATTCTCAGTTTCCAATCGTATGATCCCCCTTTTAAGTTTATACGACGACCCATTCTATATGAAGTGCTTCTGGGAAAAAAAATAAATGGAGTGTGGGGGAGGCTAGCTGCCCTCCAATCACTTTTGACTCTTAAAAAGTGAATTACAACTTTCAATTTCCAATCAAATTAGCCCTCTAGGAAGTTTATACGAGCATCCGTTCCATAACAACCATATATGCCCCCAGGGCATAACTTACAACGCCTACCCCCGGACCCTGGGTTGCCTGTGTCGACACTGGAGTTTTTGTTATCAGAACTTTGAACTATTTTTAACAAAATGTCTATCTAAAAATTTTTATCTGATACATTTAGGACGTGGAGGGTGGGGGGGGGGGCTAGTTGCCCTCCGATCTCTTTTGACTCTTAAAAAGTGAACAAGAACATTCACTTTCCAATCAAATGATCCCTCTTTGAAGTTAATACGAGCATCCCTACCATAAGACCCATATATGCCCCCAGGGCATAACTTACAACGCCTGCCACCGGGCCCTGGTGGATTGTGTCGACGCCGGAATTTTTGTTATATGATCTTTGAACTATTTTTAACAAAATAGCTATCTTAAAATTTTTATTGGTTGCATTTGGGAAAAAAGGGTTAAGAGAGAGGAAGCTGGTTACCCTCCAATATCTTTTGACGCTTAAAAAGGGAACTAGAACTTTTAATTTCCAATCAAATGAGCCCTCTCTGAAGTTTATACGAGCATTCCTTCCATAAGAACCATCTATGACCCCAGGGCACAACTTATAAACACTTGCCCCTGAAGAATGTGGGGGGAGTGTCCTGCTCAAACATATAATTTCCAGAACTTTCAACTACGTTGAACAAAATGGCTATATCAAAATTTTGAATGGATGTGTTTGGGGAAATGGTGGGCGTGGAAGGGGTGTCAGTTGCCTTAGAATCAATTTCGACTATTAAAAAGGGAACTAGCCATTTAAGTTTCCAATCGAATCAGCCCTTTCTGAAGTTTCTACGACAACGTTGTCTATAAAAAACCTTATATGCCCCTAAGGCATAACTTTCAACCCTTGCCCTGGGGGCTGTGGGGGAGTTGCCATCCTCAAAGACCTAATTTCCAGAATTTAAAACAACGTTCAATAAAATGGCTATCTCGAAATTTTGATTGGATGTGTTTGGGGAAAGGTGGGCGTGAGAGGGGGGGTAGTTGCCCTCCAGTCACTTTCGACTATTGGAAAGTGCACTAGCCCTGTGAATTTCCAATCGAATGAGCTTTTTTGAAGTTTCTACGACAATGCCTTCTATAAAAACCTTATATGCCCCCAGGGCATAACTTAAAACCCTTGCCCCGAGGGTTCTGGGGGAGTTTCCTCCTCAAAAAAATATTTTCTATTTGGAAATCAACTACGCTGAACAAAATGTATATCTCAAAATTTTGATTTGATATGTTTGGGGGGATGGGGGGCGTGGGGGGGGGGCTAGCTGCCCTCCAATCACTTTCGACTATTAAAAAGGGCACTAACTCTTTGAATTTCCAATCGAATGAGCCTTATTTGAAGTTTCTACGACAATACCTTCTATAAAAACCTTACATGCCCCTAGGGCATAACTTAAAATCCTTGCCCTGAGGGTTGTTAGGGATTGTCCTCCTCAAAAACATATTTTCTATCTGGAAATCAACTACGCGGAACAAAATGGCTATCTCAAAATTTTGATTGGATGTGTTTGGGGGAATGATGGGCGTGGGGGGCTAGTTGCCCTCCCATCATTTTTGACTATTAAAAAGGGCACTAGCCCTTTGAACTTCCAATCGAAAGAGCCTTTTTTGAACTTTCTACGACAACGCCTTCTAAAAAAAACCTTATATACCCCTAGGGCATAACTTGAAAACCCTTGCCCTGAGGGTTGTGGGGGAGTGTCCTCCTCAAAAATATATTTTCTATCTGGAAATCAACTACGCTGAACAAAATGGCTATCTCAAAATTTTGATTGGATGTGTTTGGGGAAATGATGGGCGTGGGGGGGGGGCTAGTTACAATCCAATGACTTTCGACTATTAAAAAGGGCACTAGCCCTTTAATTTCCAATCGAATGAGCATGTTTTGAAGTTTCTACGACAACGCCTTCTATAAAAAAACCTTATATGCCCCCAGGGCATAACTTAAAACCCTTGCCCTGAGGGTTGTGGGGGAGTATCCTCCTCAAAAATATATTTTCTATTTGGAAATAAACTACGCTGAACAAAATGGACATCTCAAAATTTTTATTGGATGTGTTTGGGGGAATAATGGGCGTGGGGAGGGGGGCTAGTTGCCCTCCAATAATTTTCGACTATTAAAAAGGGCATTAGCTTTTTGAGTTTCCAATCGAATGAGCCTTTTTTGAAGTTTCTACGACAACGCCTTCTATAAAAACCTTATATGCCCCCAGGGCATAACTTAAAACCCTTGCTCTGAGGGTTGTGGGGGAGTGGTATCCTCAAAAATATATTTTCTATCGGGAAATAAAACTAAGCTGAACAAAATGGCTATCTCAAAATTTTGATTGGATGTGTTTGGGGAAATGATGGGCGTAGAGGGGGAGGGGGGCTAGTTACAGTCCAATCACTTTCGATTATTAAAAAGGGCACTAGCTCTTTAATTTCCAATCAAATGAGCCTGTTTTGAAGTTTCTACGACAACGCCTTCTATAAAAACCTTATATGCCCCCAGGGCATAACTTAAATTCCTTGCCCTGAGGGTTGTGGGGGAGTATCCTCTTCAAAAATATATTTTTTATCTGGAAATCAACTACGCTAAACAAAATGGCTATCTCAAAATTTTGATTGGATGTGTTTGGGGGAATGATGGGCGTGGGGGGAGGGGCTAGTTGCCCTCCAGTCATTTTCGACTAGTAAAAAGGGCACTAGAACTCTCGATTTCCAATCGAATGATCCCCCTTTGAAGTTTCTACCACGACCCCTTCCATATGAAGTGCCTCTGGGAAAAAAAAATAAATAATAATAAATAATAAAACATTGGAGCCGTATGGCCTTTACTATAGGCAACGCTACAGCGTTGCCTCTGATTACTTTTTTTCAAGAGGCACATCACATGGAAGGGGTCGTCGTAGAAACTTCAAAAGGGGCTTATTCGCTTGGAGATCAAGAGTTCTAGTTCACTTTTTAATAGTCGAAAGTCATTGGATGGCAACTAGCCCCCCCCCCACACACACCAATATGCTCCCAAACACATCCAATCAAAATTTTGAGATAGTAATTTTGTTCAGCGTAGTTGATTTTTATATAGAAAATATGTTTTTGAGGAGGAGACTCCCCCACAACCCTCAGGGCAAGGGTTTTAAGTTATGCCCTGGGGCATATAAGGTTTTTATAGAAGGCGTTGTCGTAGAAACTTCAAAACAGGCTCATTCGATTGGAAATTCAAAGGGATAGTGCCCTTTTTAATAGTCGAAAGTGATTGGAGGGCATCTATCCACCCCACGCCCATCTTTCCTCCAAAGTTCTTGTTCACTTTTTAAGAGTCAAAAGAGATTGGAGGGTAACCAGCTTCCCCCTCGTAACCCTTTTTTCCCAAATGCAACAAATAAAAATTTAAGATATCTATTTTATTAAAAATCGTTCAAAGATCATATAACAAAAATTCCGGCGTCGACACAATCCACCAGGGCCCGGGGGCAGGGGTTGTAAGTTATGCCCTGGGGGCATATATGGGTCTTATGGTAGGGATGCTCGTATTAACTTCAAAGAGGGATCATTTGATTGGAAAGTGAAAGTTCTTGTTCACTTTTTAAGAGTCAAAAGAGATCGGAGGGCAACTAGCCCACCCCCAACCTCCAAGTCCTAAATGTATCAGATAAAAATTTTTAGTTAGACATTTTGTTAAAAATAGTTCAAAGTTCTGATAACAAAAACTCCAGTGTCGACACAGCCCACCCAGGGTCCGGGGTTAGGCGTTGTAAGTTATGCCCTGGGGCATAACTTATTAAGGGGGATTTATAACTTATGGGAAGGGGTTTTGTATGGGATGAACACATAGGAAATCTATTATAATTATCCAAATATAAGGTTAAAATACATATTCTGTGATAGATGCAAAATTGCTTTGGCACACAAATTCCTATTAAGGTCAATTCCAAACAGTCGTGATCCCTTTGTGTCAGCAAGTGAAATGGTCTAAACCCCCCTTATTGGAGCTATTTTTTCAATCCATTCATTGTTGTCAATCGCTGTCCACAAGTTATGCCAGCTGTCTATTGTTCATATATAAGGTTTTGATCAAAGAGGTAATCGTATAGACTTTGAAAAAAGCCTCATTCGATTTAAATTGAAAGTTCTAGATCCGTTTTTTTAAAGTCAAGAATAAGCGGACAGTAAGTATCCCCCCCCCCTCTCCATGCCGTAAAAACTTAGAAACTTTTTGCAATCAAAAACGAACAAAAATTAATTAAAAATGCTTTCCAAAAAATAAGTTTTTCAAAGAAAAGTAAAGGCCATTTCAAACTTAAGCTCAGGAGATACAAATACCTGTTAAAATTCAAACTCAAAACGACCAGAAATTACTATTAAAGAACAAATGAAACCCAAAACGAACAGAAATTAAACAAACAATCATAGCAAAAAACATACAACTAGTAATAATATAAATGAATTAATAGATCTTAAAGCGAGTAATGCTTAGATTGAATATGAAAATCAAGCTTAAAACGAAAACAAATATTTTGCTATTAAAGTATAAATAAAACTTAAAACGAACAAAAATTAAATAAACAATCAATGCGAACAAACATACAATATATATTAATGTAAATGAATAAATAAATCTTAAAACGAGTGAAACTTAATTGAATATGCAAATCAAGTTTGAATCGAATAAAAATAACTACAAACAAGAGTTTGGGTATAGTCTCACTGCAGAAGCCTAAAACCTATTGCGTCATTGGCGCTTTACTGAAAACGAATTATATTACAAATGTTTCCTTAATATTGAAAATTAATATTTTGTACTTAATATTGAAAATAAATATTACAATTACAGTAAAATTTTGAACTGATGAGCTTTTAGCAATTAATATCATTATGCATCAAATATTCAGTTTAATTTATTAGTTCTTTTCAAGATTGGTCAAGACAAATATAGTTTCACTACAAGCAAAATTTGGATACTGCCCCCTTCTTTAACTGTAAAACCCTAAAGCCTTCTGCGTCATTGGTGCTTCACTGAAAACGAATTACTCGTATATTACAAATTTATTATTTTCCAGTTCTTACAGCATTGAAAATGAAAATAAAAATTACAGTGAAAAAAAATCTTGAACTGATGGATCTTTCAACAATTAATATCATTATATATCTAATATTCAATTTGATTTTGTTTATACTTTCCAAGACTGTTCAAGACCATTTTAATATTTATTTTCAATATTAAGTACAAAAGAAAACATTTGTAATATAATTCGTTTTCAGTAAAGCGCCAATGACGCAGTAGGTTTTAGGCTTCTACAGTGAGACGATACCCAAACTCTTGTTTGTATTTATTTTTATTCGATTCAAACTTGATTTGCATATTCAATTTAAGTTTCACTCGTTTTAAGATTTATTTATTCATTTACATTAATATATTTTGTATGTTTGTTCGCATTGATGGTTTATTTAATTTCTGTTCGTTTTAAGTTTCATTTATACTTTAATAGCAAAATATTTGTTTTCGTTTTAAGCTTGATTTTCAAACTCAATCTAAGTATTACTCGCTTTAAGATCTATTTATTCATTTATATTATTACTTGTTCTATGTTTTTTGCTATGATTTTTTATTTAATTTCTGTTCGTTTTTGGTTTCATTTATTCTTTAATAGTAATTTCTGGTCGTTTTGAGTTTGAATTTTAACAGGTATTTGTATCTCCTGAGCTTAAGTTTAAAATGGCCTTTACTTTTCTTTGAAAAACTTATTTTTCGGAAAGTTTTTTTTAATTAATAATAATAATAAAACATTGGAGCCATATGGCCTTTTCTATAGGCAACGCTATAGCGTTGCCTCTGATTGCCCAAAAATGAAAGGATCGGATAACCGTCAGTCGCTCAATAAGACAAACCACTACATAAATTCAAATTAAAGCAGAAACTTAACATGACCTTGAAGCGGATAGCGATCGAAATTGTGAGATAGGAATCAAATTCAAAATAGTTTAAAGGACATATAACAATGCCTCCAGGGCTGACGCAACCCTCCAGATCCCTGGAAAAAGGATTGTAAGTTATGCCCTGGGGGCATATAAGGTTCTTATGGGATGTATGATCATATAAACTTCGGATGGGGCATTCAATTAGAAATTGGAAATTATAGTGGCCTTTCTAAGAGTCAAAAGTGATTTGAGGACATCAAACGCCCATAAACTCCCCTTTGTTTTGTTATTTGCCCCTCATAAACCCCTCAGATTGTTATCAGTTTCCAAAAAGACAAAGGGCATTCAGATGAGCCGTTCAGAGTATGTTGAAGGCAGTGTTGAACTAAATCAAAATACTTTATGTTGATACGGGTTGTAAAATGGGCGCAATTCAGGAATGACTGAGTATATTAATTTGGAACTTTCAGGAAAAGATCAGAGACCAATTGACCTAAAAGGTAATATTTGCATGCTGATTCAACTACAACCGCTACTACTACTGCTACCACACTATTATATTTAACTATTGAACAGAAATTTGAACTAAATCAAAAGACACTATGTACATGCATATCGTCAAAACAGCGTATCTCAAGAATGTATTGGGGTATTAAATTGGAACTTTCAGAGAATGCCTAAGGTGGAAGATATATTGACTAATAGGCAATACGTGCACATTACTACTAATATTACTACTACTACTACTGCTATATTTTCTACTACTGCTATTTCAACTAATACCTCTATAGCAGCTACTTGTGAGGTTAAGAGCATTAAAATGGAAATTTCAAGAAGTACATCAATATACAGGTTATCAAAAGGAGATATCAGCAATTTCATTGCAACAGCTAATTTTATTAAGTTGAAACTTCCAAAATTTGATGAGAGGGATGGTCAACTGACCAAACAGGCAATTCGTTAACACTGCTACTACTACTAGTACTAGCGCTATTGCTATTAATGCTAATATTACTACTGTGACTACTATTAAAACTATGCCTAAGGGTATGAAGGTGAACTTTTCAGGGAATTTTGAGGGGAGGGGATGATGAACTGGATCAAAAGATGCCGTCTGTATGCAGGTTGTCAAATGGGCGTAAAAGCATACCTTAGGAACAGTTTGGCGTGTGGTGTTGATATTCACAGGCTGTGTTGCGGGGGAGGATCCTACTAACCAAAAGACAAAATTTGCATCCTATTGTTACTGCTTCTACTCACACTACTACTACTGTTTCTATTATTGCTACTACTGCTACTACCACTGCCAGTAAAACTAGGGCTGCAACTATTAAGTTTACTGCAACTACTACTACTGCTACTACTACTACTACTACTACTACTACTACTAAAGCTAAGCTTGTCAAGGCGGAAAACTTGAAAAGTATTGAAACTGCATTGAACTGAATCAGAACACCCTATGCTCGCACAGGTTGTCAAGCGGACGGATCAGCAATGCTTCAGATTGATAGATGGATAGATAGATAAATATACATTTATTGGCAAAAAGACTATCACAAACCCTAGCAGGTAAAATTCACATTTTTAGTAAAAAAAAAAAATAAATAACAAAATAATATAATAATAACATATATTTACCACTATAACGAAACACAACATGTAACAGTCAGAAAATACAAAATACAAAAGCCATAAATATAGGTCATAATTACAAAATATTTTATAGGTCATAATATGAAAAGATAAAAAAAAAATAAAATAACTAACCAAATTTTCAAAAATTTAAAAAATAATATATACAAAACAATTTAAATTTTTGGCAAACTTACGGTCATGATTTTGGTTGATCTTATTTGTAAAAAAGGCATTAAAAGTTTTTTTTATAACGTAAGGTAGAAAAGGGTATGGGAGAAAGGATGGGCATGTGTTGGGATAATATACGGGGATGGCGATTTCTTATGGGTGAGTGGCGGCTAGGAACGAGGTTTTCAGTGTGGGGGTTTATTTGTGCTGAATTCCCGAAACGGAGACACGAATTTTTCTCCTGGACTTGAGGGTATCAAGTTTAAAAGTTTTAAGGAGGTAGGAATATGGGACCTTGGAATATGGGACCTTGCATTCTTTATAAATAATCCAAAGGTCTCTTTTTTGAATATTTTTGTTTTTTTTGGTTGTTTCAATTGAGAGGCCAGGATGCCAGACAGGACAAGCGTACTCGACCAAAGGACGCACAAAAGAAATATATACCTTCAGTAACTGAGATAGGGTTTAACTAAATTTATTCAGAAGTTTCAGAAGCGAAAGTGACAAGTTTGCTTGACGGAGGATATTATTTACACGGGTGCCCCACTTCAAATCAGAAGATATGGTAACTCCTAGGGGTTTAAAGGAATTAGCTGAAATCTCAGGAGGAAGAGGATGAGGGAAAAGAAGAGGGGACTTCAGGGAACTGACAGATACTATGGTGGATTTACAAGGATTAACCGTCATATCAAGAGAAGAAGACTCGCCTGCAGAGTCATGGAGGACACCAATTGGATTGCTATAAATATTTTTTATAACAAGTCTCTACAGCTATTAGTTCGTCGACAAATATCCACCTGTCATGATAATCCATTGAAAGGCTGCTGATCATGACAGAAAACAAGAGGGGGCCAAGAATAGTAACCCGGGGAATACCATTGTGAATGTGAGGGTGTCTGGAGAAGCAATCTTGATATTTGACTGCCCGTGAACTGTTTGACAGAAATGAGGCAACAAGTTTGACTAAAAACGTTTCGATCTCGAATTCTTCGATAAGTTTTTCTATCAAGATATTATGGTTAACCAGGTCGAAAGACTTTTGTAAGTCAACAGAAATTGGGTGTAGCCAGGTGTTTGGTCTCTCAAGTAGTCTCTCCATGGAGTCAACGAGGTGGATAAGGTAATGTGAGGTTGATGTAGATTTAAGATTTCCAAACTGTCTAGGATCACTGAGGGGATGGATTTGGTCCCTGAGCGAGTCAACAAGAAAGCTCTCATATAATTTTGAAAACATAGAAGTCAGAGAGATAGGACGAATGCCATCAAAGCCAGGCTTACCGTTTTTCTTTTTTATTGGATTTATGAATCCTTGTTTCCAAAGGGAAGGGAAAAGTCAAGATTGAGTGCATTGACTGAAAAGAATAGAAAGGGGCTTTGAAAGGTCATCAGTGAAGGCTTGAATAAGTGGGACAGGAATATCCAATGGGCAAGTGCTTGACTTTTAATTTTTTTTTTTTTACCACGTCAGACGGGGAAATGTTAGGGAAATTAAAAGGGGTTGCAACAATAGGAGTTGCATAGGATAGGGGAGGCAGGCCTTGGAAAATGAAAGAAAGGACCTCATTCAGATTATTTGCTGTTGTCTTTGGAGGTTCATCTAAATTAAAGTTTAGTGGTTCCGGTTTCTTGCCGGCAAGTATTTTGATCTGGGAATACCAATTTTTGGGTTTATCCTAGCATAGGTCTTTAACTTTATTTTTATAATAAGTTGAAAAAAGAGCCAAATGAAAAGACTAGACTCACTCAGGGGACGGTAAGATCCACTTGTGGTTGTGAGCGAACGTAGGAAAGACAAGGAAGGGGATAAAAGGAGATAGTAATGGTAACTACCACCTAATAGAGGCAGGGCTTGGGGAGGACTGTAAAACTTATTCATATTAGAACAAATGACATCAAGGGACGTATTTTCTCTTGTTTTCGGAAATTTAAATAAATGTTTAATATTGATACAGGTACTAATAGAGTCCATCTTGAGGTCATTTGCATCACCTAGTAAAAAACCTCTTGTTGTCGGAATTTTAACTAACTGTTTAATATTAAGACAGGTACTAATAGAGTCCATCTTGAGGTCATTTGCATCACCTAGTAAAAAACCTCTTGTTGTCGGAATTTTAACTAACTGTTTAATATTAAGACAGGCACTAATAGAGTCCATCTTGAGGTCATTTGCATCACCTAGTAAAAAACCTCTTGTTGTCGGAATTTTAACTAACTGTTTAATATTAAGACAGGTACTAATAGAGTCCATCTTGACGTCATTTGCATCACCTAGTAAAAAACCTCTTGTTGTCGGAATTTTAACTAACTGTTTAATATTAAGACAGGTACTAATAGAGTCCATCTTGAGGTCATTTGCATCACCTAGTAAAAAACCTCTTGTTGTCGGAATTTTAACAAACTGTTTAATATTAAGACAGGTACTAATAGAGTCCATCTTGAGGTCATTTGCATCACCTAGTAAAAAACCTCTTGTTGTCGGAATTTTAACTAACTGTTTAATATTAAGACAGGTACTAATAGAGTCCATGTTGAGGTCATTTGCATCACCTAGTAAAAAACCTCTTGTTGTCGGAATATTAACTAACTGTTTAATATTAAGACAGGTACTAATAGAGTCCATCTTGAGGTCATTTGCATCACCTAGTAAAAAATCTCTTGTCGTTGGAATTTTAACTCACAGTTTAATATTAAGACAGGTACTAATAGAGTCCATCTTGAGGTCATTTGCATCACCTAGTAAAAAACCTCTTGTTGTCGGAATTTTAACTAACTGTTTAATATTAAGACAGGTACTAATAGAGTCCATCTTGAGGTCATTTGCATCACCTAGTAAAAAACCTCTTGTTGTCGGAATTTTAACTAACTGTTTAATATTAAGACAGGTACTAATAGAGTCCATCTTGAGGTCATTTGCATCACCTAGTAAAAAACCTTTTGTTGTCGGAATTTTAACTAACTGTTTAATATTAAGACAGGTACTAATAGAGTCCATCTTGAGGTCATTTGCATCACCTAGTAAAAAACCTCTTGTTGTCGGAATTTTAACTAACTGTTTAATATTAAGACAGGTACTAATAGAGTCCATCTTGAGGTCATTTGCATCACCTAGTAAAAAACCTCTTAATGTCGGAATTTTAACTAACTGTTTAATATTAAGACAGGTACTAATAGAGTCCATCTTGAGGTCATTTGCATCACCTAGTAAAAAACCTCTTAATGTCGGAATTTTAACTAACTGTTTAATATTAAGACAGGTACTAATAGAGTCCATCTTGAGGTCATTTGCATTACCTAGCAAAAAACCTCTTGTTGTCGGAATTTTAACTAACTGTTTAATATTAAGACAGGTACTAATAGAGTCCATCTTGAGGTCATTTGCATCACCTAGTATAAAACCTCTTGTTGTCGGGATTTTAACTAACTGTTTAATATTAAGACAGGTACTAATAGAGTCCATCTTGAGGTCATTTGCATCACCTAGTAAAAAACAAAGTCAGCACTAGTCTGG